>CANTUR010001443.1:0-345000 GCA_947683625.1 Mallotus nudiflorus
TTAATTAAAACTATTTTTCATGAATTATTTTCAATTATATATATAATATACAATTTTTCTAAATAAAATGAGTTTTATCGATTTTTATTGTGTTTTAAAGATAATTATGTAATTTTTACTTATTAAATGTATTTCTATGATATAAGGGCATTTTTGGTATTTTCATAATTGTTCTGTGAATTGTGGACCCCGGGTCGGTAGACTGCTAGTTTGGAGTCTGACCGAGGGGTTGTGGATGTGTTTTTGTGTCTATTTTTTGAAGTGTATTTCTTTCCAGGGCCGGCTCTACTCTTTGAGTAGAGAGATATCCATTTTACAGGGGAGGTTCTGTCGAATTTTTGATAAAATTCTCGTAAAACGTGATATCCGGTCAAACCCTAATTTTGATTCTGTGTCTAATATTCTAGATCGAGTTTCTAGGATTTTCTATTAGGTTTATTCTGATGTCTGTTATTTATTATTTATTTAGTTGCACCAAGACCGAGGCCTAGTGGACCAGGCCCATCTCAAGGAACGCATTAAGTGTGAGTTATATATATACATATATATATATATATATATATATATATATATTATATATATATATATATATATATATATATATATATATATATATATATATATATATATATATATATATATATATATATATATATATATTTAGGGTGCATGATTTAAAAATGTATGTTGTTTTGATTAATTATGCATAAATAATTCATTTGGTATTTAAGTTTATCTTTAGTTTATATTCGGTATATTTTGGTATATCTTAAATTATATGCATGCTTTATTAAAAATTTATTTAAGTTCATGCATCATTTGTTTTTAAGAATGTATGTTTTATATTTCAATGAAGGATATCGATAGAACGTGCTACCTAGTGGGCAACACTAGGACCGAGTACGTATCGATACGCTTATAACATTTAGGCTATATTACTAACCTGTTTGAGAACATTGATTGGAATTGATTTATTTAATGTATGAGATATGATTTGGGAGTGTGATTGCTGGAGCTCGGTTGACCAAGTGTCTCGGGGCCAATCACACTGACAGTCAGACTACTGGAGCTCGGTTGACTTAGTGTCTCGAGGCCAGTCTACTGTCCAAATGGATCAAGTGATCATATATTGGAATAAGTGAGCCTGTATGGCTAGAGTGTTGTCTAACACTGTTTTGAGGTTGCAATATTCTAGGGTTCTATTTGATCCTTCATAAACTGTGATTTTCAATAAATATATATAAAATGATTTTATTGCATCTGTGTGTATTTGCTTGTATATATATACTTATTAGATATATATACTTTTGATTGTGTGCATTGTCATTTAGTATGCATGTATATATATTATAGTACTTCACTCAGTGAGGTCTGACTCCCCTCTGTTGACCATTTTTCAGGAGAGTCATCGTCTTCAGACCTCAGTAGCAGGCCTGTACGCCGAATTTCTTCCGCCCCGACTTCTTTATGTAAACTGTTTATCTGAGTCTTGAGTTTTATTTTTATAATCTAGACACTGCAGTAGTTGTAAATAAATTGTGGGTTTTATGTAATATATTTGTGTGAGTTATGTATTTTAAGAAGTTGAACTGAGACTTGTATCAAAGGATTTATCTATATATGAGATATGAATTTTTATTTTGATAATTATGATTTTATTTCCGCTGCATTTAGTGTGGTTATTATTATCACTGTATGTTTTATTTTATTTTTAGGCTTGCTACGGGTTTCGGATTTGAAAGAATTCCCGCTCCCTAGCGCCGGTCATGGCCCTTGTTTTGGGTCATGACAATACATATATATATATATATATATATATATATATATATATATATATATATATATATATATATATAACTTTAATTTGAAGCCAAGAGAAGCCGAAATCATTCCCATCGGCGATCAATGTGATTTCGGCCACCGTTTTTTACACCGCTGGTCTCTATCTTCTCCTTGAGCTCCGGTGAGTGTGATTCCAAGCTTTGTTTCACTTAAAATGGTCTAGATTTCCCTAGGTTTTGATTTTTCAATTTTGGCCTATTAGGGTTCTTGAATTTTTTTTAACTTTAATTTGATTGATTCAAGAAAACTCCCTTCACAAACTTTGATCCTTGTAACTTAATCTACATGTGGTAATTTTTTTAGAATTTTTAGAATTTATTTTGATTTTTGTGAATTTTTTTATTATTTTATTAATATTTTCTAATTTTAGAAAATTAATTAATTAAATTGTGAAATTGTGTTTTATGGTAATTATAGGTTTTTAAATGCATTTTAGAAATTTAGTTGTAATTTTTGTGAATTTTATATAATTATTTTGAATTTATTTAAGTTTATGTAATTTTGAAAAATTAGGTTAATTGTGTGTTTAATTGAAATTAATTGGTTAATTGAGTATATTTATTGATATTATTGAATTATACGTTGATAAAATTAATTTTGAGTAATTATATTATTTTTGGTGAATTTTTTATTAATTTTAGTAAATTTATATATATATAGGGGTATTTTGGTAATTTGACACTAAATTAGTTAAAAATGTAATTAAATTGGTTTTACTAGTTATAAGATATAAAAATGATTTCTACAAATTATTTAGTATTTTTAACTAATTAAAACTATTTTTCGTAAATTATTTTCAAATTATATATAATATACGATTTTTCTAAATAAATGAATTTTTATCGGTTTTTAACATGTTTTAAGGTTAATTATGTAATTTGGATTGATAAAATGTATTTTTATTATAAAAGGGAATTTTTGGTATTTTGTAATTATTCTGTGAATTGTGGACCTCGGTCGATGAATTGTAGTTTGGAGTTCGACCGAGCGATTATGTTTGTGTCCTGTGTTTATTTCAAAGTGTATTTTCTTTGCATGACTGGCTCTACTGTAATATCCCGTGTTTTTAAATATTTTAATACTGCATCAGGATATGCAGTGTTAATAATTTTGTATATAATTATGATATTTTACGAGTTATTATGTATTTAAAACTTATTTTAATTATTGTATATTATTTTAAGTATTTTACGTAAAATTTTTCCGAAAATGCTATTTTCGGGGAAATTTTCACGTAAATTATTTATTATTAATTATATTAAATAGATTTTCGGATTTGCATGAACTCATATATATTTTTATAGTACTAAATAACGTATATATGTGCACTTATTTATTTAATTAGGGTTTGATTAATCACCCTAATATTTTATTATTTATTTATTAGTTTTATTGTTATTTAATTATTTTTATTTAGTATTAAATTATTAAAATATTAAATTATATGTGTGTGGTGTATATTTAATGTGTGTGATTTTATATTATTTTAATATATAGTGTAAAGTATATATATATATATATATATATATATATATATACATTAATATTAAAACAAAAATTGAAGTTTGAGTTATTTACAAAATTGCCACCCGAAGCTCCTTCTTCCCCGATCACCTTCCCCACTCGAATCCGGCCACTGTCACGCCATTCCCTTGCAGTCGATGTGCCTCCCGGCATGCCGCCTCCTTCCTCCAGCCGTTCCGCCGCCTGCAGAGCCCATTTCCGGCGTCGGGGGAAGCTTGATATCATTGGAAGCTGAGAGCTTGCATTTTCTTCTTTCCTCGCGATTTCGGCCACCGTTTTTTGACACCGCCGGTCTCTTTCTCCTCCTTGAGCTCCGGTGAGTGTGATTCCAAGCTTTGTTTCACTTAAAATGGTCTTAATTTGCTTAGGTTTCGATTTTGGTAATTCGACCATTTTAGGGTTCTTAATTTTTTTCAACTTTGAATTGATTGATTCATGAAAAATTCCTTCACAAATATTGTTCCCCTTAGCTTAATCTACATGCATGAATTTTTGTAGAATTTTTGGGAATTATTTTGATGTTTGGGTATTTTTGAATATTTTATTATTATTTTTTAATTTTTGAAAACTAATTAATTAAATTATGAAATTGTGTTTTATGATAAATATAGGTGTTGAAATGAATTATAGAATTTTTTTTGGAATTTTTATGAATTTATATGTATTTATTTTGAATTTGTTTAGGTTTATGTAATTTTGGAAAATTAGGTTAATTGTGTTTTTAATTGAAATTAATTATTTAATTGAGTTTAATTATTGATATTATTGATAAATATGTTGAGAAAATTAATTTTGGATAATTATACTATTTTTGGTGAATTTTTGGAGTAATTTAGTATATTTATATATATAGGGGTATTTTCGTAATTTTACCCTAAATTGACTAAAAATGTAATTAAATTAGTTTTAATAGTTATTTAAGGTATAAAAATGATTTCTACAAATTATTTAGTATTTTTAACTGTAATATCCCGTGTTTTTTAAAATATATTTACACTGTACCGGGATATGCAGTGTTAATAATTTCTGTATTTTATATGATATTTTTACGAGTTAATAGGTATTTAAAACCTATTTTAATTACTGTATATTATTTTCAGTGTTTTACGTAAAAATTTTCCGGGGACTTGCATTTTCAGGGAAATTTTCACGGTAAACAATGTATTATTAATTATTTTAAATATATTTTCGGACTTGCATGAACTCATGCGTATTTTTAAATTATTAAATAAAGCCTGTGTGTATATTTATTTAATTAGGGTTTATTATTACCCTAATATTTTATTACTTATTTATTTGTTTTATTGTTATTTAATTAATTTTATTTAGTATAAATTATTAAAATATTAAATTTTATGTGTGTGGTGTATATTTGATGTGTGTAATTTAATATTATTTTATTATATAGTGTAAAGTATATATATATACATATATACAACAAAAATCAAAAGAATTGGAAAATTACCATTTTGCCCCCCGAGTCTTCTTCTTCCTCCCGATCCTTCTCCTCGCCGTCCGGTCGCTGCTACTACCATTTCTTCACCATGGGTGTGCCGTCCGGTGTGCCACCGCCTTCCCCAACCATTTTCGCCGCCTGAGGTAGCCGTTTCCGGCGCCTAGAAGTCGATTTTGGCCGGAGAAGCCGAAAATCGATCCACCGTCGATCACGCCGATTCCGGCCACCGTTTTTGACACCGCCGGTCTCTTTCTTCTCCTTGAGCTCCGGTGAGTGTGATTCTAGCTTTGGTTTGAGCTAAATTGGTCTAGAATTGCTTAGGTTTCGAATTTTCAATTTCGGCCTATTAGGGTTTTTGATTTTTTTGAGCTTCGAATTGGATGATTCATGAAAACTCCCTTCACAAATGTTGTTCCTAGTAGCTCAATCTACATGTATGAATTTTTGTAGAATTTTTGGAGATTTTTTGGATTTTTGGGTATTTTTGAATATTTTAATATTATTTTCTAATTTTCGGAAATTAATTATTTAAATTATGAAGTTGGAGTTTATGGTTGAATTAGGTGTTGAAATGAATTATAGGAATTTATTTGGAATTTTTATGAATTTCTAAGTATTTATTTTGAATTATTGAAGTTTATGTGATTTTGAGAAATTAGGGTTAATTGTGTTTTAAATGGAAATTAATTGGTTAATTGAGTTTAATTATTAATATTATTGATAAATATGTTGAGAAAAATTAATTTTGGATAATTGTATAATTTTTTGGTGAATTTTTGAAGTAATTTAAGTATATTATATATATAGGGGTATTTTGGTAATTTTACCCTAAATTGTCTAAAAATGTAATTTAATTGGTTTTAGTAGTTATTTAAGGTATAAAATGATTTCTACAAAATATTTGGTATTTTTAACTAATTAAAACTATTTTTCGTGAATTATTTTTGATTATATATATAATATACGGTTTTTCAAATAAAATGAGTTTTATTCGGTTTTTACAGTGTTTTAAGGTTAATTATGTAATTTCTACGTATAAAATGTATTTCTGTGATTTAAGGATATTTTTGGTATATCTAGAATTGTTCTGTGTTTGTGGACCCCGGTTGGTGGACTGTAGTTTGGAGTCCGACCGTGGGATTTTGATTATGCCTTGTGTAGTTTTTCGAAGTGTATTTCTTTGCAGGGTCGGCTCTACTCTTTTGAGTAGAGAGATGTCCGTTTTACAGGGGAGGTTCTGCCGGATTTTCAATAGAATTCTCGTAAAACGTGATATCCAGTCGAACCCTAAATTATGTTTCCGTATTTTAATACTCTAGGTTGAATTCTAGGATTGCTGTTAGGGTTATTCTGATGTCCATTATTTATTGCTTGTTTAGTTGCGCCGAGATCGAGGGCTAGTGGTGTAATATCCCGTGTTTTTTTTAAAAATATTTTTACACTGTACCGGGATATGCAGGTGTCAGTGATTTTTGTATTTTATATGATATTTTTATGAGTTAATATGTATTTTAAACCTATTTTAATTACTGTCTATTATTTTCAGTATTTTACGTAAAATTTTCCCGGGACTTTCATTTTCGGGGAAATTTCCACGTAAACAATGTATTATTAATTATTTTAAATGTATTTACGGGTTTGCATGAACTCATACATATTTTTAAATTATTAAATAAAGCTTGTGTGTGTATATTTAATTAGGGTTTATTATTACCCTAATATTTTATTATTTATTTATTATTATTTGATTATTTTATTTATTATTAAATTATTAAAATTTATTATTTTTTTCTTTTTTCTTTTTTTTTTTTTTTTCTTTTCCTTTTTCTTTCTTTTTCTTTTCTTTTCTCTTTCCTTTTCTTTCTTTTTCTTTTTCTTCTTCTTCTTCTTTCTTCTCCCGTGGGTGCCGCCGGACCACTACATTTTGTCACCGTGGTTTCTCCCTCATCCGGCCACCGTTTTCGACACCGCCGGTCTCTATCTTCTCCTTGAGCTCCGGTGAGTGTTATTCTAGCTTTGGTTTGAGCTAAAACGGTCTAGAATTGCTTAGGTTTTGAGTTGAATATTTCGGCCACTTTTGGTTTTCGATTTTTTTGAGCTTCAATTTGGATGATTCATGGAAACTTCCTTCACAAATGTTGTTCCTGGTAGTTTAATCTTCATGTATGAATTTTTGTAGAATTTTTGGAGATTGTTTGGATTTTTGGGTATTTTTGAATATTTTAATATTATTTTCGAATTTTCGGAAATTAATTATTTAAATTATGAAATTGGAGTTTATGGTTGAATTAGGTGTTGAAATGAATTATAGGAATTTATTTGGAATTTTTATGAATTTCTAAGTATTTATTTTTAATTATTGAAGTTTATGTGATTTTGTAAAATTAAGTTAATTGTGTTTTTATTTGAATTTAATTGGTTAATTGAGTTTAATTATTGATATTATTGATAAATATGTTGAGAAAATTAATTTTGGATAAGTGTATGATTTTTGGTGAATTTTTGAAGTAAATTAGGTATATATATATATAGGGGTATTTTGGTAATTTTACCCTAAATTGTCTAAAAATGTAATTTAATTGGTTTTAATATTTATTTAAGGTATAAAAATGATTTCTACAAAATATTTGGTATTTTTAACTAATTAAAACTATTTTCCGTGAATTATTTTCAATTATATATATAATATACGGTTTTTCAAATAAAATGAGTTTTAATCGATTTTTATAGTGTTTCAAGGTCAATTATGTAATTTTTATTTATAAAATGTATTTTTATGATTTAAGGATATTTTTGGTATATTTGAATATATTTTCTGTGTTTGTGGACCCCGGTCGACAGATTGTAGTCTGGAGTCCGACCGAGGGGTTGTGATTGTTTATGGTGTTATTTTCGAAGTGTATTTTCTTTGCAGGGTCGGCTCTACTCTTTTGAGTAGAGAGATGTCCGTTTTACAGGGGAGGTTCTGTCGAATTTCCGGTAGAATTCTCGTAAAACGTGATATCCAGTCGAACCCTAATTTCCGATTCTGTGTTGAATACTCTAGATTTAATTCTAGGATTTCTGTTAGGGTTATTCTGATATCGATTAATTATTTCTTGTTAGTTGCGCCGAGACCGAGGGTTAGTGGACCAGGCCCGTCGGACCTGTCTCGTGGAGCGCATTAGGTGAGTTACTATATTATATATATATGCTTAGGACGCATGATTTAGAAAATGCATGTTTTATTTTGACTGAATATGCATAAATAACATGATTTATATTCAAGTATATTTTTGGTATATTTTTGGTATATAATAAATTATATACATGTTTTATTAATAAAATATATTTAAAATGTTTTTAAATATATTTTTAGTTTAATTCATGATTTGATTGAATTTATTTGACGTATATATATACTCAAATATACCTGGTTTACGTTTGGTATATTTCCAGTCTATATATGGTTTATATTGCTATTTCATTAATATTCATGCATCATTTATATTTGTGAATGAATGTTTTATTATTTAAGAATGAAGGATATCAATAGAACGTGCTACCTAGTGGGCAGCACTAGGACCGAGTACGTACCGGTACGCCTATAGTATTTAGGCTTTATTACTGACTATTTGTGGATATCGATTTGATTATGATTATTGGATGTGTGAGATGTGGTTGGGTGTGATTGCTGGAGCTCGGTTGACCAAGTGTCTCGGGGCCAATCACACTGGCAGTCAGACTGCTGGAGCTCGGTTGACTTAGTGTCTCGGGGCCAGTCTACTGTCCATATGGATTAAGTGGATATATTTGGAATTAGTGAGCCTGTATGGCTAGAGTGTTGTTTAACACTATTTTTCTGAGGTTGCGATATTCTAGGGTTCTATGTGATCCTTCATAAAAGTTGATTTTCAAACAAAATATATAAAATGATTTTTCTGCATCTGTATGAACTTGCCTGTATATATACATATTACTCATATACTGTTGACTGTATGCATTATCACTTAGAGTGTATGTATATATACTATAGTAATTCACTCAGTGAGGTCTGACTCCCCTCCGTTGACTATTTTTCAGGAGAGTCAACTTCCTCAGACCTCAGTAGCAGGTCGATACGCCGGATTTCTTCCGCCCCGGCTTCTTTATGTAAATTGTCTACTTGAGTCTTATTTATTTTATCTAGACACTGCAGTAGCTGTAAATTACAGTATTGGATTTTATGTACTTTATTTTAAAGAGATGTATTATGTTAAAACTGGATTTGTATAAAGATTATACTTATGAGATTATATATGCGATGTGATGAGTTTTAAATTATATCCAGTTGAGATGGATGATATTGTAATATTTATGATATTTATGATTTTATTTTCCGCTGCACATATATATATTATATGGTTATTGTTATTGCATGATTTATTTTTTTTTATTTTTAGGCTTGCTACGGGTTCCGGATTCGAAAGAATTCCCGTTCCCTAGCGCCGGTCATGACTCCTGTTTTGGGTCGTGACAAGTGGATCAGGCCCGTCGGACCTGTCTCGTGGAGCGCATTAGGTGAGTTACTATACTATATATATATACTTAGGATGCATGATTTAAAAATGCATGTTTTAGGTTGATTAAATATGCATGAATAATTTGATTATTTCTTAAGTTTACATTAAGTATATTTTTGGTTTATTTTTGGTATATAATAAATTATATGCATGTTTTGTGAATAAAAATATATTTAAAATGTTTTTAAATATATTTCCAGCTTAAGTTATAATTTGATGGGATTCATTTGACGTATATATACTCGAAATATACCTGGTTTACTTTTGGTATATTTCTGGTATATATATGGATTATATTGTTATTTCATTTATATTCATGCATCATTTATTTTTGTGAATGAATGATTTATATTACTAATGAAGGATATCAATAGAACGTGCTACCTAGTGGGCAGCACTAGGACCGAGTACGTACTGGTACGCCTATAGTATTTAGGCTATAATACTAACTTATTTGTGGATATTGATTTGATTATGATTATCGATATGTGAGATGTGGTTTGTGGGTGTGATTGCGGGAGCTCGGTTGACCAAGTGTCTCGGGGCCAATCACACTGGCAGTCAGACTGCTGGAGCTCGGTTGACTTAGTGTCTCGGGGCCAGTCTACTGTCTAAATGGATTAAGTGGATATATTTGGAATAAGTGAGCCTGTATGGCTAGAGTGTTGTTTAACACTATTTTCTGAGGTTGCGTTATTCTAGGGTTCTATGTGATCCTTCATAAATTGGGATTTTTTTCAATAAAATATATAAAAATGATTTTTCTGCATCTGTATGAATTTGCCTGTATATATACATATTACATATATACTGTTGACTGTATGCATTATCACTTAGTGTGTATGTATATATATTATAGTAATTCACTCAGTGAGGTCTGACTCCCCTCCGTTGACTATTTTTCAGGAGAGTCAACTTCTTCAGACCTCAGTAGCAGGTCGATACGCCGGATTTCTTCCGCCCCGGCTTCTTTGTGTAAATTATCTACTTGAGTCTTATTTTATAATCTAGACACTGTAGTAGTTGTGAATTAAAGTATTGGATTTCATGTATTTTATTTAAAGAAATGTATTATATTGAAACTGGATTTGTATTAAAAGATTATATATCTATGAGATGAGATTTTGATTTAAATCCAGTTGATGTGGATAATATTATGATATTATGATTTTTTTATTTCCGCTGCATATTATATTATTACTGTTATTATGGCATGATTTATTTTATTTTCAGGCTTGCTACGGGTTCCGGATTCGAAAGAATTCCCGTTCCCTAGCACCGGTCATGGCCCCTGTTTTAGGTCGTGACAAAGTTGGTATCAGAGCGAAGTTCTGTGTCAGGGCTTAGTTATGTGAGTTGTGGCCCTAGTTTTAAAGTTGTGTTTTCGGTTGGACTACTGCAGTGTATTAGGTTCGAGTATGTCTTGATGAGTATTCCTTGCTGTAGTTTTCAGTGTTATTCCTCCGTTGTCTGTTTTGTCTGAATCTTTCCGTTTGTCTTTTCAGAATGAGGAGGCGAGCGCGTGTCGCTCCACCGGTCGTTGAGGCCGAGGATGATGAGTCTTTTCAGGATGAGGTTTTACCTCCTGAGCAGCCAGTTAGACGTAGAGGTCGTGGCAAAGGTAGACCTCGAGGAGCGGTAGGTCGTCGTAGGCAGAGAGAGTTACAGGACGAGGAGCTTGTAGAGCCTGAGTTTGATGTTCCTGTTCCTCCAGTTGTTCAGCCTGATCAGCCTGCCTATCAGCAGGGTATGTCTGACCCTGAGGCAGCTTTGTTCTATGCCCGAGTGGGCAGGATTGCTTTTGATGGTACTTCTTGTCACGACCTAAAACAGGGGCCATGACCGGCGCTAGGGAACGGGAATTCTTTCGAATCCGGAACCCGTAGCAAGCCTAAAAATAAAATAAAGCATGCCATAATAACAATAAAAATATAATATGCAGCGGAAATAAAAATCATAATATCATTTTTCCATATCAACTGGATTTAAACTAAATCTCATCTCATCACATAGATGTATATAATCTTTAATACAAATCCAGTTCAATATAATACATCTCTTTAAAATAAAGTACATAAAATCCAATACTTTAATTCACAACTACTGCAGTGTCTAGATAAAATAAATAAGACTCAAGTAGACAATTTACATAAAGAAGCCGGGGCGGAAGAAATCCGGCGTATCGACCTGCTACTGAGGTATGAGGAAGTTGACTCTCCTGAAAAATAGTCAACGGAGGGGAGTCAGACCTCACTGAGTGAATTACTATAATATATATACATACACACTAAGTGATAATGCATACAGTCAACAGTATATATATAATATGTATATATACAGGCAAATTCATACAGATGCAGAAAAATCATTTTTATATATTTTACTGAAAAATCCCAGTTTATGAAGGATCACATAGAACCCTAGAATATCGCAACCTCAGAAAATAGTGTTAAGCAACACTCTGGCCATACAGGCTCACTTATACCAAATATATCCACTTAATCCATATGGACAGTAGACTGGCCCCGAGACACTAAGTCAACCGAGCTCCAGCAGTCTGACTACCAGTGTGATTGGCCCCGAGACACTTGGTCAACCGAGCTCCAGCAATCACACCCACAAACCACATCTCACATATCAATAATCATATCAAACCAATATCCACAAATAGTTAGTAACATAGCCTAAAGCTATAGGCGTACCGGTACGTACTCGGTCCTAGTGCTGCCCACTAGGTAGCACGTTCTATTGATATCCTTCATTAATAATATAAATCATTCATTCACAATAAATGATGCATGAATGTAAATGAAACAACAATATAAACCATATATATATCGGAAATATACCAAAAGTAAACCAGGTATATTTTGAGTATATATATGTCAAATAAATCCAATGAAATCATGAATTAAACTAAAAATATATTTAAAAACATTTTAAATATATTTTATTAACAAAACATGTATATAATTTATTATATACCAAAAATATACCAAAAATATAATTGAATATAAATCACATTATTTATGCATATTCAGTCAAAATAAAACATGCATTTTCTAAATCATGCATCCTAAGCATATATATATAATATAGTAACTCACCTAATGCGCTCCACGAGACAGGTCCGACGGGCCTGGTCCACTGGCCCTCGGTCTCGGCGCAACTAAACAAGAAATAAATAATCGACATCAGAATAAACCTAACAGAAATCCTAGAATTCAATCTAGAGTATTTAACACAGAATCGAAAATTAGGGTTCGACTGGATATCACGTTTTACGAGAATTCTACCGAAAATCCGGCAGAACCTCCCCTGTAAAACGGACATCTCTCTACTCAAAAGAGTAGAGCCGACCCTGCAAAGAAACACACTTCGAAAAACGAGCTCAACACAATCAAAATCCCACGGTCGGACTCCAAACTACAGTCCACCGACCGGGGTCCACAAACACAAAATAATTCCAGATACAACAAAAATATCCTTAAATCACAAAAATACATTTTATAAATAAAAATTACATAATTGACCTTGAAACACTATAAAAACCGATTAAAACTCATTTTATTAGAAAAACCGTATATTATATATATAATTGAAAATAATTCCCGAAAAATAGTTTTAACTAGTTAAAAATACTAAATAATTTGTAGAAATCATTTTTATACCTTAAATAAATATTAAAACCAATTAAATTACATTTTTAGACAATTTAGGGTAAAATTACCAAAATACCCCTATATATATAAATATACTTAAATTACTTCAAAAATTCACCAAAAATCATACAATTATCCAAAATTAATTTTCTCAACATATTTATCAATAATATTAATAATTAAACCCAATTAACCAATTAATTTCAATTTAAAACACATTTAACCTAATTTTCCAAAATCACCTAAACTTCAATAATTAAAAATAAATACTTAGAAATTCATAAAAATTCCAAATAAATTCCTATAATTCATTTCAACACCTAATTCAACCATAAACTCCAATTTCATAATTTAAATAATTAATTTCCGAAAATTAGAAAATAATATTAAAATATTCAAAAATACCCAAAAATCCAAACAATCTCCAAAAATTATACAAAAATTAATACATGAAGATTAAGCTACTAGGAACAACATTTGTGAAGGAAGTTTCCATGAATCATCCAATTCGAAGCTCAAAAAAATCAAAAACCCTAATAGGCCGAAATTTACAAATCGAAAACTAAGCAATTCTAGACCATTTTAGCTCAAACCAAAGCTAGAATCACACTCACCAGAGCTCAAGGAGAAGAAAGAGACCAGCGGTGTCAAAAACGGTGGCCGGAATCGGCGTGATCGACGGTGGGTTGATTTTCGGCTTCTCCGGCCAAAATCGTTCTCCCGACGCCGGAAACGGCCTCCTCAGGCGGCGAAACTGGTCGGGGAAGATGGTGGCACACCGGACGGCACACCCACGGTGAAGGAACAGTGTGATAGACGCCCGGACGGTGAAGGAACGGTCGGAGAAGAAGAAGGAGACTCGGGGGCTAAAATGTAATTTTCCAATTCTTGTGTAATTTTGACAAATATATGTATATATATATACTTTATACTATATATTAAAATAATATTAAATTACACACATCAAATATACACCACACACATAAAAATATTAATATTTTAATAATTTATACCAAATAAAATTAATTAAATAACAATTAAAACAATTAAATACTTAATAAAATATTAGGGTATAATAAACCCTAATTAAATACATATACACACACAGGCTTTATTTAATAATTTAAAAATATGTATGAGTTCATGCAAGTCCGTAAATACATCTAAAATAATTAATAATAAATTGTTTACGTGAAAATTTCCCCGAAAATGCAAGTCCCGGGAAAATTTTACGTAAAACACTGTAAATAATATACCGTAATTAAAATAGGTTTTAAATACATATTAACTCATAAAAATATCACATATATATTCAAAATTATTGACACTGCATATCCCGGTACAGTGTAAAAAAAATATTTTTAAAAACACGGGATATTACACTTCTGATCCTTTAGATTTTCTGCATGCGATTGAGACTAGGACTCGGACTGCTCACACCGAGTACTAGCGGATCATGATCGTCGAGTTTTCTGTCGAGGGACCAGCTCTAGATTGGTTCATTTAGATGATCCAGCCCTACATGATGACGATGACATGGGCTCAGTTTCGAGAGCGATTTATGAGGAGATTCTGTCCAGAGCCTCTTCGTTTGAGTTATCGTCTTCGTTTGACCAGTATTTCTCGTGAAGATCAATCTGTAGAGGAGTATACCCGAGAGTTTCTTCGGTTGGGTAGATATGCTGAGGATCTGATGCGAGATCAGTATTTCTCTGTTACTACATACGTTACTGGTTTGGGTTCAGCTTTTGCTGGTATGCCTACATCAGGCTTTACTCTCGAGTCTGTGATTGAGCTAGCTAAGGAGATTGAGCTGAGGCTAGTTAGGCAGGGAGCGATGCCTGATTATTACCAGCTAGGAGTTCAGTCGAGTGGATTGCAGGCTACTCCGTATTCGAGTTTTCATGTTGGTTCGAGTAGTCAGCAGCGAGGTTCGACTCAGTAGAGTCAGAGACAGCAGCAGCGAGTGCATCGGAGCAGTAGACATGGCTGTGGAGGTCAGCGTAGATCGTTTAGATTTGGGTCAGGTGCTTCGAGCAGCAGCAGTGGTCGTAGTTTTGGATCAGCGGCCAGTGTTTGTCAGACTTGTGGTAGAGTCCATCAGGGACCGTGTTATCTGACACCACTGACATGTTTCAGACGCGGGCAGACAGGACATTTTGCCAGATCGTGTCCTTATTCCGGGTATCAGCAGTAGATTCCGCGATTCCCACAGCAGTCGATTGCTAGTGCAGCACCCGTGCCATTTCAGTTACCACCAGCCCAGCATCAGAGTTCCACCCAGTTTGTTCCACAGTAGAGTCGTGGTAGAGGTACTAGAGGAGGTGCCAGAGGTGTTGGCCAGGCTTCTACCAGTCAGCAGGGAGGTCGAGGTCAGGCCAGAGTTTTTCATCTTACTCAGCAGGATGCTCAGGCATCTAATGTAGTCGTGGCAGGTATTGTTTCTGTTTGTTACCTGGATGCATGGGTTTTGTTTGATCCGGGTGCCACGCATTCGTTTGTTTCTCCTATTTTTGCTTCTAAATCTTGTTGGCAAGCTTCGAGGATGGCTTTTCCCTTGTCTGTTGCCACTCCTCTGAGCGATTCCTTGGGCACCGATATTGTTCTTTCTGGTTGTCCAGTTCTCGTGGGAGATAGAGAATTACCCGCTGATTTGATATTGTTGGATGTGATGGAGTTTGATGTTATTTTGGGAATGGATTGGTTATCTCAGCACTATGCCGTGGTAGATTGCAGGAATAAGGAGGTGACTTTCAGAATTCCTGATGAAGAAGATTTTAAGTTTGTTGGTGATAGGAGTTCAACACCTCAGAATCTTATTTCTGCTATTACAGCTAGGAAGTTGTTGAGGAAAGGTTGTCAGGGGTTTTTGGCATTGGTTAGGGATACGTTAGTGGAGAAGTTGTCACTCACAGATGTTCCGGTTGCTTGTGAGTTTCCTGATGTTTTTCCCGAGGAGTTACCAGGTTTACCACCTCATAGAGATATTGAGTTCTGTATAGATGTGGTACCAGGTACTACTCCTATATATATGCCACCCTATCGTATGGCTCCTGCAGAGTTGAGAGAGTTGAAGGAGCAGTTGCAAGAGTTGTTGGACAAAGGTTTTATTAGACCTAGTGTTTCTCCTTGGGGTGCACCAGTCTTGTTTGTGAAGAAGAAGGATGGTACCCTGAGACTGTGCATTGACTACAGAGAGTTGAATAAGGTGACGGTGAAGAACAAGTATCCTCTCCCGAGGATAGATGACTTGTTTGATCAGCTACAGGGTGCACAGTTCTTTTCTAAGGTTGACTTGAGGTCGGGTTATCATCAGCTGCGTATCAGTGAATCTGATATTCCTAAGACAACATTCCGCACTAGATATGGTCATTATGAGTTTCTGGTGATGTCTTTTGGTTTGACTAATGCACCAGCAGCTTTTATGGACCTGATGAATAGGGTATTCAGACCGTATGTGGATCAGTTTGTGGTAGTCTTCATTGATGATATACTAGTATATTCGAGGAGTATGGAAGAGCATGTATATCATTTGAGGATTGTACTACAGACACTGAGAGATCATCAGCTTTATGCTAAATTCTCGAAGTGTGATTTCTGGATGGAGAGTGTTTCTTTTCTTGGACACGTAGTGTCTAAAGAAGGTATTCAGGTTGATCCACAGAAGGTTGAGGCAGTATCTGAGTGGCCTAGACCTACTTCTGTTACGGAGATTCGAAGTTTTCTGGGTTTAGCCGGGTATTATAGGCGGTTTGTGCAGGATTTTTCCAGGATAGCAGCCCCTATGACTCGCTTAACTCAGAAGAATGTTAGATTCGAGTGGTCAGAAGCTTATGAGAATAGTTTTCAATTATTGAAGGAGAAATTGACCACAGCGCCAGTATTAGCTTTGCCTAATAGTGTGGATAAGTTCATAGTTTACTGTGATGCCTCTAGAATTGGTCTTGGTTGTGTGTTGATGCAGAATGGAAGGGTGATAGCCTATGCTTCGAGACAATTGAAGAAGCATGAGCAAAACTATCCTACACATGATCTTGAGATGGCTGCAGTGATCTTTGCTTTGAAGATTTGGAGACATTATTTGTACGGGGTGACTTGTGAGATATTTACTGATCACAAGAGCCTTAAGTACATTTTCCAGTAGCGAGATTTGAATTTAAGGTAGAGGAGATGGTTGGAACTGTTGAAGGATTATGATTGCGAGATTTTTTACCATCCGGGTAAAGCTAATGTGGTAGCAGATGCCTTGAGTAGGAAGTCCTCAGGTAGTCTTGCTCACATCGGTGTTGAGAGGAGGCTGTTGATCCAGGAATTGCATTTGTTGGTGGATCAAGGTCTGATGATGAAGATTAGTAGATCAGGTGGACTGTTAGCTCAGTTTAAAGTACGATCTGTACTAAGGGATAGGATTAAAGCAGCTCAGAGCCGAGATCCTATTCTGGAAGAGCTTACAGAGAATGTCAGAGCAGGGAAGTTCACTGATTTCACACTCGATGATGATGGTGTGTTGTGGATCAGTGGTAGGTTGTGTGTTCCAGATGTGGATGACTTGAGAGAGGAGATTTTAGAGGAAGCACATTCTACAGCTTACAGCGTTCATCCAGGTATTACTAAGATGTACCACAGTATCAGAGATCTATACTGGTGGGATGGATTGAAGAAGGATGTCACTGATTATGTTGCTAAGTGTTTGACGTGTCAGCAAGTGAAAGCCGAACATCAGAAGCCTTCTGGGAAGCTTCAGCCTCTTCCTATTCCCGAGTGGAAGTGGGAAAGGATAGCTATGGATTTTATGGTCGGTTTACCTCGTTCGAAGGATGGATACGATTCCATCTGGGTGATTGTAGACAGGTTGACGAAGTCTGCACATTTCTTGCCTGTGAAAGCCACATATTCAATTGCTAGATTGGCGAAGTTGTATGTGAAGCATATCGTATGTCTTCATGGAGTACCTGTGTCCATTGTATCAGATAGAGGTTCGGTGTTTACTTCTCGTTTTTGGCAGAAGTTACAGGAAGCGATGGGCACTAGGTTGGATTTTAGTACTGCTTTTCATCCTCAGACAGATGGTCAGTCTGAGAGGATGATCCAGACACTGGAAGATATGTTGAGGATGTGTGTCTTGGATTTAGGAGGTAGCTGGGATGATCATTTGCCACTTGTTGAGTTTGCATATAATAACAGCTACCATAGCAGTATTGGTATGGCACCGTATGAGGCGTTGTATGGAAGGAAGTGTAGATCCCCTCTGAGTTAGGATGAGATTGGTGAGAGAGCTTTGACTGGACCAGAGATGGTTCAGGATGCTGCAGAGACAGTCACCGTGATTAAGCGAAGATTAGAGACCGTAGTTAGCAGACAGAAGAGTTATGCGGATCCTAGGCGCAGAGATGTGGAGTTTCAGGTTGGAGATTTTATTTTTCTGAAGGTATCTCCGATGAAGGGTGTGATGAGATTTGGTAAGAAGGGTAAGTTAGCACCGAGATACATTGGACCGTTTGAGATTCTGGAGAGAGTTGGCACTGTTGCATATCGGTTGGAATTGCCTCCGAGTATGTCACAAGTGCATCCAGTATTTCATATCTCGATGTTGAGGAAGTATATCTCAGACCCTTCACACGTGTTGCAACCTGACAGTGTAGAAGTGAGTGAAGATTTGACGTTTGTGGAAGAACCTGTGGCGATCGTTGATTGTCAAGTTCGACAGTTGCGATCGAAGCAGATTCCGATGGTCAAGGTTCTGTGGTGCAGCGACAGAGTTGAAGAGCATACGTGGGAGATTGAAGCCGAGATGCGAGCTTCTTATCCGTATCTCTTTCCTTCCTGATTCTGTAATCTTGTTTTCTGGAATTCGGGGACGAATTCTTGTAAGGGGGGAAGATTGTAATATCCCGTGTTTTTAAAATATATTTACAATGTACCGGGATATGCAGTGTTAATAATTTCTGTATTTTATATGATATTTTTACGTGTTAATATGTATTTAAAACCTATTTTAATTACTGTGTATTATTTTCAGTGTTTTACGTAAAATTTTTCCAGGACTTGCGTTTTCGGGGAAATTTTCACGTAAACAATGTATTATTAATTATTTTAAATATATTTTCGGACTTGCATGAACTCATGCGTATTTTTAAATTATTAAATAAAAGCCTGTGTGTGTATATTTATTTAATTAGGGTTTATTATTACCCTAATATTTTATTAATTAATTATTTATTTTATTGTTATTTAATTAATTTTATTTAGTATAAATTATTAAAATATTAAATTTTATGTGTGTGGTGTATATTTGATGTGTGCAATTTAATATTATTTTATTATATAGTGTAAAGTATATATATATACATATATACATCAAAAATCAAAAGAATTGGAAAATTACCATTTTGCCCCCCGAGTCTTCTTCTTCCTCCCGATCCTTCTCCTCGCCGTCCGGTCACTGCTACTGCCGTTTCTTCACCATGGGTGTGCCGTCCGGTGTGCCACCGCCTTCCCCAACCATTTCCGCCGCCTGAGGTAGCCGTTTCCGGCGCCTAGAAGTCGATTTTGGCCGGAGAAGCCGAAAATCGATCCACCGTCGATCACGCCGATTCCGGCCACCATTTTCGACACCGCCGGTCTCTTTCTTCTCCTTGAGATCCGGTGAGTGTGATTCTAGCTTTGGTTTGAGCTAAATTGGTCTAGAATTGCTTAGGTTTCGAATTTTAAATTTCGGCCTATTAGGATTTTTATTTTTTTGAGCTTCGAATTGGATGATTCATGAAAACTCCCTTCACAAATGTTGTTCCTAGTAGCTCAATCTACATGTATGAATTTTTTTAGAATTTTTGGAGATTGTTTGGATTTTTGGGTATTTTTGAATATTTTAATATTATTTTCTAATTTTCGGAAATTAATTATTTAAATTATGAAATTGGAGTTTATGGTTGAATTAGGTGTTTAAATGAATTATATGAATTTATTTGGAATTTTTATGAATTTCTAAGTATTTATTTTGAATTATTGAAGTTTATGTGATTTTGAGAAATTAGGGTTAATTGTGTTTTAAATGGAAATTAATTGGTTAATTGAGTTTAATTATTAATATTATTGATAAATATGTTGAGAAAATTAATTTTGGATAATTGTATAATTTTTTGGTGAATTTTTGAAGTAATTTAAGTATATTTATATATATAGGGGTATTTTGGTAATTTTACCCTAAATTGTCTAAAAATGTAATTTAATTGGTTTTAGTAGTTATTTAAGGTATAAAAATGATTTCTACAAAATATTTGGTATTTTTAACTAATTAAAACTATTTTTCGTGAATTATTTTTGATTATATATATAATATACGATTTTTCAAATAAAATGAGTTTTATTCGGTTTTTACAGTTTTTTAAGGTTAATTATGTAATTTCTACGTATAAAATGTATTTCTGTGATTTAAGGATATTTTTGGTATATCTAGAATTGTTCTGTGTTTGTGGACCCCGGTTGGTGGACTGTAGTTTGGAGTCCGACCGTGGGATTTTGATTATGCCTTGTGTAGTTTTTCGAAGTGTATTTCTTTGCAGGGTCGGCTCTACTCTTTTGAGTAGAGAGATGTCCATTTTACAGGGAAGGTTCTGCCGGATTTTCGGTAGAATTCTCGTAAAACGTGATATCCAGTCGAACCCTAAATTCTGTTTTCGTATTTTAATACTCTAGGTTGAATTCTAGGATTTCTATTAGGGTTATTCTAATGTCCATTATTTATTGCTTGTTTAGTTGCACCGAGATCGAGGGCTAGTGGACCAGGCCCGTCGGACCTGTCTCGTGGAGCGCATTAGGTGAGTTACTATACTATATATATATACTTAGGATGCATGATTTAGAAATGCATGTTTTAGGTTGATTAAATATGCATGAATAATTTGATTATTTCTTAAGTTTACATTAAGTATATTTTTGGTTTATTTTTGGTATATAATAAATTATATGCATGTTTTGTGAATAAAATATATTTAAAATGTTTTTAAATATATTTCCAGCTTAAGTTATAATTTGATGGGATTCATTTGACGTATATATACTCGAAATATACCTGGTTTACTTTTGGTATATTTCTGGTATATATATGGATTATATTGTTATTTCATTTATATTCATGCATCATTTATTTTTGTGAATGAATGATTTATATTACTAATGAAGGATATCAATAGAACGTGCTACCTAGTGGGCAGCACTAGGACCGAGTACGTACCGGTACGCCTATAGTATTTAGGCTATAATACTAACTTATTTGTGGATATTGATTTGATTATGATTATCGATATGTGAGATGTGGTTTGTGGGTGTGATTGCGGGAGCTCGGTTGACCAAGTGTCTTGGGGCCAATCACACTGGCAGTCAGACTGCTGGAGCTCGGTTGACTTAGTGTCTCGGGGCCAGTCTACTGTCTAAATGGATTAAGTGGATATATTTGGAATAAGTGAGCCTGTATGGCTAGAGTGTTGTTTAACACTATTTTCTGAGGTTGCGTTATTCTAGGGTTCTATGTGATCCTTCATAAATTGGGTTTTTTTTCAATAAAATATATAAAAATGATTTTTCTGCATCTGTATGAATTTGCCTGTATATATACATATTACATATATACTGTTGACTGTATGCATTATCACTTAGTGTGTATGTATATATATTATAGTAATTCACTCAGTGAGGTCTGACTCCCCTCCGTTGACTATTTTTCAGGAGAGTCAACTTCTTCAGACCTCAGTAGCAGGTCGATACGCCGGATTTCTTCCGCCCCGGCTTCTTTGTGTAAATTATCTACTTGAGTCTTATTTTATAATCTAGACACTGCAGTAGTTGTGAATTAAAGTATTGGATTTCATGTATTTTATTTAAAGAAATGTATTATATTGAAACTGGATTTGTATTAAAAGATTGTATATCTATGAGATGAGATTTTGATTTAAATCCAGTTGATGTGGATAATATTATGATATTATGATTTTTTTATTTCCGCTGCATATTATATTATTACTGTTATTATAGCATGATTTATTTTATTTTCAGGCTTGCTACGGGTTCCGGATTTGAAAGAATTCCCGTTCCTTAGCGCCGGTCATGGCCCTTGTTTTGGGTCGTGACAAAGTTAGTATCAGAGCGAAGTTCTGTGTCAGGGCTTAATTATGTGAGTTGTGGCCCTAGTTTTAAAGTTGTGTTTTCGGTTGGACTACTGCAGTGTATTAGGTTCGAGTATGTCTTGATGAGTATTCCTTGCTGTAGTTTTCAGTGTTATTCCTCCGTTGTTTGTTTTGTCTGAATCTTTCCGTTTGTCTTTTCAGAATGAGGAGGCGAGCGCGTGTCGCTCCACCGGTCATTGAGGCCGAGGATGATGAGTCTTTTCAGGATGAGGTTTTACCTCCTGAGCAGCCAGTTAGACGTAGAGGTCGTGGCAGAGGTAGACCTCGAGGAGCGGTAGGTCGTCGTAGGTAGAGAGAGTTACAGGACGAGGAGCTTGTAGAGCCTGAGTTTGATGTTCCTGTTCCTCCAGTTGTTCAACCTGATCAGTCTGCCTATCAGCAGGGTATGTCTGACCCTGAGGCAGCTTTGTTCTGTGCCCGAGTGGGCAGGATTGCTTTTGATGGTACTTCTGATCCTTTAGATTTTCTGCATGCGATTGAGACTAGGACTCGGACTGCTCACACCGAGTACCAGCGGATCATGATCGTCGAGTTTTCTGTCGAGGGACCAGCTCTAGATTGGTTCATTCAGATGATCCAGCCCTACATGATGACGATGACATGGGCTCAGTTTCGAGAGCGATTTATGAGGAGATTCTGTCCAGAGCCTCTTCGTTTGAGTTATCGTCTTCGTTTGACCAGTATTTCTCGTGAAGATCGATCTGTAGAGGAGTATACCCGAGAGTTTCTTCGGTTGGGTAGATATGCTGAGGATCTGATGCGAGATCAGTATTTCTCTGTTACTACATACGTTACTGGTTTGGGTTTAGCTTTTGCTGGTATGCCTACATCAGGCTTTACTCTCGAATCTGTGATTGAGCTAGCTAAGGAGATTGAGCTGAGGCTAGTTAGGCAGGGAGCGATGCCTGATTATTACCAGCTAGGAGTTCAGTCGAGTGGATTGCAGGCTACTCCGTATTCGAGTTTTCATGTTGGTTCGAGTAGTCAGCAGCGAGGTTCGACTCAGCAGAGTCAGAGACAGCAGCAGCGAGTGCATCGGAGCAGTAGACATGGCCGTGGAGGTCAGCGTAGATCGTTTAGATTTGGGTCAGGTGCTTCGAGCAGCAGCAGTGGTCGTAGTTTTGGATCAGCGGCCAGTGTTTGTCAGACTTATGGTAGAGTCCATCAGGGACCGTGTTATCTGACACCACTGACATGTTTCAGATGCGGGCAGACAGGACATTTTGCCAGATCGTGTCCTTATTCCGGGTATCAGCAGCAGATTCCGCGATTCCCACAGCAGTCGATTGCTAGTGCAGCACCCGTGCCATTTCAGTTACCACCAGCCCAGCATCAGAGTTCCACCCAGTTTGTTCCACAGCAGAGTCGTGGTAGAGGTACTAGAGGAGGTGCCAGAGGTGTTGGCCAGGCTTCTACCAGTCAGCAGGGAGGTCGAGGTCAGGCCAGAGTTTTTCATCTTACTCAGCAGGATGCTCAGGCATCTAATGTAGTCGTGGCAGGTATTGTTTCTGTTTGTTACCTGGATGCATGGGTTTTGTTTGATCCGGGTGCCACGCATTCGTTTGTTTCTCCTATTTTTGCTTCTAAATCTTGTTGGCAAGCTTCGAGGATGGCTTTTCCCTTGTCTGTTGCCACTCCTCTGAGCGATTCCTTGGGCATCGATATTGTTCTTTCTGGTTGTCCAGTTCTCGTGGGAGATAGAGAATTACCCGCTGATTTGATATTGTTGGATGTGATGGAGTTTGATGTTATTTTGGGAATGGATTGGTTATCTCAGCACTATGCCGTGGTAGATTGCAGGAATAAGGAGGTGACTTTCAGAATTCCTGATGAAGAAGATTTTAAGTTTGTTGGTGATAGGAGTTCAGCACCTCAGAATCTTATTTCTGCTATTATAGCTAGGAAGTTGTTGAGGAAAGGTTGTCAGGGGTTTTTGGCATTGGTTAAGGATACGTCAGTGGAGAAGTTGTCACTCACAGATGTTCCGGTTGCTTGTGAGTTTCCTGATGTTTTTCCCGAGGAGTTACCAGGTTTACCACCTCATAGAGATATTGAGTTCTGTATAGATGTGGTACCAGGTACTACTCCTATATCTATGCCACCCTATCGTATGGCTCCTGCAGAGTTGAGAGAGTTGAAGGAGCAGTTGCAAGAGTTGTTGGACAAAGGTTTTATTAGACCTAGTGTTTCTCCTTGGGGTGCACCAGTCTTGTTTGTGAAGAAGAAGGATGGTACCCTGAGACTGTGCATTGACTACAGAGAGTTGAATAAGGTGACAGTGAAGAACAAGTATCCTCTCCCGAGGATAGATGACTTGTTTGATCAGCTACAGGGTGCACAGTTCTTTTCTAAGGTTGACTTGAGGTCGGGTTATCATCAGCTGTGTATCAGTGAATCTGATATTCCTAAGACAGCATTCCGCACTAGATATGGTCATTATGAGTTTCTGGTGATGTCTTTTGGTTTGACTAATGCACCAGCAGCTTTTATGGACCTGATGAACAGGGTATTCAGACCGTATGTGGATCAGTTTGTGGTAGTCTTCATTGATGATATACTAGTATATTCGAGGAGTATGGAAGAGCATGTATATCATTTGAGGATTGTACTACAGACACTGAGAGATCATAAGCTTTATGCTAAATTCTCGAAGTGTGATTTCTGGATGGAGAGTGTTTCTTTTCTTGGACACGTAGTGTCTAAAGAAGGTATTCAGGTTGATCCACAGAAGGTTGAGGCAGTATCTGAGTGGCCTAGACCTACTTCTGTTACGGAGATTCGAAGTTTTCTGGGTTTAGCCGGGTATTATAGGCGGTTTGTGCAGGATTTTTCCAGGATAGCAGCCCCTATGACTCGCTTAACTCAGAAGAATGTTAGATTCGAGTGGTCAGAAGCTTATGAGAATAGTTTTCAATTATTGAAGGAGAAATTGACCACAGCGCCAGTATTAGCTTTGCCTAATAGTGTGGATAAGTTCATAGTTTACTGTGATGCCTCTAGAATTGGTCTTGGTTGTGTGTTGATACAAAATGGAAGGGTGATAGCCTATGCTTCGAGACAGTTGAAGAAGCATGAGCAGAACTATCCTACACATGATCTTGAGATGGCTGCAGTGATCTTTGCTTTGAAGATTTGGAGACATTATTTGTACGGGGTGACTTGTGAGATATTTACTGATCACAAGAGCCTTAAGTACATTTTCCAGCAGCGAGATTTGAATTTAAGGTAGAGGAGATGGTTGGAACTGTTGAAGGATTATGATTACGAGATTCTTTACCATCCGGGTAAAGCTAATGTGGTAGCAGATGCCTTGAGTAGGAAGTCCTCAGGTAGTCTTGCTCACATCGGTGTTGAGAGGAGACCGTTGATCTAGGAATTGCATTTGTTGGTGGATCAAGGTCTGATGATGAAGATTAGTAGATCAGGTGGACTGTTAGCTCAGTTTAAAGTATGATCTGTACTAAGGGATAGGATTAAAGCAGCTCAGAGCCGAGATCCTATTCTGGAAGAGCTTGCAGAGAATGTCAGAGCAGGGAAGTTCACTGATTTCACACTCGATGATGATGGTGTGTTGTGGATCAGTGGTAGGTTGTGTGTTCCAGATGTGGATGACTTGAGAGAGGAGATTTTAGAGGAAGCACATTCTACAGCTTACAACGTTCATCCAGGTATTACTAAGATGTACCACAGTATCAGAGATCTATACTGGTGGGATGGATTGAAGAAGGATGTCGCTAATTATGTTGCTAAGTGTTTGACGTGTCAGCAAGTGAAAGCCGAACATCAGAAGCCTTCTGGGAAGCTTCAGCCTCTTCCTATTCCCGAGTGGAAGTGGGAAAGGATAGCTATGGATTTTGTGGTCGGTTTACCTCGTTCGAAGGATGGATACGATTCCATCTGGGTGATTGTAGACAGGTTGACGAAGTCTGCACATTTCTTGCCTGTGAAAGCCACATATTCAATTGCTAGATTGGCGAAGTTGTATGTGAAGCATATCGTATGTCTTCATGGAGTACCTGTGTCCATTGTATCAGATAGAGGTTCGATGTTTACTTCTCGTTTTTGGCAGAAGTTGCAGGAAGCGATGGGCACTAGGTTGGATTTTAGTACTGCTTTTCATCCTCAGACAGATGGTCAGTCTGAGAGGACGATCTAGACACTGGAAGATATGTTGAGGATGTGTGTCTTGGATTTAGGAGGTAGCTAGGATGATCATTTGCCACTTGTTGAGTTTGCATATAATAACAGCTACCATAGCAGTATTGGTATGGCACCGTATGAGGCGTTGTATGGAAGGAAGTGTAGATCCCCTCTGAGTTAGGATGAGATTGGTGAGAGAGCTTTGACTGGACCAGAGATGGTTCAGGATGCTGCAGAGAAAGTCGCCGTGATTAAGCGAAGATTAGAGACCGTAGTTAGCAGACATAAGAGTTATGCGGATCCTAGGCGCAGAGATGTGGAGTTTCAGGTTGGAGATTTTATTTTTCTGAAGGTATCTCCGATGAAGGGTGTGATGAGATTTGGTAAGAAGGGTAAGTTAGCACCGAGATACATTGGACCGTTTGAGATTCTAGAGAGAGTTGGCACTGTTGCATATCGGTTGGAATTGCCTCCGAGTATGTCACAAGTGCATCCAGTATTTCATATCTCGATGTTGAGGAAGTATATCTCAGACCCTTCACACGTGTTGCAACCTGACAGTGTAGAAGTGAGTGAAGATTTGACGTTTGTGGAAGAACCTGTGGCGATCGTTGATTATCAAGTTCGACAGTTGCGATCGAAGCAGATTCCGATGGTCAAGGTTCTGTGGTGCAGCGACAGAGTTGAAGAGCATACGTGGGAGACTGAAGCCGAGATGCGAGCTTCTTACCCATATCTCTTTCCTTCCTGATTCTGTAATCTTGTTTTCTGGAATTCGGGGACGAATTCTTGTAAGGGGGGAAGATTGTAATATCCCGTGTTTTTAAAATATATTTACACTGTACCGGGATATGCAATGTTAATAATTTCTGTATTTTATATGATATTTTTACGAGTTAATATGTATTTAAAACCTATTTTAATTACTGTGTATTATTTTCAGTGTTTTACGTAAAATTTTTCTAGGACTTACATTTTCGGGGAAATTTTCACGTAAACAATGTATTATTAATTATTTTAAATATATTTTCGGACTTGCATGAACTCATGCGTATTTTTAAATTATTAAATAAAAGCCTGTGTGTGTATATTTATTTAATTAGGGTTTATTATTACCCTAATATTTTATTAATTATTTATTTGTTTTATTGTTATTTAATTAATTTTATTTAGTATAAATTATTAAAATATTAAATTTTATGTGTGTGGTGTATATTTGATGTGTGCAATTTAATATTATTTTATTATATAGTGTAAAGTATATATATATATACATATATACATCAAAAATCAAAAGAATTGGAAAATTACCATTTTGCCCCCCGAGTCTTCTTCTTCCTCCCGATCCTTCTCCTCGTCGTCCGGTCGCTGCTACTGCCGTTTCTTCACCATGGGTGTGCCGTCCGGTGTGCCACCGCCTTCCCCAACCATTTCCGTCGCCTGAGGTAGCCGTTTTCGGCGCCTGGAAGTTGATTTTGGTCGGAGAAGCCGAAAATCGATCCATCGTCGATCACGCCGATTCCGGCCACCATTTTCGACACCGCCAGTCTCTTTCTTCTCCTTGAGCTCCGGTGAGTGTGATTCTAGCTTGTGTTTGAGCTAAATTGGTCTAGAATTGCTTAGGTTTCGAATTTTCAATTTCGGCCTATTAGGGTTTTTGATTTTTTTGAGCTTCTAATTGGATGATTCATGAAAACTCCCTTCACAAATGTTGTTCCTAGTAGCTCAATCTACATGTATGAATTTTTTTAGAATTTTTGGAGATTTTTTGGATTTTTGGGTATTTTTGAATATTTTAATATTATTTTCTAATTTTCGGAAATTAATTATTTAAATTATGAAATTGGAGTTTATGGTTGAATTAGGTGTTGAAATGAATTATAGGAATTTATTTGGAATTTTTATGAATTTCTAAGTATTTATTTTGAATTATTGAAGTTTATGTGATTTTGAGAAATTAGGGTTAATTGTGTTTTAAATGGAAATTAATTGGTTAATTGAGTTTAATTATTAATATTATTGATAAATATGTTGAGAAAATTAATTTTGGATAATTGTATAATTTTTTGGTGAATTTTTGAAGTAATTTAAGTATATTTATATATATAGGGGTATTTTGGTAATTTTACCCTAAATTGTCTAAAAATGTAATTTAATTGGTTTTAGTAGTTATTTAAGGTATAAAAATGATTTCTACAAAATATTTGGTATTTTTAACTAATTAAAACTATTTTTTCGTGAATTATTTTTTATTATATATATAATATATGGTTTTTCAAATAAAATGAGTTTTATTCGGTTTTTATAGTGTTTTAAGGTTAATTATGTAATTTCTACGTATAAAATGTATTTATGTGATTTAAGGATATTTTTGGTATATCTAGAATTGTTCTGTGTTTGTGGACCCCGGTTGGTGGACTGTAGTTTGGAGTCCGACCGTGGGATTTTGATTATGCCTTGTGTAGTTTTTCGAAGTGTATTTCTTTGCAGGGTCGGCTCTACTCTTTTGAGTAGAGAGATGTCCGTTTTACAGGGGAGGTTCTGCCGGATTTTCGGTAGAATTCTCGTAAAACGTGATATCCAGTCGAACCCTAAATTCTGTTTCCGTATTTTAATACTCTAGGTTGAATTCTAGGATTTCTGTTAGGGTTATTCTGATGTCCATTATTTATTGCTTGTTTAGTTGCGCCGAGACCGAGGGCTAGTGGACCAGGCCCATCGGACCTGTCTCGTGGAGCGCATTAGGTGAGTTCCTATACTATATATATATACTTAGGATGCATGATTTAGAAATGCATGTTTTAGGTTGATTAAATAGGCATGAATAATTTGATTATTTCTTAAGTTTACATTAAGTATATTTTTGGTTTATTTTTGGTATATAATAAATTATATGCATGTTTTGTGAATAAAATATATTTAAAATGTTTTTAAATATATTTCTAGCTTAAGTTATAATTTGATGGGATTCATTTGACATATATATACTCGAAATATACCTGGTTTACTTTTGGTATATTTCTGGTATATATATGGATTATATTGTTATTTCTTTTATATTCATGCATCATTTATTTTTGTGAATGAATGATTTATATTACTAATGAAGGATATCAATAGAACGTGCTACCTAGTGGGCAGCACTAGGACCGAGTACGTACCGGTACGCCTATAGTATTTAGGCTATAATACTAACTTATTTGTGGATATTGATTTGATTATGATTATCGATATGTGAGATGTGGTTTGTGGGTGTGATTGCGGGAGCTCGGTTGACCAAGTGTCTCGGGGCCAATCACACTGGCAGTCAGACTGCTGGAGCTCGGTTGACTTAGTGTCTCGGGGCCAGTCTACTGTCTAAATGGATTAAGTGGATATATTTGGAATAAGTGAGCCTGTATGGCTAGAGTGTTGTTTAACACTATTTTCTGAGGTTGCGTTATTCTAGGGTTCTATGTGATCCTTCATAAACTGGGATTTTTTTCAATAAAATATATAAAAATGATTTTTCTGCATCTGTATGAATTTGCCTGTATATATACATATTACATATATACTGTTGACTGTATGCATTATCACTTAGTGTGTATGTATATATATTATAGTAATTCACTCAGTGAGGTCTGACTCCCCTCCGTTGACTATTTTTCAGGAGAGTCAACTTCTTCAGACCTCAGTAGCAGGTAGATACGCCAGATTTCTTCCGCCCCGGCTTCTTTGTGTAAATTATCTACTTGAGTCTTATTTTATAATCTAGACACTACAGTAGTTGTGAATTAAAGTATTGGATTTCATGTATTTTATTTAAAGAAATGTATTATATTGAAACTGGATTTGTATTAAAAGATTATATATCTATGAGATGAGATTTTGATTTAATTCCAGTTGATGTGGATAATATTATGATATTATGATTTTTTTTTATTTCCGCTGCATATTATATTGTTACTGTTATTATGGCATGATTTATTTTATTTTCAGGCTTGCTACGGGTTCCGGATTCAAAAGAATTCCCGTTCCCTAGCGCCGGTCATGGCCCCTGTTTTGGGTCGTGACATTAACTAAATAAAACTATTTTTCGTGAATTATTTTCAATTATATATATAATATACGATTTTTCTAATAAAATGAGTTTTTATTGGTTTTTAGTGTGTTTTAGAGTAAATTACATAATTTCTACTTATAAAATGTGTTTCTATGATATAAGGGTATTTTTGGTATTTTTATATTATTCTGTGAATTGTGGACCCTGATCGATAGACTGTAGTTTGGAGTCCGACCGAGGGGTTGTGGTTGTGTTTCTGTGTCTATTTTTCAAAGTGTGTTTCTTTGCAGGGCCGGCTCTACTCTTTGAGTAGAGAGATGTTTGTTTTACAAGGGAGACCTTGCAAAAAAATACACTTCGAAAAACTACACAGAGCACAATCAAAATCCCACGGTCGGACTCTAAACTACAGTCCACCGACCGGGGTCCACAATTCACAGAATAATTCCAAAAATACCAAAAATACCTTTATAACATAGAAATTACATAATTAACCTTAAAACACTGTGAAAATCGATAAAAACTCATTTTATTAGAAAAACTGTATAATATATATATAATTGAAAACAATTCACGAAAAATAGTTTTAATTAATTAAAAATACCAAATAATTTGTAGAAATCATTTTTATACCTTAAATAACTATTAAAACCAATTAAATTATATTTTTAGCCAATTTAGGGTAAAATTACTAAAATGCCCTTATATATATAAATATATTATATTTATTTCAAAAATTCACCAAAAATAGTATAATTATACAAAATTAATTTTTTCAACATATTTATCAATAATATTAATAATTAAACTCAATTAACCAATTAATTTCAATTAAAAACATAATTAACCCTAATTTCCCAAATTTACATAAACTTTAATAATTCAAAATAAATACTTAGAAATTCATAAAAATTCCAATAAATTCCTATAATTCATTTCAACACGTAATTTAACCATAAAACACAATTTCATAATTTAATTAATTATTTTCCGAAAATTAGAAAATAATATTAAAATATTCAAAAATACCCAAAAATCCAAAAAATCTCCAAAAATTCCACAAAAATTCATACATGTATATTAAGCTACTAGGATCAACATTTGTGAAGGTATTTTTCATGAATCAATCAATTCGAAGCTCAAAAAAATCAAAAACCCTAATATGGCCGAAATTGAAAATTCAAAACCTAAGCAAATCTAGACCATTTAAGCTCAAACCAAAGCTAGAATCACACTCACCGGAGCTCAAGGAGAATAAAGATACCAGCGGTGTCAAAAATGGTGGCCGGAATCATCGTGATCGACGGTGGAAGGAAATTCAGCTTCTCCGGCCAAAACCGACCTCCAGACGCCGGAAACGGCTGCTATAGATGGTGAGGAAGGTGGTGGCACACCGGACGCCACACCAACGATGAGAAAATGACGTGACAGGCGTCCGGATGGCAAAGGAAACGGTCGGGGAAGCGGGAGATAATCGGGGGGCAAAATGGTAATTTTTCAAAAGTTTATTCTTTTGACTTATAATATGTATATATATATACTTTATACTATATAATAAAATAATATTAAATTACACACATTAAATATACACCACACACATAAAATTTAATATTTCAACATTTAATATTAATTAAATAATTAGATAACAATAAAATAAATAAACAATCAATAAAATATTAGGGTAATATTAATTAAACCCTAATTAAATAAATATGTACACATAGGCTTTATTTAGTATTTTAAAAATACATATGAGTTCATGCAAATCCGAAAATGTATTTAAAATAAAAAATAATAAATTATTTACGTGAAAATTTCCCCGAAAATGCAAGTCCCGGGAAAATTTTACGTAAAGCACTGTAAATAATACACAATAATTAAAATAGGTTTTAAATACATATCAACTCATAAAAATATCATAATATATATACAAAAATTATTAACACTGCATATCCCGGTACAGTGTAAAAATATTTTAAAAACACGGGATATTACAGTCTTCCCCCCTTACAAGAATTCGTCCCCGAATTCCAGAAAACAAGATCAAGAAGGAAAGAGATACGGGTAAGAAGCTCGCATCTCAGCTTCAGTCTCCCATGTATGCTCCTCAACTCTGTCGCTACGCCATAGAACCTTGACCATCGGAATCTGCTTCAAACGCAACTGTCGAACTTGATAATCAACGATCGCCACAGGTTCTTCCACAAACGTCAAATCTTCACTCACTTCTACACTTTCAGGCTGCAACACGTGTGAAGGGTCTGAGATATACTTCCTCAACATCGAGATATGAAATACTGGATGCACCCATGACATACTCGGAGGCAAATCCAACCGATATGCAACAGTGCCAACTCTCTTCAGAATCTCATACGGTCCAATATATCTCGGTGCTAACTTACCCTTCCTGCCAAATCTCATAACACCCTTCATCGGAGATACCTTCAGAAAAATAAAATCTCCAACCTGAAACTCCACATCTCTGCGCCTAGGATCCGCATAACTCTTCTGTCTGCTAACTGCGGTCTCTAATATGCTCTTAATCACGGTGACTTTTTCTGCAGCATCCTAAACCATCTCAGGTCCAGTCAAAGCTCTCTCACCAATCTCATCCCAACTCAAAGGGGATCTACACTTCCTTCCATATAACGCCTCATATGGTGCCATACCAATATTGCTATGGTAGCTGTTATTATATGCAAACTCTATGAGTGACAAATGATCATCCCAGCTACCTCCCAAATCCATGACACACATCCTCAACATATCTTCCAGTGTCTGGATCGTCCTCTCAGACTGACCATCTGTCTAAGGATGAAAAGCAGTACTGAAATCCAACCTAGTGCCCATCGCTTCCTGCAACTTCTGCCAAAAATGAGAAGTAAACACCGAACCTCTATCTGACACAATGGACACAGGTACTCCATGAAGGCATATGATATGCTTCACGTACAACTTCGCCAATCTAGCAACTGAATATGTGGCTCTCATAGGCAAGAAATGTGCAGACTTCATCAACCTGTCTACAATCACCCAGATGGAGTCGTATCCATCCTTCGAACGAGGTAAACCAACCATAAAATCCATAGCTATCCTTTCCCACTTCCACTCGGGAATAGGAAGAGGCTGAAGCTTCCCAGAAGGCTTCTGATGTTCAGCTTTCACTTGTTGACACGACAAGCACTTCACAATATAATCAGCGACATCCTTCTTCAATCCGTCCCACTAGTACAAATCTCTAATACTGTGGTACATCTTAGTAACACCTGGATGAACGCTATAAGCTGTAGAGTGTGCTTCCTCTAGGATCTCTTCTCTCAAATCATCTACATCAGGAACACACAATCTACCACTGATCCACAACACACCATCATCATCGAGTGTGAAATCAGTGAACTTCCCTGCTCTGACATTCTCTGCAAGCTCTTCTAGAATAGGATCTCAGCTCTGAGCTGCTTTAATCTTATCCCTCAATACAGATCGCACTTTAAATTGAGCTAGCAGTCCACCTGATCTACTAATCTTCATCATCAGACCTTGATCCACCAACAAATGCAACTTCTGGATCAATGGTCTCCTCTCAACACTGATGTGAGCAAGACTGCCTGAGGACTTCCTACTCAAGGCATCTGCTACCATATTAGCTTTACCCGGATGATATAGAATCTCGCAATCATAATCCATCAACAATTCCAACCATCTTCTCTGCCTTAGATTCAAATCTCTCTGCTGGAAAATGTACTTAAGGCTCTTGTGATCAGTAAATATCTCACAAGTCACCCCGTACAAATAATGTCTCCAAATCTTCAAAGCAAAGATCACTGCAGCCATCTCAAGGTCATGTGTGGGATAGTTCTGTTCATGCTTCTTCAACTGCCTCGAAGCATAGGCTATCACCCTTTCATTCTGCATTAACACACAACCGAGGCCAATTCTAGAGGCATCACAGTAAACTGTGAACTTATCCACACTATTAGGCAAAGCTAATACTGGCGTTGTGGTTAATTTCTCCTTCAACAACTGGAAACTATTCTCACAAGCTTCTGACCACTCGAACCTAACATTCTTCTGAGTCAAGCGAGTCATAGGGGCTGCTATTCTGGAAAAAATCCTACATAAACCACCTATAATACCCGACTAAACCCAGAAAACTTCGAATCTCAGTAACAGAAGTAGGTCTAGGCCACTCAGACACTGCCTCAATCTTCTGTGGATCAACCTGGATACCTTCTTTAGACACTACGTGTCCAAGAAAAGAAACACTCTCCATCCAGAAATCACACTTCGAGAATTTAGCATAAAGCTGATGATCTCTCAGTGTCTGTAGTACAATCCTCAAGTGATATACATGTTCTTTTATACTCCTAGAATATACCAGTATATCATCAATGAAGACTACCACAAACTGATCCATATACGGTCTGAATACCCTATTCATCAGGTCCATAAAAGCTGCTGGTGCATTAGTCAAACCAAAAGACATCACCAAAAACTCATAATGGCCATATCGCATGCGGAACGCTGTCTTAGGAACATCGGCTTCACTAATCCGTAACTGATGATAACCCGACCTCAAGTCAATCTTAGAAAAGAACTGTGCACCCTGTAGCTGATCAAACAAGTCATTTATCCTCGGGAGAGGATACTTGTTCTTCATTGTCACCTTATTAAGCTCTCTGTAGTTAATGCACAGTCTCAGGGTACCATCCTTCTTCTTCACAAACAGGACTGGTGCACCCCAAGGAGAAACACTAGGTCTGATAAAACCCTTATCTAATAACTCTTGCAACTGCTCCTTCAACTCTCTCAACTCTGTAGGAGCCATTCGATAGGGTGGCATAGATATAGGAGTAGTACCTGGAACCACATCTATACAGAATTCAATCTCTCTATGAGGTGGTAAACCTGGCAACTCCTCGGGAAAAACATCAGGAAACTCACAAGCAATAGGAACATCTGTGAGTAACAACTTCTCCACTGACGTATCCCTGACCAATGCCAAAAACCCTTGACAACCTTTCCTCAATAACTTCCTAGCCGTAATGGTAGAAATAAGATTCTGAGGTGCTGAACTCCTATCACCCACAAACTTAAACTCTGCTTCATCAGAAATTCTAAGCGTTACCTCTATCTCCCACGAGAACTGGATAACCAAAAAGAACAATATCATTGTCCAAGGAATCGCTCAGAGGAGTGGCAACAGACAAAGGAAAAGCCATCCTCGAAGCTTGCCAACAAGATTTAGAAGCAAAAACGGGAGAAATAAATGAATGCGTGGCACCCGGATCAAACAAAACCCATGCATCCAGGTAACAAACAGAAACAATACCTGCCACGACTGCATTGGATGCTTGAGCATCCTGCTGAGTGAGATGGAAAACTCTGGCTTGACCTCGACCTCCCTGCTGACTAGTAGAAGCCTAGCCAACACCTCTAGCACCTCCTCTAGCACCTCTACCACGACTCTACTGTGGAACAAACTGAGTGGAACTCTGATGCTGAGCTGGTGGTAACTGAAATGGCACTGGTGCAGCACTAGCAATCGACTGCTGTGGGAATCGCGATCTGGAAAAATGCCCTGTCTGCCCGCATCTGAAGCATGTCAGCGGTGTCAGAAAACACGGTCCTTGATGGACTCTACCGCAAGTCTGACAAACACTGGCCGCTGATCCAGAACTACGACCACTGCTGCTGCTCGAAGCACCTGACCCGAATCTAAATGATCTACGCTAACCTCCACGGCCATGTCTACTGCTTCGATGCACTCGCTGCTGCTGTCTCTGACTCTGCTGATGTAATATCCCGTGTTTTTAAAATATTTTTACACTGTACTGAGATATACAGTGTTAATAATTTTTGAATATATATTACGATATTTTCACGAGTTGATATGTATTTAAAACCTATTTTAATTATTGTGTATTGTTTACAGTACTTTACGTAAAATTTTCCCGGGACTTGCATTTTCGGGGAAATTTTCACGTAAATAATTTACTATTAATTATTTTAAATATATTTTCGAACTTGCATGAACTCATACATATTTTTAAATTACTAAACACCATGTATGTGTGCAATATTTATTTAATTAGGGTTTAATATATATTACCCTAATATTTTATTATTTGTTTATTAATTTATTGTTATTTAATTATTTTTATTTAGTATAAATTATTAAAATATTAAATTATATGTGTGTGGTGTATATTTAATGTGTGTAATTTAATATTATTTTATTATATAGTATAAAGTATATATATATACATATAATACATCAAAAATCAAAAACTTTGGAAAATTACCATTTTGCCCCCGAGCCTCCTTCTTCCCCGATTTGCTTCCCTTCGCCGTCCGGACGCCTATCACGCCATTTCCTCACCGTTGGTGTGCCGTCCGGTGTGCCACCACCTTCCCCAGCATCTTCCGCCGCCTGTGGTAGCCGTTTTCGGCGCCTGGAAGTCGGTTTTGGCCGGAGAAGCCAAAACTTTAGCCACCGTCGATCACGTCGATTCTGGCCACCGTTTTTGACACCACCAGTCTCTTTCTTCTCCTTGAGCTCCGGTGAGTGTGATTCTAGCTTTGGTTTGAGATGAAATGGTCTAGAATTGCTTAGGTTTCAAATTTTCAATTTCGATCACATTAGGGTTTTTGATTTTTTTGAGCTTCGAATTGATTGATTCATGAAAACTCCATTAACAAATGTTGTTCCTAGTAGCTTAATATACATGTATGAATTTTTTTTGAATTTTTAGAGATTTTTTGGATTTTTGGGTATTTTTGAATATTTAATATTATTTTCTAATTTTCGGAAATTAATTATTTAAATTATGAAATTGTGTTTTATGGTTAAATTAGGTGTTGAAATGAATTATAGGAATTTATTTGGAATTTTTATGAATTTCTAAGTATTTATTTTGAATTATTGAAGTTTATGTAAATTTGAAAAATTAGGTTAAATGTGTTTTTATTTGAAATTAATTGGTTAATTGAGTTTAATTATTGATATTATTGATAAATATGTTGAGGAAATTAATTTTGGATAATTGTATAATTTTTTGGTGAATTTTTGAAGTAATTTAAGTATATTTATATATATAGGGGTATTTTGGTAATTTTACCCTAAATTGTCTAAAAATGTAATTTAATTGGTTTTAATAGTTATTTAAGGTATAAAAATGATTTCTACAAATTATTTGGTATTTTTAACTAATTAAAACTATTTTTCGTGAATTATTTTCAATTATATATATAATATACGGTTTTCCTAATAAAATGAGTTTTTATCGGTTTTTACTGTGTTTAAAGGTTAATTATGTAATTTCTGCATATAAAATGTATTTCTATGATATAAGGATATTTTTGGTATTTTCAGAATTATTCTATGATTGTGGACCCCGGTCGGTGGACTGTAGTTTTGAGTCCGACCGTGGGATTTTGATTGTGCTCTGTGTAGATTTTCGAAGTGTATTTCTTTGCAGGGTCGGCTCTACTCTTTTAAGTAGAGAGATATCCCTTTTACAGGGGAGGTTCTGCCGAATTTTTGATAGAATTCTCGTAAAACGTGATGTCCAGTCGAACCCTAATTCTGTTTCCGTATTTAATACTCTAGATCGAATTCTAGGATTTCTATTAGGTTTATTCTAATGTATGTCATTATTTATTTGTTTAGTTGCACCGAGACCGAGGGCTAGTGGACCAAGCCCGTCGGACCCGTCTCGTGGAGCGCACTAGGTGAGTTACTATACTATATATATATATGCTTAGGATGCATGATTTAGAAATATATATTCTATTTCGATTAAAATGCATAAATAATATGATTTGTATTTAAGTATATTTTTGGTTTATTTTTGGTATATATTAAATTATATGCATGTTTTGTAAATAAAATATATTTAAAATGTTTTTAAATATATTTCCAACTTAATTTATAATTTGATTGAATTCATTTGACATATATATACTTGAAATATACCTGGTTTACTTTTGGTATATTTCTAGTATATATATGGTTTATGTTGTTATTTTATTGAACTTCATGCATCATTTATTTTTTTGTGAATGAATGATTTATATTATTAATGAAGGATATCGATAGAACGTGCTACCTAGTGGGCAGCACTAGGACCGAGTACGTACCGGTACGCCTATAGTATTTAGGCTATATTACTAACTTATTTGTGGATATTGATTTGATGTGATTATTGATATGTGTGAGATATGGTTTGGAGGTGTGATTGCTGGAGCTCGGTTGACCAAGTGTCTCGGGGCCAATACACTGGCAGTCAGACTGCTGGAGCTCGGTTGACTTAGTGTCTCGGGGCCAGTCTACTGTCTAAATGGATTAAGTGGATATATTTGGAATAAGTGAGCCCGTATGGCTAGAGTGTTGTCTAACACTGTTTCTGAGGTTGCGATATTCTAGGGTTCTATGTGATCCTTCATAAAAGATGATTTTCAGTAAAATATATGTAAAATGATTTTATTGCATTTGTGTGTATTTGCCTGTATATATATTAGATATATATATACTGTTGACTGTATGCATTATCATTTAGTGTGTATGTATATATATTATAGTAATTCACTCAGTGAGGTCTGACTCCCCTCCGTTGACTATTTTTCAGGAGAGTCAACATCTTCAGACCTCAGTAGCAGGTCCATACGCCGGATTTCTTCCGCCCCGGCTTCTTTGTGTAAACTGCTTACTTGAGTCTTATTTTTATAATCTAGACACTGCAGTAGTTGTGAATTAAAGTGTGGGATTTCATGTATTTTATTTAAAAAGATGTATTATATTGAATCTGGATTTGTACTGAAAGATTTATATATATGAGATGAGATTTGATTTAAATCCAGTGATGAGAATGTTATTATTATATTTATGATTTTTATTTTCACTGCATATATATTACTGTTATTGTTATTATTGCATGTTTTATTTTATTTTTAGGCTTGCTACGGGTTCCGGATTCGAAAGAATTCCCGTTCCCTAGCGCCGGTCATGGCCCCTATTTTGGGTCGTGACAAAGTTGGTATCAGAGCGGAGTTCTGTGTCAGGGCTTAGTTATGTGAGTTGTGGCCCTAGTTTTTAGAGTTTTGTTTTCTTTTGGTAACTACTGCAGTGTATTAGGTTTGAGTATGTCTTGATGAGTATTCCTTACTGTAGTTTTCAGCGTTATTCCTTCGTTGTCTGTTTTGTCTGAATCTTTCCGTTTGTCTTTTCAGTATGAGGAGGCGAGCGCGTGTCGCTCCACCGGTCGTTGAGGCCGAGGATGATGAGTCTTTTCAGGATGAGGTTTACCTCCTGAGTAGCCAATTAGACGTAGAGGTCATGGCAGAGGTAGACCTCGAGGAGCGGCAGGTCGCCGTAGGCAGAGAGAGTTACAGGACGAGGAGCCTGTAGAGCCTGAGTTTAATGTTCTTGTTCCTCCAGTTGTTCAGCCTGTTCAGCCTGCCTATCAGCAGGGTATGTCTGACCCTGAGGCAGCTTTGTTCTATGCCCGAGTTGGCAGGATTGCTTTTGATGATACTTCTGATTCGTTAGATTTTATGCATGCGATTGAGACTAGGACTCGGACTGCTCATACCGAGTATCAGCGGATCATGATCGTTGAGTTATCTGTCGAGGGACCAGCCTTAGATTGGTTCATTTAGATGATCCAGCCTTACATGATGACGATGACATAGGCTCAGTTTCGAGAGCGATTTATAAGGAGATTCTGTCCAGAGCCTCTTCGTTTGAGCTATCGTCTTTGTTTAACCAATATTTCTCGTGGAGATCAATCTGTAGAGGAGTACACCCAAGAGTTTCTTCGTCTGGGTAGATATTCTGAGGATCTGATGCGAGATCAGTATTTTGCAGTCACTACCTACGTTACTGGTTTGGGTTCAGCTTTTGCTGGTATGCCTACAGCAGGTCTTACTCTGGAGTCTGTGATTGAGTTAGCCAAGGAGATTGAGCTGAGACTAGTTAGGCAGGGAGCGATGCCTGATTATTACCAGCTGGGAGTTCAGTCGAGTGGATTGCAGACTACACCGTATTCGTGTTTTCATGTTGGATCGAGTAGTCAGCAGCGAGGTCCGACTCAGCAGAGTCAGAGACAGCAGCAGCGAGTGCATCGGAGCAGTAGACATGGCCGTGGAGGTCAGCGTAGATCGTTTAGATTTGGATCAGGTGCTTCGAGCAGCAGCAGTGGTCGCAGTTCTAGATCAGCGGCTAGTGTTTGTCAAACTTGTGGTAGAGTCCATCAGGGACCGTGTTATTTGACACCGCTGACATGCTTCAGATGCGGGCAGACAGGACATTTTTCCAGATCGTGTCCTTTCTCCGGGTATCAGCAGCAGCAAATTCCATGATTCCCACAGCAGTCGATTGCTAGTGCTGTACCAGTGCCATTTCAGTTACCACCAGTTCAGCATCAGAGTTCCACTCAGTTTGTTCCATAGCAGAGTCGTGGTAGAGGTACTAGAGGAGGTGCCAAAGGTGTTGGCCAGGCTTCTACCAGTCAGCAGGGAGGTTGAGGTCATGCCAGAGTTTTCCATCTTACTCAGCAGGATGCTCAGGCATCTAATGCAGTCGTGGCAGGTATTGTTTCTATTTATTACTTGGATGCATGGGTTTTGTTTGATCCGGGTGCCACGCATTCGTTTGTTTCTCCTGTTTTTTCTTCTAAATCTTGTTGGCAAGCTTCGAGGATGGCTTTTCCTTTGTCTATTGCCACTCCTCTGAGCGATTCTTTGGACGCCGATATTATTCTTTCTGGTTGTCCAGTTCTCGTGGGAGATAGAGAATTACCTGCTGATTTGATCTTGTTGGATGTGATGGAGTTTGATGTTATTCTGGGAATGGATTGGTTATGTCAGTACTATGCCGTGGTAGATTGCAGGAATAAAGAGGTGACTTTCAGAATTCCTGATGAAGTAGAATTTAAGTTTGTTGGTGATAGGAGTTCAGCACCTCAGAATCTTATTTCTGCTATTACAGCTAGGAAATTGTTGAGGAAAGGATGTCAGGGATATTTGGCATTGGTCAGGGATACTTCAGTGGAGAAGTTGTCACTCACAGATGTTCCTATTGCTTGTGAGTTTCCTGATGTTTTTCCCGAGGAGTTTCCAGATTTACCACCTCATAGAGAGATTGAGTTCTATATAGATGTGGTTCCAGGTACTACTCCTATATCTATGCCACCCTACAGAATGGCTCCTGCAGAGTTGAAAGAGTTGAAGGAGCAGTTGCAAGAGTTGTTGGATAAACGTTTCATCAGACCTAGTGTTTCTCCTTGGGGTGCACCAATCTTGTTTGTGAAGAAGAAGGATGGTACCCTAATACTGTGCATTGACTACAGAGAGTTGAATAAGGTGACAGTGAAGAACAAGTATCCTCTCCCGAGGATAGATGATTTGTTTGATCAGCTACAGGGTGCACAGTTCTTTTCTAAGATTGACTTGAGGTTGGGTTATCATCAGCTGCGTATTAGTGAATTTGATATTCCTAGGATAGCATTCCGCACTAGATATGACCATTATGAGTTTCTGGTGATGTCCTTTGGTTTGACTAATGCACCAGCAGCTTTTATGGACCTGATGAACAGGGTATTCAGACCGTATGTGGATCAGTTTGTGGTAGTCTTCATTGATGATATACTAGTATATTCGAAGAGTATGGAAGAGCATGTATATCACTTGAGGATTGTACTACAGACATTGAGAGATCATCAGCTTTATGCTAAATTCTCTAAGTGTGATTTCTGGATGGAGAGTGTTTCTTTTCTTGGACACGTGGTGTCTAAAGAAGGTATTCAGGTTGATCCACAGAAGATTGAGGCAGTATCTGAGTGGCCTAGACTGACTTCTGTTACAGAGATTCGAAGTTTTCTGGGTTTAGCCGGGTATTATAGGCGGTTTGTACAGGATTTTTCCAGGATAGCAACCCCTATGACTCACTTGACTCAGAAGAATGTTAGATTCGAGTGGTCAGAAGCTTGTGAGAACAGTTTTCAGTTGTTGAAGGAGAAGTTGACCACAGCGCCAATATTAGCTTTGCCTAATAGTGTGGATAAGTTCATAGTTTACTGTGATGCCTCTAGAATTGGTCTTGGTTGTGTGTTGAAGCATGAGCATAACTATCCTACACATGACCTTGAGATGGCTGCAGTGATCTTTGCTTTGAAGATTTGGAGACATTATTTGTATGGGGTGACTTGTGAGATATTTACTGATCACAAGAGCCTTAAGTACATTTTCCAGCAGCGAGATTTGAATTTGAGGCAGAGGAGATGGTTGGAATTGTTGAAGGATTATGATTGTGAGATCTTATATCATCCGGGTAAAGCTAATGTGGTAGCAGATGCCTTGAATAGGAAGTCCTCAGGCAGTCTTGCTCACATCGATGTTAAGAGGAGACCATTGATCCAGGAGTTGCATCTGTTGGTGGATCAAGGTCTAATGATGAAGATTAGTAGATCAAGTGGACTGCTAGCTCAATTTAAAGTGCGATCTGTACTGAGGGATAGGATTAAAGCAGCTCAAAGTCGAGATCCTATTCTAGAAGAGCTTACAGAGAATGTTCGAGCAGGGAAGTTCACTGATTTCACACTCGATGATGATGGTGTGTTGTGGATCAGTGGTAGATTATATGTTCCTGACGTGGATGATTTGAGAGAGGAGATTTTAGAGGAAGCACATTCTACAGCTTACAGCGTTCATCCAGGTATTACTAAGATGTACCACAGTATCAAAGATCTATACTGGTGGGACGGATTGAAGAAAGATGTCGCTGATTATGTTGCAAAGTGCTTGACATGTCAGCAAGTGAAAGCCGAACATCAGAAGCCTTCTGGGAAGCTTCAGCCTCTTCCTATTCCCGAGTGGAAGTGGGAAAGGATAGCTATGGATTTTGTGGTCGGTTTACCTCGTTCGAAGGATGGATACGACTCCATCTGGGTCATCGTAGACAGATTGATGAAGTCTGCACATTTCTTGCCTGTGAAAGCCACATATTCTATAGCTAGATTGGCGAAGTTGTATGTGAAGCATATTGCGTGCCTTCATGGAGTACATGTGTCCATTGTGTTAGACAGAGGATTAGTGTTTACTTCTCGTTTTTGGCAGAAGTTATAGGAAGCGATGGGCACTAGGTTGGATTTCAATACTGCTTTTCATCCTCAGACAGATGGTCAGTCTGAGAGGACGATCCAGACACTGGAAGATATGTTGAGGATGTGTGTCTTGGATTTGGGAGGTAGCTGGGATGATCATTTGCCACTTGTTGAGTTTGCATATAATAACAACTACCATAGCAGTATTGGTATGGCACCGTATGAGGCATTATATGGAAGGAAGTGTAGATCCCCTTTGAGTTGGGATGAGATTGGTGAGAGAGCTTTGACTGGACCAGAGATGGTTCAGGATGCTGCAGAGACAGTCACCGTGATTAAGCGCAGATTAGAGACCGTAGTTAGCAGACAGAAGAGTTATGCGGATCTTAGGCGCAGAGATGTGGAGTTTCAGGTTGGAGATTTCATTTTTCTAAAGATATCTCCGATGAAGGGTGTGATGAGATTTGGTAGGAAGGGTAAGTTAGCACCGAGATACATTGGACCGTTTGAGATTCTGAAGAGAGTTGGCACTGTTGCATATCGGTTGGATTTGCCTCCGAGTATGTCACAAGTGCATCCAGTATTTCATATCTCGATGTTGAGGAAGTATAGCTCATACCCTTCACACGTGTTGTGACCCGACAGTGTAGAAGTGAGCGAAGATTTGACGTTTGTGGAAGAACCTGTGGCAATCGTTGATTTTCAAGTTCGACAGTTGCGTTCAAAAAAGATTCCGATGGTTAAGGTTTTATGGCGTAGCGATAGAGTCGAGGAGCATACGTGGGAGACTGAAGCTGAGATGCGAGCTTCTTACCCATATCTCTTTCCTTCTTGATCTTGTTTTTTTAGAATTCGGGGACGAATTCTTGTAAGGGGGGAAGACTGTAATATCCCGTGTTTTTAAAATATTTTTACACTGTACCGGGATATACAGTGTTAATAATTTTTGAATATATATTACGATATTTTCACGAGTTGATATGTATTTAAAACCTATTTTAATTATTGTGTATTATTTACAGTACTTTACGTAAAATTTTCCCGGGACTTGCATTTTCGAGGAAATTTTCACGTAAATAATTTACTATTAATTATTTTAAATATATTTTTGGACTTGCATGAACTCATACATATTTTTAAATTACTAAACACCGTGTATGTGTGCGATATTTATTTAATTAGGGTTTAATATATATTACCCTAATATTTTATTATTTGTTTATTAATTTATTGTTATTTAATTATTTTTATTTAGTATAAATTATTAAAATATTAAATTATATGTGTGTGGTGTATATTTAATGTGTGTAATTTAATATTATTTTATTATATAGTATAAAGTATATATATATACATATAATTCATTAAAAATCAAAAACTTTGGAAAATTACCATTTTGCCCCCGAGCCTCCTTCTTCCCCAATTTGCTTCCCTTCGCCGTCCGGACGCCTGTCACGCCGTTTCCTCACCGTTGGTGTCCCGTCCGGTGTGCCACCACCTTCCCCAGCATCTTTCGCCGCCTGTGGTAGCCGTTTCCGGCGCTTGGAAGTCGATTTTGGCCGGAGAAGCCGAAACTTTGGCCACCGTCGATCACGTCGATTCCGGCCACCGTTTTTGACACCGCCAGTCTCTTTCTTCTCCTTGAGCTCCGCTGAGTGTGATTCTAGCTTTGGTTTGAGCTGAAATGATCTAGAATTGCTTAGGTTTCAAATTTTCAATTTCGGTCACATTAGGGTTTTTGATTTTTTTGAGCTTCGAATTGATTAATTCATGAAAAATCCCTTCACAAATGTTGTTCCTAGTAGCTTAATCTACATGTATGAATTTTTGTGGAATTTTTAGGTATTTTTGAATATTTAATATTATTTTCTAATTTTCGGAAATTAATTATTTAAATTATGAAATTGTGTTTTATGGTTAAATTAGGTGTTGAAATGAATTATAGGAATTTATTTGGAATTTTTATGAATTTCTAAGTATTTATTTTGAATTATTGAAGTTTATGTAAATTTGAAAAATTAGGTTAAATGTGTTTTTATTTGAAATTAATTGGTTAATTGAGTTTAATTATTGATATTATTGATAAATATGTTGAGGAAATTAATTTTGGATAATTATACTATTTTTGGTGAATTTTTGAAGTAATTATAGTATATTTATATATATAGGGGTATTTTGGTAATTTTACCCTAAATTGTCTAAAAATGTAATTTAATTGGTTTTAATAGTTATTTAAGGTATAAAAATGATTTCTACAAATTATTTGGTATTTTTAACTAATTAAAACTATTTTTCGTGAATTATTTTCAATTATATATATAATATACGGTTTTCCTAATAAAATGAGTTTTTATCGGTTTTTACTGTGTTTAAAGGTTAATTATGTAATTTCTGCGTATAAAATGTATTTCTATGATATAAGGATATTTTTGGTATTTTCAGAATTATTCTATGATTGTGGACCCCGGTCGGTGGACTGTAGTTTTGAGTCCGACCGTGGGATTTTGATTGTGCTCTGTGTAGATTTTCGAAGTGTATTTCTTTGCAGGGTCGGCTCTACTCTTTTGATAGAGAGATGTCCGTTTTACAGGGGAGGTTCTACCGAATTTTTGGTAGAATTCTCGTAAAACGTGATGTCCAGTCGAACCCTAATTCTGTTTCCGTATTTAATACTCTAGATCGAATTCTAGGATTTCTGTTAGGTTTATTCTAATGTCTGTCGTTATTTATTTGTTTAGTTGCGTCGAGACTGAGGGCTAGTGGACCAGGCCCGTCGGACCCGTCTCGTGGAGCGCACTAGGTGAGTTACTATACTATATATATATGCTTAGGATGCATGATTTAGAAATATATATTCTATTTCGATTAAAATGCATAAATAATATGATTTGTATTTAAGTATATTTTTGGTTTATTTTTGGTATATATTAAATTATATGCATGTTTTGTAAATAAAATATATTTAAAATGTTTTTAAATATATTTCCAACTTAATTTATAATTTGATTGAATTCATTTGACATATATATACTCGAAATATACCTGGTTTACTTTTGGTATATTTCTAGTATATATATGGTTTATGTTGTTATTTTATTGAACTTCATGCATCATTTATTTTTTTTGTGAATGAATGATTTATATTATTAATGAAGGATATCGATAGAACGTGCTACCTAGTGGGCAGCACTAGGACCGAGTACGTACCGGTACACCTATAGTATTTAGGCTATATTACTAACTTATTTGTGGATATTGATTTGATGTGATTATTGATATGTGTGAGATATGGTTTGGAGGTGTGATTGTTGGAGCTCGGTTGACCAAGTGTCTCGGGGCCAATCACACTGGCAGTCAGACTGCTGGAGCTCGGTTGACTTAGTGTCTCGGGGCCAGTCTACTGTCTAAATGGATTAAGTGGATGTATTTGGAATAAGTGAGCCCGTATGGCTAGAGTGTTGTCTAACACTATTTCTGAGGTTGCGATATTCTAGGGTTCTATGTGATCCTTCATAAAAGATGATTTTCAGTAAAATATATGTAAAATGATTTTATTGCATTTGTGTGTATTTGCCTGTATATATATTAGATATATATATACTGTTGACTGTATGCATTATCATTTAGTGTGTATGTATATATATTATAGTAATTCACTCAGTGAGGTCTGACTCCCCTCCGTTGACTATTTTTCAGGAGAGTCAACATCTTCAGACCTTAGTAGCAGGTCCATACGCCGGATTTCTTTCGCCCCGGCTTCTTTGTGTAAACTGCTTACTTGAGTCTTATTTTTATAATCTAGACACTGCAGTAGTTGTGAATTAAAGTGTGGGATTTTATGTATTTTATTTAAAAAGATGTATTATATTGAAACTGGATTTGTACTGAAAGATTTATATATATGAGATGAGATTTGATTTAAATCCAGTGATGAGAATGTTATTATTATATTTATGATTTTTATTTCCGCTGCATATATATTACTGTTATTGTTATTATTGCATGTTTTATTTTATTTTTAGGCTTGCTACGGGTTCCGGATTCGAAAGAATTCCCGTTCCCTAGCGCCGGTCATGGCCCCTGTTTTGGGTCGTGACAGCTGAGTCGGACCTCGCTGCTGACTACTCAAACCAACATGAAAACTCGAATATGGAGTAGTCTGCAATCCACTTGACTGAACTCCTAGCTGGTAATAATCAGGCATCGCTCCCTGCCTAACTAGTCTCAGCTCAATCTCCTTGGCTAACTCAATCATAGACTCGAGAGTAAGGCCTGCTGTAGGCATACCAGCAAATGCTGAACCCAAACCAGTAACATATGTAGTGACTGCAAAGTACTGATCTCGCATCAAATCCTCTGCATATCTACCCAGACGAAGAAACTCTCGAGTGTACTCCTCTATAGATCGATCTCCATGAGAAATACTGGTCAAACGGAGACGATAGCTCAAACGAAGAGGCTCTGAACAGAATCTCCTCATAAATCGCTCTCTGAACTGAGCCCAGGTCATCGTCATCATATAAGGTTGTATCATCTGAATGAACCAATCTAAGGCTGGTCCCTCGACAGACAACTCAACGATCATGATCCGCTGGTACTCGGTATGAGCAGTCCGAGTCCTAGTCTCAATCGCGTGCAGAAAGTCTAACGGATCGGAAGTACCATCAAAAGCAATCTTGCCAACTCGGGCACAGAACAAAGCTGCCTCAGGGTCAGACATACCCTACTGATAGGCAGGCTGAATGATTGGAGGAATAGGAACATCAAACTCAGGCTCTACAGGCTCCTCCTCCTGTAACTCTCTCTGCCTACGGCAACCTGTTGCTCCTCGAGGTCTACCTCTACCACGACCTCTACGTCTAACTGGCTGCTCAAGAGGTAAAACCTCATCCTGAAAAGACTCATCATCCTCGGCCTCAATGACCGGTGGAGCGACACGCTCTCGCCTCCTCATTTTGAAAAGACAAACGGAAAGATTCAGACAAAATAGACAACGGAGGAATAACGCAAAAAACTAAGCAAGGAATACTCATCAAGATGTACTCGAACCTAATACACTGCAGTAGTTCAATAGAAAACACAACTCTGAAAACTAGGGCCACAACTCACAAAACTAAGCCCTGACACAGAACTCCGCTCTGATACCAACTTTGTCACGACCCAAAATAGGGGCCATGACCGGCGCTAGGGAATGGGAATTCTTTCGAATCCGGAACCTATGGCAAGCCTAAAAAAAATAAAATAAACATGCAACAATAATAACAATAATATATAATGCAACGGAAATAAAAACCATAAATATCATAATAACAATTTCATTAACTGGATTTAATTTAAATCTCAGCTCATCACATATACATAAAATCTTTTTAATACAATCTAGTTCAATTTCTTAAAATGCAACTCGCATAAATAAAATACATAATATCTCATAATTAATTTACAACTACTGCAGTGTCTAGATTATAAAAATAAGACTCAAGTAAGCAGTTTACACAAAGAAGCCGGGGCGGAAGAAATCCGGCGTACAGGCCTGCTACTAAGGTCTGAAGATGTTGACTTTCCTGAAAATTTGTCAACGGAGGGGAGTCAGACCTCACTGAGTGAATTACTATAATATATATACATACACACTAAATGACAATGCATACAATCAACAGTATATATATATAATATGTATATATATACATGCAAATTCACAAAGATGCAATAAAATCATTTTATATATATATTATTGAAAATCATCTTTTATGAAGGATCACATAGAACCCTAGAATATCGCAACCTCAAAAATAGTGTTAGACAACACTCTAGCCATACAGGCTCACTTATTCCAAATATATCCACTTAATCCATTTAGACAGTAGACTGGCCCCGAGACACTAAGTCAACCGAGCTCCAGCAGTCTGACTGCCAGTGTGATTGGCCCCGAGACACTTGGTCAACCGAGCTCCAGCAATCACATCCAAATTACATTTCACACATCAAATAATCATAAATATATCAATATCCACAAATGGTTAGTAATATAGCCTAAATGCTATAGGCGTACCGGTACGTACTCGGTCCTAGTGTTGCCCAGTAGGTAGCACGTTCTATCGATATCCTTCATTAATAAATATAAAACATTCATTCACAAAAATAAATGATGCATGAATTTAAATAAAACAACCATATAAACCATATATATACCGAAAATATACCAAAAGTAAACCAAGTATATTTCAAGTATATATACATCAAATAAATCCAATCAATTACAAAATAAACTAAAATGTACCAAAATATACATAAAAGCATTTTTAAGAATAATTTAGTTATAAAACATGCATATAGTTGAAAATATACCAAAATATACCAAAAATAAACCTAAGTAATACTTAAATCATTCATGCATATTTTTATTAAAATAAAGCATACTTTTCTAAAATATGCACCCTAAAACACATATATATAAAATAGTAACTCACCCTAGTGCACTCTATGAGATGGGTACGACGGGCCTGGTCCATTAGCCCTCGATCTCGACGCAACTAAACAAGCAATAACGACAGACATTAGAATAAACCTAACAGAAATCCTAGAATTCAATCTAGAGTATTAAACATAGAATCGATATCAGGGTTCGACCGAATATCACGTTTTACGAGAATTCTACCAAAAATTCGGCAGAACCTCCCCTGTAAAATGGACATCTCTCTACTCAAAGAGTAGAGTCGACCCTGCAAAGAAATACACTTCGAAAAACTACATAGAGCACAATCAAAATCCCACGGTCCGACTCCAAACTACAGTCCACCGACCGGGGTCCACAATTCACAGAATAATTCCAGAAATACCAAAAATACCCTTATAACATAGAAATTACATAATTAACCTTAAAACACTGTAAAAATCGATAAAAACTCATTTTATTAGAAAAACCGTATAATATATATAATTGAAAATAATTCACAAAAAATAGTTTTAATTAATTAAAAATACCAAATAATTTGTAGAAATCATTTTTATACCTTAAATAACTATTAAAACCAATTAAATTACATTTTTAGCCAATTTAGGATAAAATTACTAAAATGCCCTTATATATATAAATATACTATATTTATTTCAAAAATTCACCAAAAATAGTATAATTATCCAAAATTAATTTTCTCAACATATTTATCAATAATATTAATAATTAAACTCAATTAACCAATTAATTTCAATTAAAAACATAATTAACCCTAATTTCCCAAATTTACATAAACTTTAATAATTCAAAATAAATACTTAGAAATTCATAAAAATTCCAATAAATTCCTATAATTCATTTCAACACCTAATTTAACCATAAAATACAATTTCATAATTTAATTAATTAATTTCCGAAAATTAGAAAATAATATTAAAATATTCAAAAATACCCAAAAATCCAAAAAATCTCCAAAAATTCCAAAAAAATTCATAAATGTAGATTAAGCTACTAGGATCAACATTTTTTAAGGGAGTTTTCATGAATCAATCAATTCAAAGCTTAAAAAAATCAAAAACCCTAATATGGCCGAAATTGAAAATTCAAAACCTAAGCAAATCTAGACCATTTAAGCTCAAACCAAAGCTAGAATCACACTCACCGGAGCTCAAGGAGAATAAAGAGACTGACGGTGTCAAAAACGGTGGCCGAAATCATCGTGATCGACAGTGGAAGGAAATTTGGCTTCTCCGGCCAAAACCGACCTCCAGACGTCGGAAACAGCTGCTACAGGCGGCAAGGAAGGTTGAGGAAGGTGGTGGCACACCGGACGCCACACCAACAGTGAGAAAATGACGTGACAGGCATTCGGACGGCGAAGGAAACGATCGGGGAAGAAGGAGATAGTTGAGGGGCAAAATGATAATTTTTCAAAAGTTTATTCTTTTGACTTATAATATGTATATATATATATATATATATATATATATATATATATATACTTTATAGTATATAATAAAATAATATTAAATTACACACATTAAATATATACCACACACATAAAATTTAATATTTCAACATTTAATATTAATTAAAATAATTAGATAACAATAAAATAAATAAACAATCAATAAAATATTAGGGTAATATTAATTAAACCCTAATTAAATAAATATGTACACATAGGCTTTATTTAGTATTTTAAAAATACATATGAGTTCATGCAAATCTGAAAATGTATTTAAAATAAATAATAATAAATTATTTACGTGAAAATTTCCCCGAAAATGCAAGTTCCGGGAAAATTTTACATAAAGCACTGTAAATAATACACAATAATTAAAATAGGTTTTAAATACATATCAACTCGTAAAAATATCATAATATATATACAAAAATTATTAACACTGCATATCCCGGTACAGTGTAAAAATATTTTAAAAACACGGGATATTACATGCACTAAGTGTGAGTTATTATTTTATATATATATATGCTTTAGGGTGCATGATTTAGAAATGTATGTTTTATTTTGATTAAATATGCATAAATAATTCAATTATTACTTAAGTTTATTTTTAGTTTATTTTGGTTTATTCTTAGTATATTTTCGGTATATTTTAAATTATATGCATGTTTTGCTAATGAATTAGGTTTAAAATGTTTTTAAGTATATTTCTAGTTTATTTTGTAATTTAATTGGGTTTATTTGACGTATATATACTCGAAATATACCTGGTTTACTTTTGGTATATTTTTAGTATATATATGGTTTATGTTGCAATTTATTTCAAATTCATGCATCATTTACTTTTATGAATGTATGCTTTATATTTTAATGAAGGATATCAATATAACGTGCTACCTAGTGGGTAACACTAGGACCGAGTACATACCGGTACGCTTATAGCATTTAGGCTATATTACTAACCATTTGTGGATATTGATTGGATATGATTAATTGATGTGGGAGTGTGATTGCTGGAGCTCGATTGACCAAGTGTCTCGGGACCAATCACACTGACAGTCAGACTGCTGGAGCTCGGTTCGCTTAGTGTCTCAGGGCCAGTATACTTTCCAAATGGAACAAGTAAATATATTGGAATAAGTGAGCCTGTATGGCTAGAGTGTTGTCTAACACTATCTTGAGGTTGCGATTTTCTAGGGTTCTATTTGATCCTTCATAACCAGTGATTTTCAGACAAAATATATATAAATGATTTTATTGCATCTGTGTGTATTTGCCTGTATATATATTTATATATGTACTATTGACTGTATGCATTGTCATTTAGTATGCATGTATATATATTATAGTAATTCACTGAGTGAGGTTTGACTCCCCTCTGTTGACCATTTTTCAGGAGAGTCATCTTCCTCAGACCTCAGTAGCAGGCCTGCACGCCGGATTTCTTCCACCCTGGCTTCTTTATGTAAACTGCTTATCTGAGTCTTGAGTTTTATTTTTATAATCTAGACACTGTAGTAGTTGTAAATAAAGAGAAGTTAACCACAACGCCAGTGTTAGCTTTGCCTAATAGTGTGGACAAGTTCACAGTTTATTGTAATGCCTCTAGAGTTGGCCTTGGTTGTGTGTTGATGCAGAATGGAAGGGTGATAGCCTATGCTTTGAGGCAGTTGAAGAAGCATGAGCAGAACTATCCCACACATGACCTTGAGATGGTTGTAGTGATCTTTGCTATGAAGATTTGGAGACATTATCTGTACGGGGTGACTTGTGAGATATTTACTGATCACAAGAGCCTTAAGTACATTTTCCAGCAGAGATATCTGAATCTGAGGCAGGGGAGATGGTTGGAATTGTTAAAGGATTATGACTGTGAGATTTTATATCATCCGGGCAAGGCTAATGTGGTAGCAGATGCCTTGAGTAGAAAGTCCTCAGGCAGTCTTGCTCACATCAGTGTTGAGAGGAGACCGTTGATCCAGGAGTTACATTTGTTGGTGGATCAAGGTCTGATGATGAAGATCAATAGGTCAGGTGGACTGCTAGCTCAATTTAAGGTACGATCTGTACTGAGGGATAGGATTAAAGCAGCTCAGAGCCGAGATCCTATTCTAGAAGAGCTTACAGAGAATGTCAGAGCAGGGAAGTTCAAAGATTTCACACTCGATGATGATGGTGTGTTGTGGATCAGTGGTAGATTGTGTGTTCCTGTCATGACCCAAAACAGGGGCCATGACCGGCGCTAGGGAACGGGAATTCTTTCGAATCCGAAACCCGTAGCAAGCCTAAAAAAAAATAAAATAAAACAAACATGTAATAGTAATAACAATATATAATGCAGCGGAAATAAAAACCATAAATATCACAACAGCATTTCCACCAACTGGATTTAATTCAAATCCTCAACATTTCATATATATAAATCTTTTAATACAAATCCAGTTCAAATATATAATACAACATCTCTTTGAATATTTAATGACTACTGCAGTGTCTAGATAAAATAAATCCAAGACTCAGAGAAGCAGTTTACACAAAGAAGCCGGGGCGGAAGAAATCCGGCGTACAGGCCTGCTACTGAGGTTTGAAGATGATGACTCTCCTGAAAAATTAGTCAACGGAGGGGAGTCAGACCTCACTGAGTGAATTACTATAATATATATACATGCATACTAAATGACAATGCATACAATCAACAGTATATATATCTAATATGTATATATATACAGACAAATACACACAAATGATGTAAAATCATTTTATATATTTTTATTGAAAATCATGGTTTATGAAGGATCAAATAGAACCTTATGATATCGAAACCTCAAACAGTGTTAGACAACACTCTAGCCATACAGGCTCACTTAATCCAAATATATCCACTTAATCCATTTAGACAGTAGACTGGCCCCGAGACACTATGTCAACCGAGCTTCAACAGTCTGACTGTCAGTGTGATTGGCCCCGAGACACTTGGTCAACCGAGCTCCAGCAATCACACCTCCAAACCATATCTCATATATCAAATAATCATAACCAATCAATATCCACAAATGGTTAGTAATATAGCCTAAATGCTTTAGGCGCACCGGTACGTACTCGGTCCTAGTGCTGCCCACTAGGTAGCACGTTCTATTGATATCCTTCATTAATAAATATAAAACATTCATTCATAAAAATAAATGATGCATGAAATTAAATAAAATAACATTATAAACCATATATATACTGGAAATATACCAAAATTAAACCATGTATATTTCGAGTATATATACGTCAAATAAATCCAATCAAATTGTAAAATAAGCTAGAAATATATTTAAAACATTTTAATATAATTTATTAATAAAACATGCATATAATTCAAAATATACAGGAAATAAACCAAAATAAACTAAAAGTAAACTTAGGTAATAATTGAATTATTCATGCATAGATAATCAAAATAAAACATATTTTTCTAAATCATGCACCCTAAACATATATATATATAATATAGTAACTCACCCTAATGCGCTCCACGAGATGGGTCCGACGGGCCTGGTCCACTAGGCCTCAGTCTCAGCGCAACTAAACAAATAATAAATAGTGGACATCAGAATAACCCTAATAGAAATCCTAGAATTCGATCTAGAATATTAAACACGGAATCGAAATTAGGGTTCGACTGGATATCACGTTTTACGAGAATTCTATCAAAAATTCGACAGAACCTCCCCTATAAAACGGACATCTCTCTACTCAAAGAGTAGAGCCGACCCTGCAAAGAAACACACTTCGAAAATAAACACCACATCTCATTCATAACCCCTCGATCGGACTCCAAACTACAGTCTACCGACCGGGGTCCACAAACACAGAATAATTTTAAAAATACCAAAAATACCCTTATAATATAGAAATACATTTTATAGGTAAAAATTACATAATTAACCTTTAAACACAATAAAAACCGATAAAAACTCATTTTATTAGTAAAATCGTATATTATATATATAATTGAAAATAATTCACGAAAAATAGTTTAATTAGTTAAAAATACTAAATAATTTATGGAAATCATTTTTATACCTTAAATAACTATTAAAACCAATTAAATTACATTTTTAGCCAATTTAGTGTAAAATTACCAAAATACCCCTATATATATAAATATACTAAAATTACTTCAAAAATTCACCAAAAATAGTATAATTATCCAAAATTAATTTTATCAACATATTTATCAATAATATTAATAATTAAACTCAACTAACTAATTAATTTCAAATAAAAACACATTTAACCTAATTTTCTCAAAATTACATAAACTCAAATAATTCAAAATAAATACTTAGAAATTCATAAAAATTCCAAATAAATTACTATAATTCATTTCAACACCTATATTTATCATAAAACACAATTTCATAATTTATTTAATTAATTTACGAAAATTAGAAAATAATATTAAAATATTCAAAAATACCCAAAAATCAAAATAATCTCCAAAAATTCTACAAAAATTCATACATGTATAATAAGCTACTAGGATCAACATTTGTGAAGGGAGTTTTCATGAATAAATGAATTCGAAGCTCAAAAAAAATCAAAAACCCTAATATGGACGAAATTAAAAACTCGAAACCTAAGCAAATCAAGACCATTTAAGCTCAAACCAAAGCTAGAATCACACTCACCGGAGCTCAAGGAGAAGAAAGAGACCAGCGGTGTCGAAAATGGTGGCCGAAATCGTCGTCAACGGCGAGAAGCTCAACTTGCTGCCATCGCGAATTCTGGGCGTTCCAGCGGGCTTCCGGCGGCCTGGTCATGGCGGAGAGGAAGAGGAAGGAAGGGGAAGGAGGTTGACGGCAGCTGGTGGCAGCGAAGGGCGGTCCGGCGTGCTAGAATGGGAGGCGCAGTGAGGGTAGGCGTCGGGAGAGAAGAAGGGAGAGGGAGGGGGCAATTCGATAATTTTCCAAAAGTTTTGTTTTTAACTTATAATATGTATATATATATACTTTATACTATATATTAAAATAATATTAAATTACACACACATTAAATATACACCACACACTTATAATTTAATATTTTAATAATTTATACTAAATAAAAATAATTAAATAACAATAAAACTAATAAATAATTAATAAAATATTAGGGTAATAAATTAAACCCTAATTAAATAAATATATACACATATAGGCTTTATTTAGTAATTTAAAAATACGTATGAGTTCATGCAAGTCCGTAAATATATTTAAAATAATTAATAATAAAATATTTACGTGAAAATTTCCCCGAAAATGAAAGTCTCGGGAAAATTTTACGTAAAGCACTGTAAATAATACACAATAACTCGTAAAATATCATAATATATATACAAAAATTATTAACACTGCATATCCCGATGCAGTATTAAAATATTTAAAAACACGGGATATTACAATTACTATAATATATATACATGCATACTAAATGACAATGCATACAGTCAACAGTATATATCTAATATGTATATATACAGACAAATACACACAGATGCTGTAAAATCATTTTATATATTTCACTGAAAATCATCGTTTATGAAGGATCAAATAGAACCCTATAATATCGTAACCTCAAACAGTGTTATACAACACTCTAGCCATAAAGGCTCACTTATTCCAAATATATCCACTTAATCCATTTAGACAGTAGACTGGCCCCGAGACACTAAGTCGACCGAGCTCCAGCAGTCTAACTGCCAGTGTGATTGGCCCCGACACACTTGGTCAAACGAGCTCCAGAAATCACACCTCCAAACCACATCTCACACATCAGATAAATCAATTCAAATCAAAATCCTCAAACTGGTTAGTAATATAGCCTAAATGCTATAAGCGTACCGGTACGTACTCGGTCCTAGTGCTGTCCACTAGGTAGCACGTTCTATTGATATCCTTCATTAAAATATAAAGCATACATTCACAAATAAATGATGCATGAATTTAAATAAAATAACAATATAAACCATATATATACTGGAAATATACCAAAAGTAAACCAGGTATATTTTGAGTATATATACGTCAAATAAATCTAATCAAATTACAAATTAAGCTAGAAATATATTTAAAAACATTTTAAATATAATTTATTAATAAAACATGCATATAATTTAATATATACCAAAAATAAACTAAAAATATACTTAAATACAAATCACATTATTTATGCATATTTAATCAAAATAAAACATATATTTCTAAAATTATGCATCCTAAAGCACATATATATAAAATAGTAACTCACACTTAGTGCGCTCCACGAGATGGATCCGACGGGCCTGGTCCATTAGGCCTCGGTCTCGACGCAACTAAACAAACAATAACGATAGAAAATCAGAATAAACCTAACAAAAAATCCTAGAAACTCGATCTAGAATATTAAACACAGAATCGAAATTAGGGTTTGACCGGACATCACGTTTTACGAGAATTCTACCGAAAATTCGGCAGAACCTCCCCTGTAAAACGGACATCGCTCTACTCAAAGAGTAGAGCCGACCCTGCAAAGAAACACACTTCAAAAAATGAACACAAAAACACATCCAAACCCCTCGGTCGAACTCCAAACTACAGTCTACCGATCGGGGTCCACAATCACAGAACAATTATAAAAATACCAAAAATACCCTTATAACATAGAAATACATTTAATAAATAGAAATTACGTAATTAACCTTAAAACACAATAAAAATCGATAAAAACTCATTTTATTAGTAAAACCGTATATTATATATATAATTGAAAATAATTCACGAAAAATAGTTTTAATTAATTAAATGTCACGACCCAAAACAGGGGCCATGACCGGCGCTAGGGAACGGGAATTCTTTTGAATCCGGAACCCGTAGCAAGCCTAAAAAAAAATAAAATAAAGCATGCCACAATAACAATAAAAATATAATATGCAGCGGAAATAAAAATCATAATATCATTTTTTCCATATCAACTGGATTTAATTCAAAACTCATCTCATCACATAAATATAATCTTTTTAATACAAATCCAGTTTCAACATAATACATCTCTTTAAAATAAAGTACATAAAATCCCATACTTTATTTCACAACTACTGCAGTGTCTAGATAAAATAAATAAGACTCAAGTAGACAATTTACATAAAGAAGCCGGGGCGGAAGAAATCCGGCGTATCGACCTGCTACTGAGGTCTGAGGAAGTTGACTCTCCTGAAAAATAGTCAACGGAGGGGAGTCAGACCTCACTGAGTGAATTACTATAATATATATACATACACTCTAAATGATAATGCATACAGTCAACAGTATATATATAATATGTATATATACAGGCAAATTCATACAGATGCAGAAAAATCATTTTTATATATTTTACTAAAAAATCCCAATTTATGAAGGATCACATAGAACCCTAGAATATCGCAACCTCAGAAAATAGTGTTAAACAACACTCTAGCCACACAGGCTCACTTATTCCAAATATATCCACTTAATCCATTTGGACAGTAGATTGGCCCCGAGACACTAAGTCAACCGAGCTCCAGCAGTCTGACTGCCAGTGTGATTGGCCCCGAGACACTTGGTCAACCGAGCTCCAGCAATCACACCCAAACCACATCTCACACATCAATAATCATAATCAAATCAATATCCACAAATAAGTTAGTAATATAGCCTAAAGCTATAGGCGTACCGGTACGTACTCGGTCCTAGTGCTGCCCACTAGGTAGCACGTTCTATTGATATCCTTCATTAATAAATAATAAAACATTCATTCACAAATACATGATGCATGAATTTAAATAAATCAACAATATAAACCATATATATACTGGAAATATACCAAACATAAACCAGGTATATTTTGAGTATATATATGTCAAATAAATCCAATCAAATCATGAATTAAACTAAAAATATATTTAAAAACATTTTAAATATATTTTATTAACAAAACATGTATATAATTTATTATATACCAAAAATATACTTGAATATAAATCACATTATTTATGCATATTCAGTCAAAATAAAACATGCATTTTCTAAATCATGCATCCTAAGCATATATATATAATATAGTAACTCACCTAATGCGCTCCACGAGACAGGTCCGACGGGCCTGGTCCACTAGCCCTCGGTCTCGGCGCAACTAAACAAGAAATAAATAACCGATATCAGAGTAACCCTAATAGAAATCCTAGAATTCAATCTAGAGTATTAAAATACGAAAACAGAATTAGGGTTCAACTGGATATCACGTTTTACGAGAATTCTACCGAAAATTCGGCAGAACCTCCCCTGTAAAACGGACATCTCTCTACTCAAAAGAGTAGAGCCGACCCTGCAAAGAAACACACTTCGAAACACAAGCTCAACAAAAATCCACAACCCCTCGGTCGGACTCCAGACTACAATCTACCGACCGGGGTCCACAAACACAGAATAATTCCAGATATACCGAACATATCCTTAAATCACAGAAATACATTTTATACGTAGAAATTACATAATTGACCTTGAAACACTATAAAAATCGATTAAAACTCATTTTATTAGAAAAACCGTATATTATATATATAATTGAAAATAATTTACGAAAAATAGTTTTAATTAGTTAAAAATACTAAATATTTTATAGAAATCATTTTTATACCTTAAATAAATATTAAAACCAATTAAATTACATTTTTAGACAATTTAGGGTAAAATTACCAAAATACCCCTATATATATAAATATACTTAAATTACTTCAAAAATTCACCAAAAATCATACAATTATCTAAAATTAATTTTCTCAACATATTTATCAATAATATCAATATTTAAACTCAATTAACCAATTAAATTCAAATAAAAACACAATTAACCTAATTTTCCAAAATCACCTAAACTTCAATAATTAAAAATAAATACTTAGAAATTCATAAAAATTCCAAATAAATTCCTATAATTCATTTCAACACCCAATTTAACCATAAACTCCAATTTCATAATTTAAATAATTAATTTCCGAAAATTAGAAAATAATATTAAAATATTCAAAAATACCCAAAAATCCAAACAATCTCCAAAAATTCTACAAAAATTCATACATGAAGATTAAGCTACTAGGAACAACATTTGTGAAGGAAGTTTCCATGAATCATCCAATTCGAAGCTCAAAAAAATCAAAAACCCTAATAGGCCGAAATTTACAAATTGAAAACTAAGCAATTCTAGACCATTTTAGCTCAAACCAAAGCTAGAATCACACTCACCGGAGCTCAAGGAGAAGAAAGAGACCGGCGGTGTCGAAAACGGTGGCCGGAATCGACGTGATCGACGGTGAGTTGATTTTCGGCTTCTCCGGCCAAAATCACTCTCCCGACGCCGGAAACGGCCTCCACAGGCGGCGAAACTGGTCGGGGAAGATGGTGGCACACCGGACGGCACACCCACGGTGAAGGAACGGCACGGCAGCGACCGGAAATGGTGAGGGAACGATCGGAGAAGAAGAAGAAGAAGAAGAAACTGTCGGGGGCAAAATGGTAATTTTGCAAATTCTTTTGATTTTTAATGTATATATGTATATATATATACTTTATACTTTATATTAAAATAATATTAAATTACACACATCAAATATACACCACACACATTAAAATATTAATATTTTAATAATTTATACCAAATAAAATTAATTAAATAACAATTAAAACAATTAAATACTTAATAAAATATTAGGGAATTAATAAACCCTAATTAAATAAATATACACACACCGACTTTATTTAATAATTTAAAAATATGTATGAGTTCATGCAAGTCCGTAAATACCTTTAAAATAATTAATAATAAATTGTTTACGTGAAAATTTCCCCGAAAATGCAAGTCCCGGGAAAATTTTACGTAAAACACTGTATATAAAACACATTAATTAAAATAGGTCTAAAATACATATCAACTCGTAAAAATATCATATAAAATACAGAAATCATTAACTCTGCATATCCCGGTACTGTGTAAAAATATTTTAAAAACACGGGATATTACATTAAAAATACTAAATAATTTGTAGAAATCATTTTTATACCTTAAATAACTATTAAAACCAATTCAATTACATTTTTATCCAATTTTGTGTAAAATTACCAAAATACCCTTATATATATAAATATATTAAAATTCATTCAAAAATTCACCAAAAATAGTATAATTATCAAAAATTAATTTTCTCAACATATTTATCATTAATATTAATAATTAAACTCAATTAACCAATTAATTTCAATTAAAAACACAATTAACCCTATTTTTTAATAATTACATAAACCTAAATAATTCAAAATAAATACATAGAAATTCATAAAAATTCCAAATAAATTCCTATAATTCATTTTAACACCTATATTTATCATAAAATACAATTTCATAATTTAATTAATTAATTTTCGAAATTTAGAAAATAATATTAAAATATTCAAAAATACCCAAAAATCAAAATAATTCCCAAAAATTCCAAAAAAATTCAAAAATTTAGATCAAGCTAAGGGGAACAACATTTGTGAAGGAATTTTTCATGAATCAATCAAATTGAAGTTCAAAAAATTCAAGAACCCTAATATGGCCGAAATCAAAAATTCGAAACCTAAGCAAATCAAGACCATTTTAAGTGAAACAAAGCTTGGAATCACACTCACCGGAGCTCAAGGAGAAGAAAGAGACTGGCGGTGTCAAAAATAGTGGCCGAAAACATCGTGATCGACGGTGAAGAAGAATTCGACTTCTCCAGCCAAAATAAACCTCCAGAGGTCGGAAACGGCTGCAACAGGCGGTGAGGAAGGCTGAGGAAGGTTGTGGCACGCCGGACAGCACACCAACGGTAAGAAATCGATGTGACAGGCAGCGGAACGGCGATCGAGGCAATCGGGGAAGAAGGAGATGCTCGGGGGCAATTCGATAATTTTCCAAAATTTAATTTTATTGACTTATTGTATGTATATATATATATACTTTACACTATATAATAAAATAATATTAAATTACACACGTTAAATATACACCACACACATATAATTTAATATTTTAAAATTTAATAATAAATAAAAAATATTAAATAACAATAAAACTAATAAATAAATAATAAAATATTAGGGTAATATTAATTAAACCCTAATTAGATAAATAAGTACACATATATACGGTGTTTAGTATTTTAAAAATATGTATGATCTCATGCAAGTCCGTAAATCTATTTAAAATAATTAATAGTAAATTATTTATGTGAAAATTTCCCCGAAAATACAAGTCCCGAGAAAATTTTACGTAAAGGACTTTAAATAATACACAATAATTAAAATAGGTTTTAAATACACATCAACTCGTAAAAATATCATAACATATATACAAAAATTATTAACACTGCATATCCCGATGTAGTATTAAAATATTTAAAAACACGAAATATTACAGTCTTCCCCCCTTACAAGACTTCGTCCCCAAATTCCAGAAAACAGGATCAAAAAGGAAAGAGATACGGGTAAGAAGCTCGCATCTCAGCTTCAGTCTCCCACGTATGCTCTTCAACTCTGTTGCTATGCCACAAAACCTTGACCATCGGAATCTGCTTCGAACGTAACTGTCGAACTTGATAGTCAACGATCGCCACATGTTCTTCCATAAACGTCAAATCTTCACTTACTTCTACACCGTCAGACTGCAACACGTGTGAAGGGTCTGAGATATACTTCCACAACATCGAGATATGAAATATTGGATGCACTTGTGACATACTCGGAGGCAAATCCAACCGATATGCTACAGTGCCAACTCTCTCCAGAATCTCAAATGGTCCAATATATCTCAGTGCCAACTTACCCTTCCTACCAAATCTCATCACACCCTTCATCGGAGATACCTTCAGAAAAATAAAATCTCCACATCTCTGCGCCTAGGATTCGCATAACTCTTTTGTCTACTAACTGCGGTCTCTAATCTTCGCTTAATCACGACAACTTTCTCTGCAGCATCCTGAACCATCTCAGGTCCAGTAAAAGCTCTCTCACCAATCTCATCCTAACTCAAAGGGGATCTACACTTCCTTCCATATAACGCCTCATATGGTGCCAAGCCAATACTGCTATGGTAGTTGTTATTATATGCAAACTCTATGAGTGGCAAATGATCATCCCAGCTACCTCCCAAATCCAGGACACACATCCTCAACATATCTTCTAGTGTCTAGATCATCCTCTTAGTCTGACCATCTGTCTGAGGATGAAAAGCAGTACTGAAGTCCAACCTAATGCCCATCGCTTCCTGCAACTTCTGCCAAAAATGAGAAGTAAACACTGAACCTCTATCTGACACAATGGACACAAGTACTCCATGAAGGCATACAATATGCTTCACATATAGCTTCGCCAATCTAGCTACAGAATAAGTGGCTTTCATAGGTAGGAAATGTGCAAACTTCGTCAACCTGTCAACAATCACCCAGATGGAATCGTATCCATCCTTAGAACGAGGTAAACCAACCACAAAATCCATAGCTATCCTTTCCCACTTCCACTCAGGAATAGGAAGAGGTTGAAGCTTCCCAGAAGGCTTCTGATGCTCAGCTTTCACTTGCTGACACATCAGACACTTAGCAACATAATCAGCGACATCTTTCTTCAATTCATCCCACCAGTATAAATCTCTGATACTGTGGTACATCTTAGTAATGCCCGAATGAACACTGTAGGCTGTAGAATGTGCTTCCTCTAGGATCTCTTCTCTCAAATCATCCACATCAGGAACACACAATCTACCACTGATCCACAACACACCATCATCATCGAGTGTGAAATTAGTGAACATCCCTGCTCGAACATTCTCTGCAAGCTCTTCTAGATTAGGATCTCGGCTCTAAGCTGCTTTAATCCTATCCCTCAATACAGATCACACTTTAAACTGAGCTAGCAGTCCACCTGATCTACTGATCTTCATCATCAGACCTTGATCCACCAACAGATGTAACTCATGGATCAATGGTCTCTTCTCAACACTGATGTGAGCAAGACTGCCTGAGGACTTTCTACTCAAGCCATCTGCTACCACATTAGCTTTACCCGGATGATATAAGATCTCATAGTCATAATCCTTCAATAATTGAAAACTGTTCTCACAAGCTTCTGACCACTCGAATCTAACATTCTTCTGAGTCAAGCGAGTCATAGGGGCTGCAATTCTGGAGAAATCCTATACAAACCGCCTATAATACCCGGCTAAACCCAGAAAACTCTGAATCTCCATAACATAAGTCGGTCTAGGCCACTCAGACACTACCTCAATCTTCTGTGGATCAACCTGGATACCTTCTTTAGACACCACGTGTCCAAGAAAAGAAACACTCTCCATCCAGAAATCACACTTCGAGAATTTAGCATAAAGCTGATGATCTCTCAGTGTCTGCAGTACAATCCTCAAGTGATATACATGCTCCTCCATACTCCTTGAATAAACCAGTATATCATCGATGAAGACTACCACAAACTGATCCACATATGGTCTGAATACCCTGTTCATCAGGTCCATAAAAGCTGCTGGTGCATTTTTCAAACCAAAAGACATCACCAGAAACTCAAAATGGCTATATCGAGTGCGGAATGATGTTTTAGGAATATCAACCTCACTAATCCACAGCTGATGATAACCCGACCTCAAGTCAATCTTAGAAAAGAACTGTGCACCCTGTAGCTGATCAAACAAGTCATCTATCCTCAGGAGAGGATACTTGTTCTTCACTGACACCTTATTCAGCTCTCTGTAGTCAATGCACAATCTCAGGGTACCATCCTTCTTCTTCACAAACAGGACTGGTGCACCCCAAGGAGAAACACTAGGTCTGATAAAACCCTTATCCAATAACTCTTGCAACTGCTCCTTCAACTCTTTCAACTCTGCAGGAGCCATTCTGTAAGGTGGCATAGATATAGGAGTAGTGCCTGGAACCACATTTATACAGAACTCTATCTCTCTGTGAGGTGGTAAACCTGGCAACTCCTTGGGAAAAACATCAGGAAACTCACAAGCAACAGGAACATCTATGAGTGACTACTTCTCCGCTGAAGTATCCCTGACCAATGCCAAATATCCCTGACAACCTTTCCTCAATAACTTCCTAGTCGTAATAGCATAAATAAGATTCTGAGGTGCTGGACTCCTATCACCCACAAACTTAAAATCTTCTTCATCAGGAATTTTGAACGTCACCTCTTTATTCCTGTAATCTACCACGGTATAGTGTTGAGATAACCAATCCATACCCAGAATAACATCAAACTCCATCACATCCAACAAAATCAAGTCAGCGGGTAATTCTCTATCTCCCACGAGAACTGGACAACCAGAAAGAATGTAATATCCCGTGTTTTTAAATATTTTTACACTATACCGGGATATGCAGTGTTAATAATTTTTGTGTATATATATTACGATATTTTTACGAGTTGATATTTATTTAAAACCTATTTTAATTATTGTGTATTATTTACAGTGCTTTACATAAAATTTTCCCGGGACTTGCATTTTCGGGGAAATTTTCACGTAAATAATTTATTGTTAATTATTGTAAATATATTTTTGGACTTGCATGAACTCATACGTATTTTTAAATTACTAAATAAAGAATATGCGTGTAAATATTTATTTAATTAGGTTTTAGTATTTTATTCTAATATTTTATTAATTAATTAATTATTTATTTGTTATTTAATTATTTTTAATTAATATTAAATTTTAAAATATTAAATATTAAGTGTGTGGATGCAATTTTTTCAAATATTTTCTTAAAATTATTTTTTTCTTTTTTTTTAATTTTTTCTTTTCTTTTTCTTTTCTTTTCTTTTTCTTCTTCTTCTTCTTCTTCTTCTTCTTCTTCTTCTTCTTCTTCTCCTTCCCCGCGCCTGACCACTCCCTCACCACCAACCACCGCTGCAACTACCATTCCCCTACCGTCAGTGTGCCTCTCGACTTGCCACCGTCGTTCCCAGCCGTTCCCCGCCACCAGCAGCCTTCTTCCCCGACGCCAGCAGCCTCTTTTCTTCTTTTGGCCGAAACTTCTTCTCCTCGCCGTCGACCACAATTCTGGTCACCGTTTTCGACACCGCTGGTCTCTTTCTTCTCCTTGAGCTCCGGTGAGTGTGATTCTAGCTTTGGTTTGAGCTTAAATGGTCTTGATTTGCTTAGGTTTTGAATTTTCCAATTCGGCCATATTAGGGTTTTTGATTTTTTTGAGCTTTGAATTGATTGATTCATGAAAACTCCCTTCACAAATATTGATCCTAGTAGCTTAATATACATGTATGAATTTTTATGGAATTTTTGGAGATTTTTTGGATTTTTGGGTATTTTTGAATATTTTAATATTATTTTCTAATTTTCGGAAATTAATTAAATAAATTATAAAATTGTGTTTTATGGTTAAATTAGGTGTTGAAATGAATTATAGGAATTTATTTGGAATTTTTATGAATTTCTATGTATTTATTTTGAATTATTGAAGTTTATGTAATTTTGGGAAATTAGGGTTAATTATGTTTTTATTTGAATTTAATTGGATAATTGAGTTTAATTATTGATATTATTGATAAATATGTTGAGAAAATTAATTTTGGATAATTATACTATTTTTGGTGAATTTTTGAAGTAATTTTAGTATATTTATATATATATGGGTATTTTGGTAATTTTACACAAAATTAGCTAAAAATGAAATTTAATTGGTTTTAATAGTTATTTAAGGTATAAAAATGATTTCTACAAATTATTTAGTATTTTTAACCAATTAAAACTATTTTTCGTGAATTATTTTCAATTATATATATAATATACGGTTTTTCTAATAAAATAAGTTTTTACTGGTTTTTACTGTGTTTTAAGGTTAATTATGTAATTTCTACCTATAAAATGTATTTCTAGGTTATAAGGGCATTTTTGGTAATTCTGAATTTTTCTGTGTTTGTGGACCCCGATCGGTAGATTGTAGTCTGGAGTCCGACCGAGGGGTTGTGAATGAGATGTGGTGTTTATTTTCAAAGTGTGTTTCTTTGCAGGGTCGGCTCTACTCTTTGAGTAGAAAGATGTCTGTTTTACAGGGGAGGTTCTATCGAATTTTCGGTAGAATTCTCGTAAAACGTGATATCCGGTCGAACCCTAATCTCAATTCTGTGTTTAATATTCTAGATCGAGTTCTAGGATTTTCTGTTAGGTTTATTCTAATGTCGGTTATTTATTATTTGTTTAGTTGCGTCGAGACCAAGGGCTAGTTGTAATATCCTGAATTTTTAAATATTTTTATACTGCATCGGGATATGCAGTGTTAATAATTTTTTTATATATATTTATGATATTTTATGAGTTTGTTGTTTGTTTAAAGCTAATTTTAATTATTTTATATTATTTTAAGTACTTTACGTAAAATTTTCCCGAAAATTATATTTTCGGGGAAATTGACACGTAAATAAATTAATACTATTTATTTTGACTAGTTTTATGAATTTGCATGAACTCATATATAATTTTAAAGTGCTAAAATAAAATGTATATATGTGTATTTATTTAAATTAATTAAAGCTTAATTAATTTCCTTAATTTTATTATTTAATTTTTATATTAATTAATTTTAAGTTTATAAATTATTAAACATATTAAAATATGTGTGTGGTGTATATTTAATGTGTGTGAAATTTTATATTATTATAATATATAGTGTAAATATATATATATATACATATATACATAAATTTTTATCAAAAAATCAAAACTTCCATTTATTTATAATTTTGCCCCTCCTTCATCTTCTTCCTCCCAAAACGTTTTCTTCCATTTCCAGCCACTTTCAAGCTGGTTTTCTTGCTGTTACTATGCCTCTCAGCCTTCCTCTTCCACCTCCAACCATTTCCACCACCTAAAACACTCTTTTCCGGTGAGTTTTGGCCGGATTTTCTTCAAAGAGCCAAAAATCAACTTAACTCCGACAAAGCACTTTCCGGCCACCAAATTTGATGCTGTTGGTCTCTATCTTCTCCTTGAGCTCTGGTAAGTATGATTCCAAGCTTTGTTTCACTTGATTTGGTCTAGAATTGCTTAGGTTTCAATTTCTTCAAATCAGCCATTTTGGGTTTCGAATTTTTTTTAGCTTCAATTTGATTGATTCATGAAAACTTCCTTCACAAACATTGTTCCTGGAAGCTTAATCTACATGCTGTAATTTTTTTATAATTTTTGGAATTTATTTTAATTTTTGTGAATTTTTGATTATTTTATTATTATTTTCTAATTTTCGAAAATTAATTAATTAAATTATGAAATTGTGTTTTATGGTGATTATAGGAGTTGAAATGAATTATAGAAATTTATTTGTAATTTTTGTGAATTTTTATGTATTTATTTGGAATTTATTAAGTTTAGGTGATTTTGAAAAATAGGGTTAATTATGTGTTTAATTGAAATAAATTGGTAAATTGAGTATATTTATTGATATTATTGAATTATATGCTGAGAAATTAATTTTTGAGTAATTATATAATTTTTGGTGAATTTTTGAACATTTATAGTGAATATATATATATAGGGGTATTTTGGTAATTTTACACTAAATTGGTTAAAAATGTAATTAAATTGGTTTTAATAGTTATTTAGGGTATAAGAATGATTTCTGCAAATTTTTAGTATTTTTAACTAATTAAAACTATTTTTTTGTAAATTATTTTCAAATTATATATAATATACTATTTTTCTAAATAAATGGGTTTTTATTGATTTTTAGTATGTTTTAGGGTTAATTATGTAATTTGAATTTATAAAATGTATTTTTATTATATAAGGGCATTTTCGGTATTTTATAAATATTCTGTGAATTGTGAACCTCGGTCGGTGAATTGTAGTTTGGAGTCCGACCGAGGGATTTTGATTGTAATCCTGTGTTTATTCCGAAGTGTATATCTTTGCAGGACCGGCTCTACTCTTTGAGTAGAGAGATGTCCGTTTTACAGGGGAGGTTCTGTCGAATTTTTGGTAGAATTCTCGTAAAACGTGATGTCCGGTCAAATTCCTATTCTAAAGCTGTGTCTAAAATTCTAGATCGAGTCTTTAGAATTTTTGTTAAATTTATTCTGATTTCATGTTGTCATTTGTTTGTCTAGCTGCGCCGAGACCGAGGCCTAACGGATCAGGCCCGCCGAGTTTGTCTCGTGGAGCGCTAACATGTGAGTTATTATACTGTATATATATGCACTGCATATAGGGTGCATTATTTAGAATTTTTCATTTTCATTGTATGTTTTAAAAAATGATTTAAATTATAATATTTTTGGTATATCTAGGGTTGCATTCTTATATATATGCATATTAAATAATTATGCATGTTAGTTTGATATATGCACATTAAACAATTAGGTTTAGGTTTAATACATTTGAGTAATATACACATGTTTTAAAATGTATACTTAGACATAATTATTTTATTAAATGATTAGTATACTTTAGGTATAGTTTCAGTAGATTTTAGGTTTATTCTTAAATAATTGCATGTTAAATTATAAACCTACACTTAAAGTATTTTTAAGTTTATTTTTGGTATATTTTTTTATTTATTTCCGAATAAATAAATGTTTTATTATTAAATTAAACCTAACACATTAGTGGTATATTTAGGGTTTATTTTTGATATATGCATGCTAGATAATTAGGTTTATTTTTAGTATATTTGTGAATATATGTTAAACACAAACACGTATTTAAATGAATATTTATACATAAATGGTTATTTAAATGATTTGAGTACTTAGGGTATATCTTTTGCATATTTAAGTATATTTTTAAGATAATGCATGTTATATTATTGTTACTCATTTAAATTGTTTTTAACTATATTAATGATTTATCTTTAGTTTATTTCATATTTTATTTGACTATATATATATATATATATATATACCTGAAATATACTGGGTATATTTTAGGTATATTTTTGGTATATATATATATGGTTGGTTTTACTATTATGAATATGGTTCTACATTAATTATTTTTTTGAATGAATGATTTATTCGAAGTGAAGGATATCAATAGAACGTGCTTCCTAGTGGTCAGCACTAGGACCGTGTACGTACCGGTACGGTAGATAAGGATTGAGTGAGAGTTAAAATTGGGTGATTATAATTGATTTAATTGATTTGACTAAGATTAATGGTATATTAGATAGTGTGATTGCTGGAGCTCGGTTGACTAAGTGTCTCGGGGCCAATCACACTGACAGTCAGACTGCTGGAGCTCGGTTGACTTAGTGTCTCGGGGCCAGTCTACTGTCCATAAGTGAATTTAATGATCTATTGGGTTGATTGAGATGTGAGGTGATGGATAGTGTGATTGCTGGAGCTCGGTTGACCAAGTGTCTCGGGGCCAATCACACTGACAGCCAGACTGCTGGAGCTCGGTCGACTTAATGTCTCGGGGCCAGTCTGCTGTCCAAATTGGAGTAAGTGTTCTATTTGGAATCAAGTGAGCCTGCATGGCTAGAGTGATGATGGGGTTGTTGAGGTTATTATTATTAGGGTTCTATGGATCCTTCATGAATTTAATCAAATGTTTTTCTACATTTAGTATATTTATAAAGGCAAAGTTTGGCATTCGTGTGAAATGTGTGTATATACATATATATATAAGAATGCCTGATTGTTATGGTTTAGTTTGCATGTATATATAGTATAATAATTCACTCAGTGAGGTCTGACCCCCCTCAATTATTTTTTTTCAGGAGATTCCATATCGTCAGACCTTAGTTATAGAGTTCCTCACCGATGTTCTTCAGTCCCGGCTGTTTTATACAAATGTATATTCTAAACTTTGAATTGTATTCTAGAAACTGCAGTAGTGGTGTCACTATATTGGAAGTGTATTATTTTGTTTGGATATTAAATACTCTGAGAATTTGTATTTGAACATTGTATGAATATGTATTCATTTATAAAAGGATTTGGAGTATTTATTTTATATATTGATTCAGAAAAATTTTAATTTGGTCGTACTTTTATATAATTATTGTATGATTTTATTTTCTAAGGCTTGCTACGGGTTCCGGATTCGAAAGAATTCCCGTTCCCTAGCGCCGGTCATGACTCCTAGTTTGGGTCGTGACACTAGTGGACCAGGCCCGTCGGATCCATCTCGTGGAGCGCACTAGGGTGAGTTACTATTTTATATATATGTGCTTTAGGATGCATGATTTTAGAAATACATGTTTCATTTTGACTAAATATGCATAAATAACGTGATTTGTATTTAAGTATATTTTTGGTATATTTTTGGTATATATTAAATTATATGCATGTTTTATGAATAAATTATATTTAAAATGTTTTTAAATATATTTCGAGCTTAATTTATGATTTAATTGGATTTATTTGACGTATATATACTCGAAATATACCTGGTTTATTTTTGGTATATTTCTAGTATATATATGGTTTATATTGTTATTTTATTTAAATTCATGCATCATTTATTTGTGAATGAATGTTTTACATTTATTAATGAAGGATATCGATAGAACATGCTACCTAGTGGGCAGCACTAGGACCGAGTACGTACCGGTACGCCTGTAGTATTTAGGCTATATTACTAACCATTTGTGGATATTGATTGATTATGATTATTTGATGTGTGAGATATGGTTTGGGTGTGATTGCTGGAGCTCGATTGACCAAGTGTCTCGGGGCCAACCACACTGGCAGTCAGACTGCTGGAGCTCGTTTGACTTAGTGTCTCGGGGCCAGTCTACTGTCTAAATGGATTAAGTGGACATATTTGGAATAAGTGAGCCTGTATGGCTAAAGTGTTGTCTAACACTATTTTCGAGGTTGCGATATTCTAGGGTTTTATTTGATCCTTCATAAAAGATGATTTTCAATGAAAAATATATATAAAATGATTTTATTGCATCTGTGTGTAATTGCCTGTATATATACGTATTAGATATATATTGTTGATTGTATGCATTGTCATTTAGTGTGTATGTATATATATTATAGTAATTCACTCAGTGAGGTCTGACTCCCCTCCGTTGACAATTTTTTAGGAGAGTCAACATCTTCAGACCTCAGTAGCAGGCCTATACGTTGGATTTCTTCCGCCCCGGCTTCCTTGTGTAAACTGCTTACTTGAGTCTTATTTTTATAATCTAGACACTGTAGTAGTTGTAAATTAAATTGTGGGATTTTATGTATTTTATTTATGTGAGATATTATATCATGTGAACTGGATTTGTATTAAAAGATTTATATATATGAGATGAGATTTAATTTAAATCCAGTTGGTGAAAATAATATTGTGATATTTATGATTTTCATTTCCGCTGCATTTGATATTGTTATTATTATTATTGCATGTTTTATTTTATTTTTAGGCTTGCTACGGGTTCCGGATTCGAAAGAATTCCCGTTCCCTAGCGCCGGTCATGGCCCTTGTTTTGGGTCGTGACAAAGAACAATATCGGTGTCCAAAGAATCGCTCAAAGGAGTGGCAACAGACAAAGGAAAAGCCATCCTCGAAGCTTGCCAACAAGATTTAGAAGCAAAAACGGGAGAAACAAACGAATGCGTGGCACCCGGATCAAACAAAACCCATGCATCCAGGTACCAAATAGAAACAATGTCTGCCACGACTGCATTAGATGCCTGAGCATCCTGCTGAGTGAGATGAAAGACTCTGGCTTGTCCTCGACCTCCCTGCTGACTGGTAGAAGCCTGGCCAACACCTCTAGCACCTCGTCTAGTACCTCTACCATGACTCTGCTGTGGGACAAGCTGAGTGGAACTCTGATGCTGAGCTGGTGGTAACTAAAATGGAACTGGTACAGCACTAGCAATCAACTGCTGTGGGAATCGCGAAATCTACGGCTGCTGATACCCGGAGTGAGGACACGATTTGGTAAAATTTCCTGTCTGCCCGCATCTGAAGCATGTCAGCGGTGTCAAATAACATGGTCCCTGATGGACTCTACCGCAGTTCTGGCATACACTGGCAGCTGATCCAGAACTATGACCACTGCTGTTGCTCGAAGCACCTGACCCGAATCTAAATGATCTACGCTGACCTCCACGGCCATGTCTACTGCTCTGATGCAGTCGCTGCTGCTGCCTCTAACTCTGCTGAGTCGGACCTCGCTGCTGACTACTCGATCCAACATGAAAACTCAAATACGGAGTAGCCTGCAATCCGCTCGACTGAACTCCTAGCTGGTAATAATCAGGCATCGCTCCCTGCCTAACTAGCCTCAGTTCAATCTCCTTGGCCAACTCAATCACAGACTCCAGAGTAAGGCCTGCTGTAGGCATACCAGCAAAAGCAGAACCCAAACTAGTAACATACATAGTGACCGCAAAGTACTGATCTCGCATCAGATCCTCTACATATCTACCCAGTCGAAGAAACTCTCGGGTGTACTCCTCTACAGATCGATCTTCATGAGAAATACTGGTCAATCAGAGACGATAGCTCATACGGAGAGGCTCTGGACAGAATCTCCTCATAAATCGCTCTCGGAACTGAGCCCAGGTCATCGTCATCATGTAAGGCTGAATCACCTGAATAAACCAGTCTAGGGCTGGTCCCTCAATAGAAAACTCGACGATCATGATCCGCTGGTACTCGGTATGAGCAGTATGAGTCCTCATCTCAATCGCATGCAGAAAATCTAACGGATTGGAAGTCCCATCAAATGCAATCCTGCCAACTCGGGCATAGAACAAAGCTGCCTCAGGGTTAGACATACCCTGCTGATAGGCAGGCTAAACAGGCTGAACAAATGGAGGCACAGGAATATCAAACTTAGGCTCAACAGGCTCCTCGTCCAGTAACTTTCTCTGCCTATGACGACCTGCTTGTCACGACCCAAAACAGGGGCCATGACCGGCGCTAGGGAACGGGAATTCTTTCGAATCTGGAACCCGTAGCAAGCCTAAAAATAAAATAAAACAAACATGTAATAGTAATAACAATATATAATGCAGCGGAAATAAAAATCATAAATATCACAATAACAATCCACCACGGGATTTAAATTAAATACTCATCTCATATATATAAATCTTTATACAAATCCAGTTCAAATATAATACAATATCTCTTTAAATATTTAATGACTACTGCAGTGTCTAGATAAAATAAAGCTTAAGACTCAGAGAAGCAGTTTACATAAAAAAGTCAGGGCGGAAGAAATCCGGCGTACAGGCCTGCTACTGAGGTCTAAAGATGATGACTCTCCTGAAAAATTAGTCAACGGAGGGGAGTCAGACCTCACTGAGTGAATTACTATAATATATATACATGCCAACTAAATGCCAATGCATACACTCAACAGTATATATCTAATATGTATATATACAAACAAATACACACAGATGCTGTGAAATCATTTTATATATATATTTTATTGAAAATCATCATTTATGAAGGATCAAATAGAACCCTATAATATCGCAACCTCGAGAACAGTGTTAGACAACACTCTAGCCATACAAGCTCACTTATTCCAAATATGTCCACTTAATCCATTTGGACAGTAGACTGGCCCCGAGACACTAAGTCAACTGAACTCCAGCAGTCTGACTGCCAGTGTGATTGGCCCCGAGACACTTGGTCAACCGAGCTCCAGCAATCACACCTAAATCACATCTCACACATCAGATAAATCAATTCAAATCAAAATCCTCAAACTGGTTAGTGATATAGCCTAAATGCTATAAGCGCACCGGTACGTACTCGGTCCTAGTGCTGCCCACTAGGTAGCACGTTCTATTGATATCCTTCATTAATAAATATAAAACATTCATTCACAAATAAATGATGCATGAATTTAAATAACATAACAATATAAACCATATATATACTGGAAATATACCAAAAGTAAACCAGGTATATTTCGAGTATATATACGTCAAATGAATCCAATCAAATTATAAATTAAGCTAGAAATATATTTAAAAACATTTTAAATATAATTTATTAATAAAATATGCATATAATTTAATATATACCAAAAGTAAACCAAAAATAAATTAAAAATAAACTTAGGTACTAACCAAATTATTTATGCATATTTAATCAAAATGAAACATATATTTCTAAAATCATGCATCCTGGAGCACATATATATAAAATAGTAACTCACACTTAGTGCGCTCCACGAGATGGATCCGACGGGCCTGGTCCACTAGGCCTCGGTCTCGGCGCAACTAAACAAACAATAACGATAGAAATTAGAATAAACCTAACAGAAAATCCTAGAAACTCGATCTAGAATATTAAACACAGAAACAGGATTAGGGTTCGACTGGACATCACGTTTCACGAGAATTCTATCAAAAATTCGGCAGAACCTCCCCTGTAAAACGAACATCTCTCTACTCAAAGAGTAGAGCTGACCCTGCAAAGAAACACACTTCGAAAATAAACACCACATCTCATTCACAACCCCTCGATCGGACTCCAAACTACAATCTACCAACCGGGGTCCACAAACACAGAATAATTTCAGAAATACCAAAAATACCCTTATAACATAGAAATTCATTTTATAGGTAAAAATTACATAATTAACCTTTAAACACAATAAAAATCGATAAAAACTCATTTTATTAGAAAAATCGTATATTATATATATAATTGAAAATAATTCAAGAAAAATAGTTTTAATTAATTAAAAATACTAAATAATTTGTAGAAATCATTTTTATACCTTAAATAACTATTAAAACCAATTAAATTATATTTTTAGCCAATTTTATGTAAAATTACCAAAATACCCCTATATATATATATAAATATACTAAAATTACTTCAAAAATTCACCAAAAATAGTATAATTATCCAAAATTAATTTTATCAACATATTTATCAATAATTAAACTCAATTTACCAATTAATTTTAATTAAAAACATAATTAACCCTATTTTTCCAAAAATTCCATAAAATTAAATAATTCAAAATAAATACTTAGAAATTCATAAAAATTCCAAATAAATTCCTATAAGTCATTTCAACACCTAATTTAACCATAAAAAATAATTTCATAATTTATTTAATTAATTTCCGAAAATTAGAAAATAATATTAAAATATTCAAAAATACCCAAAAATCAAAATAATCTCCAAAAATTCTAAAAAAATTCATACATGTAGATTAAGCTACTAGGATCAACATTTTTTAAGGAAGTTTTCATGAATCAATCAATTCGAAGTTCAAAAAAAATCAAAAATCCTAAAATGGCCAAAATCAAAAATTTAAAACCTAATCAAATCAAGATCATTTAAGCTCAAACCAAAGCTAGAATCACACTCACCGAAGCTCAAGGAGAAGAAAGAGAGTGGCGGTGTCGAAAACGGTGGTCGAAAAGTTGGTGAACGGCAAGGAGAGGAAGTTTCGGCCAAAATGGGGAAAATGGGGCTAGTCGGCGCCGGGGAAGAAGCTTGGGGCAGCGGAGCAGCTGGCTGGGGAAGGCGGAGCTGCTGGCGGCACATCGACAGTAAGGGAACGACATTTGCAGACGGTGGTTGGTGATCGGGCACGGGAAGGAAGAAGAAGAAGAAGAAAAGAAAAGAAAAGGAAAAGAAAAGAAAAAGAAAAAGAAAGAAAAAGAAAGAAAAAGAAAAAAGAAAAAAAGAAAAATAAATAAAAATAATAATTTTTAATAAAATATTTGGGAAAAATCACACACCACACATTATTATTTAATATTTTAAAATTTAATAATAAATAAAAATAATTAAATAACAATAAAACTAATAAATAAATAATAAAATATTAGGGTAATATATTAAACCCTAATTAAATAAATAAGTACACATAGGCTTTATTTAGGAATTTAAAAATACGTATGAGTTCATGCAAGTCCGTAAATCTATTTAAAATAATTAATAATAAAATATTTAAGTGAAAATTTCCCCGAAAATGAAAGTCTCGGGAAAATTTTACGTAAAGCACTGTAAATAATACATAATAATTAAAATAGGTTTTAAATACATATCAACTTGTAAAAATATCATAATATATATACAAAAATTATTAACACTGCATATCCCGGTACAGTATTAAAATATTTAAAAAACACGGGATATTACACTGTCGCTCCTCGAGGTCTACCTCTGCCACAACCTCTACGTCTAACTGGCTGCTCAGGAGGTAAAACCTCATCCTGAAAAGACTCATCATCCTCGGCCTCAACGACCGGTGGAGCGACACGCGCTCGCCTCCTCATTCTGAAAAGACAGACGAAAAGATTCAGACAAAACAAACAACAGAGGAATAACGCAGAAAACTAAAGCAAGGAATACTTATCAAGACATACTCAAGCCTAATTCACTGCAGTAGTTACCAAAAGAAAACACAACTTTGAAAACTAGGGCCATGACTCTCACAACTAAGCCCTGACACAGAACTCCGCTCTGATACCAACTTTGTCACGACCCAAAACAGGGGCCATGACCGGCGCTAGGGAACGGGAATTCTTTGGAATCCGGAACCCGTAGCAAGCCTAAAAATAAAATAAAACATGCACTAATAATAATAATAATATCACAGTTAAATAAAATACAATGCAGCGGAAATAAAAATCATAAATACCGTAATAACATTTCCACCAACTGGATTTAAATTAAATACTCATCTCATATATATATATAACCTCTTAATACAAATCCAGTTCAAATATAATACAACATCTCTTTAACAATTTAATGACTACTGCAGCGTTTAGATAAAATAAAACTCAAGACTCAGAGAAGCAGTTTACATAAAGAAGCCGGGACGGAAGAAATTCGACGTACAGGCCTGCTATTGAGGTCTGAGGAAGATGACTCCCCTGGAAAATGGTCAACAGAGGGGAGTCAGACCTCACTGAGTGAATTACTACAATATATATACATGCATACTAAATGACAATGCATACAGTCAACAGTATATATCTAATATGTATATATACAGACAAATACACACAAATGCTGTAAAATCATTTTATATATTTCACTGAAAATCATCGTTTATGAAGGATAAAATAGAACCCTATAATATCGTAACCTTAAACAGTGTTAGACAACACTCTAGCCATACAGGCTCACTTATTCCAAAAATATCCACTTAATCCATTTAGACAGTAGACTGGCCCCCAGACACTAAGTTGACCGAGTTCCAGCAGTCTAACTGCCAGTGTGATTGGCCCCGAGACACTAGGTCAATCGAGCTCCAGCAATCACACCTCCAAACCATATCTCACACATCAGATAAATCAATTCAAATCAAAATCCTCAAACTGGTTAGTAATATAGCCTAAATGCTATAAGCGTACCGATACGTACTCGGTCCTAGTGCTGCCCACTAGGTAACACGTTCTATTGATATCCTTCATTAAAATATAAAGCATACATTCACAAATAAATGATGCATAAATTTAAATAAAATAACAATATAAACCATATATATACTGGAAATATACCAAAAGTAAACCAGGTATATTTTGAGTATATATACGTCAAATAAATCTAATCAAATTACAAATTAAGCTAGAAATATATTTAAAAACATTTTAAATATAATTTATTAATAAAACATGCATATAATTTAATATATACCAAAAATAAACTAAAAATATACTTAAATACAAATCACATTATTTATGCATATTTAATCAAAATAAAACATATATTTCTAAAATTATGCATCCTAAAGCACATATATATAAAATAGTAACTCACACTTAGTGTGCTCCACGAGATGGATCCGACGGGCCTGGTCCACTAGGCCTCGGTCTCGACGCAACTAAACAAACAATAACGATAGAAAATCAGAATAAACCTAACAGAAAATCCTAGAAACTCGATCTAGAATATTAAACACAGAATCGAAATTAATGTTCGACCAGACATCACGTTTTACGAGAATTTTATCAAAAATTCGACAGAACCTCCCCTGTAAAATGGACATCTCTCTACTCAAAGAGTAGAGCCGACCCTGCAAAGAAACACACTTCGAAAAATGAACACAAAAACACATTCAAACCCCTCGGTCGGACTCCAAATTACAGTCTACCGACCGAGGTCCACAATCACATAACAATTATAAAAATACCAAAAATACCCTTATAACATAGAAATACATTTAATAAATAGAAATTACGTAATTAACCTTAAAACACAATAAAAACTCATTTTATTAGTAAAACCGTATATTATATATATAATTGAAAATAATTCACGAAAAATAGTTTTAATTAATTAAAAATACTAAATCAATTTTAGAAATCATTTTTATAACTTAAATAACTATTAAAACCAATTAAATTACATTTTTAGCCAATTTTGTGTAAAATTACCAAAATACCCCTATATATATAAATATACTAAAATTCATTCAAAAATTCACCAAAAATAGTATAATTATCCAAAATTAATTTTCTAAACATACTTATCAATAATATTAATAATTAAACTCAATTAACCAATTAATTTCAATTAAAAACACAATTAACCCTATTTTTCAATAATTACATAAAACTAAATAATTCAAAATAAATACATAGAAATTCATAAAAATTCCAAATAAATTCCTATAATTCATTTTAACACCTATATTTATCATAAAACACAATTTCATAATTTAATTAATTAATTTCCGAAAATTAGAAAATAATATTAAAATATTCAAAAATACCCAAAAATCAAAATAATTCCAAAAAATTCCACAAAAATTCATAAATGTATATTAAGCTAAGGGGAACAACATTTGTGAAGGAATTTTTCATGAATAAATCAAATTGAAGTTCAAAAAATTCAAGAACCCTAATATGGCCGAAATCGAAAATTCAAAACCTAAGCAAATCAAGACCATTTTAAGTGAAACAAAGCTTGGAATCAAACTCACCGGAGCTCAAGGAGAAGAAAGAGATCGGCGGTGTCAAAAACGGTGGCCGAAAACGTCATGATCGACGATGAAGAAGAATTCGGCTTCTCCGGCCAAAATCAACCTCCAGACACCGGAAACGGCTGCAACAGGTGGCGAGGAAGGCTGAGGAAGGTGGTGGCACGCCGTACGGCACACCAACGACAAGAAATCAACGTGACAGGCGGCAAAACGGCGATGGAGGCAATCGGGGAAGAAGGAGATGCTCGTGGGCAATTCGGTAATTTTCCAAATTTTGATTTTTTTTGACTTATTATATGTATATATATATACTTTACACTATATAATAAAATAATATTAAATTACACACATTAAATATACACCACACACACATAATTTAATATTTTAAAATTTAATAATAAATAAAAATAATTAAATAACAACAAAACTAATAAATAAATAATAAAATATTAGAATAATATTAATTAAAAGCTAATTAGATAAATAAGTACACATATATACGGTGTTTAGTATTTTAAAAATATGTATGAGCTCATGCAAGTCCATAAATCTATTTAAAATAATTAATAGTAAATTATTTACGTGAAAATTTCCCTAAAAATACAAGTCCCGGGAAAATTTTACGTAAAGGACTTTAAATAATACACAATAATTAAAATAGGTTTTAAATACACATCAACTCGTAAAAATATCATAACATATATACAAAAATTATTAACACTGCATATCCCGATGCAGTATTAAAATATTTAAAAACACGGGATATTACATTTCCTGATGTGGATGATTTGAGAGAAGAGATCCTAGAGGAAGCACATTCTACAGCCTGTAGCATACATCCGGGTGTTACTAAGATGTACCACAGTATCAGAGACTTATACTGGTGGGACGGATTGAAGAAGGATGTCGTTGATTATGTTGCTAAGTGCCTCATTTTTTTCTAGGTTCTATTTTATCCTTCATAAACAGTGATTTTCAGAAAATATATAAAATGATTTTGTTGCATTGTGTGTATTTACTTGTATATATATTTATTATATATACTATTAACTGTGTGCATTTGTCATTTAGTTATGCATGTATATATATTATAACAATTCACTCAGTGAGGTCTGACTCCCCTCCGTTGACTATTTTTCAGGAGAGTCATCATCTTCAAACCTCAGTAGCAGACCCATACGCCGGATTTCTTCCGCCCCGGCTTCATTATGTAAACTGCTTATCTGAGTTTTATTTTATAATCTAGACATTGCAGTAGTTGTAAATAGTTGTGGGGTTTATGTATTTATTTGTGTGAGTTATGTATATTAAATATTTGAACTGGAATTTGTACTGAAGGTTTATTTATATATGAGATGAGATATTCGATTTAATTTCTTTTGGGTGGATTATTATTTCAATATTTATGATTTTATTTTCGATGTAGAATATGGTATTTATGTTAATATTATTATTGCATGTTTTTATTTATTTTAAGGCTTGCTACGAGTTTCGGATTCGAAAGAATTCCTGTTCCCTAGCGCCAATCATGGCCCCTATTTTGGGTTGTGACACGATCCTCCCCATCACCCTCATCGTCTGTCTACAAGTTTGGCCACCTACCATCGATGTGCCTCCCAGCGTGCCATCGTCATCTGCCAGCCACCTCTGCCGCCAATAGCTTTCATTTCCGACACCATTTGAAGCTTTTGAAGCCGAAAAATAGAAAATCAAGCCTATTACCGTTCAAGCCAATTCTAGCCACCTGCATTGACACCGTCGGTCTCATTCTCTTCTCTGAGCACTAGTGAGTGTGTCTCTAAGATTGGTTTCACTTGGTTTGGCCTAGATTTTAGTGGTGAGCTAGATTTTAATTTTAGCCATTTTTGTTTCTCTAATTTTTTAAACTGTGATCTTTGATATTTAAGCCTAATTCCTTTACAAAAGTTTATTCTACTAGCTCAATCTACACTCTAGAATTTTTGTGGAATTTTTGGAATTTATTTTGATTTTATTGAATTTTTTATTATTTTATTATTATTTTCTAATTTTCGTAAATTATTTAGATATATTGTGAAATTATGATTTTTAGTGTTTATGGAGGTTGAAATTAATTTTAGAATTTAATTTATAATTTTTGTGATTTTTGTGTAATTAATATAATTTTATTTAGTTTATGTGAATTTTAGAAATATAGGTTATATATGTATTTTGTTGAAATTAATTGGTTAATTGAGTATAATTATTGATTTTATTGAATTACATGTTGAGAAAATAATTTTAGAGTAATTATATAATTTTTAGTGAATTTTTGAATAATTATAGTATATTATTTGAATTATTATATATTAGGGGTATTTTGCTAATTTGGTAGAAATTTTAGTTGAATATTAAGTTGAGGTATATAAATGATTTTTAAAAATTATTTACTATTTTTAACTAGTTAAAACTATTTTTCAAAAATTATTTTCAAATTATATATAATATACTATTTTTGTAAATAAATGGGTTTTTAGTAATTTTTAATATGTTTTTGGGCTAATTAAGTAATTTGAATTTATAAAATGAATTTCTATTAATATTTTTGAATTTATCGAGTTATTATCGATTTTTAATAATATTATATTAATATTAGGGTTTTTAAGTAATTGTTAGTTAAATAATTATTTTTAATGTTTAAATATTTAAATTGTTATATTTTGGTATTAAAAAGATATTTTTTGTATTTATGGAATTTTAATATATTTTGTGTATATCTTGAGAATTGTGAACTTCAGTCGGCGGGAATTGTAGTTTGGGAATCCGACCGAGGGGTTGTGTGGATATTCTGTTTCGAAGTGTGTTTTCTTACAGGACCGGCTCTACTTTTAAGTAGAGAGATGTCCGTTTTACAAAGGAGGTTCTGCCGAATTTTCAGTAGATTTCTCGTAAAACGTGACATCAGATCTGATTCTAAATCTGTTTATATCTAGAATTCTAGATCGAGTTTCTAGAAATTAAGTTAGATTTATTCTAATTTCGTGTTAATATTTTATTTGTTAGTTGCGCTGAGATTGAGGCCTAGTGGACCAGGCCCATCGGACCCGTCTCGTGGAGTGCACAACTATGAGTTGTCATTTTATATATATGTGTATTTAGATTGCATGTCTTAGAAATATATGTTTTAATTGCATGATTTATGCATAAACTGCTTTAATGAATGATTAGTATATTTTAGGTATATTTTTAGTATATTTTTCGTATACTTTGAAATAAATGCATGTTTTATTCTTGATTTATACCTAAATTATTTTTAAGTATATATATGGTTTATTTTTGGTTTATTTTATAATTGAACTGAATTTATCTGACATATGTATACTCGAAATATACTTAGTTTATTTTTGGTATATTTCTAGTATATTTATGGTTTATATTGCCATTTAAATAAATATCATGCATCATTTATTTTATGAATGTATGAGTTCTTTTAATGAAGGATATCAATAGAACGTGCTACCTAGTGGGCAGCACTAGGACCGAGTACGTACTAGTACGACGATAGAATTTAGATTAAATTACTAACCTATTGGTGGATTATGACTTGATTGATTTGATTTGATTAAATGGGAGATGTGATTTGTGTAATATCCCGTGTTTTTTAAATATTTTAATATTGCATCAGGATATGCAGTGTTAATAATTTTTGTATATATATTTTTGATATTTCATGAGCTGTTATTTAATTAAAATTTATTTTGATTTATTTTATGTTATTTTAAGCACTTTACGTAAAATTTTCCCGAGACTTGCATTTTTGAGGAAATTGACCCGTAAGTTATTTATTTCTAATTATTTTAAATAAATTTCCATATTTGCATGAGCTCATATATTTTTAAAAGTACTAAATAAAACATATATGTGTATTTATTTAATTAGATTTTAATTAATTACCCTAGTATTTTTATTATTTATTAATTAGTTTTAATATTATTTAATTATTTTTAGTGTATAAATTGCTTAATATATTAAATTATGTGTGGTGAATATTTATTGTCCATACAATATTTTATATTAAAATAATATAAAGTATATATATATATATATATATATATATATATATATATATATATATATATATATATATATATATATATATATATATATATATATATACATACTTATACATATATTATATTTATCAAAAATAAAGTTTGATTTATTTACATCATTGTCATCGTCTTCTTCTTCAACCCGACGCACGCCTCCATCGCCAACCACCGCCTGCCATCCCGTTTTCTCACCGTCGGTGCACCTCCCGGCATGCCACCTCCTTCCTCCAACTGTTCCGCCATCAGCAAAGTCCATTTTCGACGTCGGAGGAGCTCGATATCATCGGAAAGTCGAAATTCATTCTCACCGTCGTTCACGGCGTTTCCGGCCACCATTTTTGACACCGCCAGTCTCTTTCTTCTCCTTGAGCTCCAGTGAGTGTGATTCCAAGCTTTGTTTCACTTAAAATGGTCTACATTTGCCTAGGTTTTGATTTTTGCAATTCGGCCATTTTAGGGTTCTTGATTTTTTTGAACTTTGAATTGATTGATTAATGGAAAATTCCTTCACAAATTTTGTTCCCCTTAGCTTAATCTACATGTGTGAATTTTTGTAGAATTTTTGGAAATTATTCTGATTTTTGGGTATTTTTGAATATTTTTATTATTATTTTCTAATTTTCGAAAATTAATTAATTAAATTATGAAATTGTGTTTTATGATAAATATAGGTGTTGAAATGAATTATATAAATTTATTTGGAATTTTTGTGAATTTTTATGTATTTATTTTGAATTTATTTAGTTTATGTAATTTTGAGAAAATAGGGTTAATTGTGTTTTAATTGAAATTAATTGGTTAATTGAGTTTATTTATTGATATTATTGATAAAAATGTTGAGAAAATTAATTTTGTGCAATTATATTATTTTTGGTGAATTTTTGAAGTAATTTTAGTATATTTATATATATAGGGGCATTTTGGTAATTTTATCCTAAATTGGCGGAAGGTGACAGGGTGTGGTGGATGGCCAGCCGGACGTCGGGGAGGCACAGTGAGGGTTGAGGATCGGGTTGCACGAAGGGAAAAAGAGAAGTTTCTATAAAAAGAAAGAAAGAAAGAAAAATGGGACTTGAATAGTGTTTTACGTTTCTTCTATAAATGTGTATATGTATATATATGCTGTGTGAGTGTGTTAGTGTTTAATGCATGCATGTATGTTTATTTTGTATGCATTCATGTGTGTGTGTGTATATATATATATATATATCATATTAATAAAACATTATAATAGAATAATAATACTTTACCATAAATCAATCTCAACCACTCAATATACATATATATATATATAAACACACATGCATTAACATATATACATAAAACAACAATATATAATAATAATACTAATAAAACAATTAATGTAATTTATTTAAAAATATAATATTAAAGTAATAATGCACATAACTAAATATTATTAAAATAATACTATTCAAAATAATAATTATTAATAATGCAAATTAAATGTCCAAAATAATAAATTTCAAAATAAAATATTTACATAGAAAAGTATAATTAAACATAAAATAGCAAATATTAACCACAAAATAATAAAATAATTAAAGTTGACTTTTAAAATTTATTAACATTGCAAATCTCATTTTATATTAAAATAATTTAAAAACCAAGATCTCCTTATAAGAATTCATCCTCGAATTCAAGAAAAGAATTATTATAAGAATCAAGGAGGAAAGAGGTATGGGTAAGAAGTTCATATCTCAACTTCAGTCTCCCAAGTAAGCTCTTCCACGTTGTTGCTTGCCACAACACCTTGACTATCGGGAACTGCTTCGAACATAACTGTTGCACTTAATAGTCTACAATCGCAACTATTCCTTCTTGAACTTTAGATCTTCACTCAGTTCTACATTGTCTAGCAAGTCTCATCACACCATTCTTCGGAGATACCTTCAAAAACACAATTCCCAATCTAAAACTCCATATCTCTGCGTCTTGGATCTGTATAGTTCTTCTACTTGCTAACTGTGGTCTCTAATCTTCTTCTGACCACATCAAATTTCTCCGCTACATTCTGGACAATCTCATGTCTAAATAAGACTTTCTTCCATACAAGCCTCATATGGTGTTATTCCAATACTGTCATGGTAGCTGTTATTATAAGCAAATTCTACAAGTGGCAAATAATCAACCCAGCTACCTCCTAGATCCAAAACACACATCTTCAACATATCTTTCAGTATTGGGGTCGTCCTCTTAGACTAACTACCTCTACCATATAATAGACACAGACATTCGACGCAGGCACACAACGTGCTTCATATACATCTTAGCCAACTTAGCTACTAAATAAGTGGCTTCCACTGGCCACAAATTAGCTGACTTGGTCAATCTATTTACAGTCAACCAGATGAAATCGTATCTATAATTCGAACAAGGTAATCAACCATAAAATTCGTAGTAATTCTCTCTCATTTCCACTCAGGGTTCAGAAGAGATCGAAGCTTCCCAAAAGGCTTCTAATGCTTAGTTTTCACTTGCTGGCAAGTTAATCACTTAGAAACATAATCAGTTACATCCTTCTTCAATTCATTCCACTCGCACTGATCCTTGACACTGTGGTACATCTTGGTAACATATGGATGTACATTGTAAGCTCATATAGAATCTCTCTTCTCAAATTCCAACATCAACCCTATTTAATTAACTTGTGCATCTTTTACCATAAGATCATTCTATGATAAAGTGCCATAATGACATGCTATGATGAATGTTATGATGAAATGTTATGATGAAATGCTGGAATGAAATGTCATGATGTAATGCTATAATGAGATGTTGTGATGATATGATGAAATGTTATAATGATATCAGGTCTTATCCTCTAAAGTTCACATAACTCTCATATTAACGGTCTTCTTCAGCACTTGGAAACTATTCTAACAAACATCTGTTCACACAAACTTCACATTCTTCTGAGTTATGCGGGTCATAGGAGCTGCAATTCTAGAGAATTCAGTTCAGATTTCCTATGATACCCAATTAAACCCAGAAAATTACAGATCTCAATAGATTTAGTCAGTTTAGGCCACTCGGATACTGCTTCGATCTTTTGTGGATCAACTCGAATTCTATCCTTAAACACCACACTTCTAAGAAAAACAACACTCTCTACCCAATGATCACACTTCCTGAGTTCAGCATAAAGCTAACATTCTCTTAGTGTCTGTAGTACAATGCTCAAGTGATATACGTGCCCTTTCATTCACTTCGAATACACTAGTTTATCATTAATGAAGACTACTATAAATTGATCCACAAATATTGATATCCCAACTTCAAATCAACTTTAGAAAAGAACTGTGCACCCTGTAGCTGATCAGACAGGTCATTTATCCTCAGAAGAGGATACTTGTTCTTCACTGTCATCTTATTCAGCTCTCTACAATTAATGCACAGTCTCAGGGTACCATCCTTCTTCTTCACAACAGGACTAGTGCACCCCAAAGAGAAACATAAGGTCTGAAAAAACCTTGGTCATACAACTCTTTCAATTGCTCCTACAGCTCTGCAAGAGTCATTCTGTAGGGCTACGTTGAAATAGGAGTTATATCAGGAACCACATCGATACATAATTCAATCTCTATAAGGTGGTAAACCTGGTAACTCACAGGCAATTAAAACATCTGGGAGAGACAACTTCTCCACTAAAGTATACTCAACTAGAGCCAGATATTCCTGACAACCCTTTCACATCTCATCAAGATTAATTACACCCAAAAGATTGAATTCACAATAACTCTCTAAATCTCAATTCTTGATTCAGATGCTAATATATCAAACTTAATCCTGTAACACACAATTCTACCAGTCTTCTCTTACTCTAAGCGGTAACAGCCACAGTTAATTATCTCTCCTTGAAGGTGGATGGAAGCATCTTAGAAATCCCTCTTTAACTCAAATTATATGTTGCAGTCAGAACTGACAGTTTCACCATCAAGAGTATAATAGTGTTTCGTCTTCATTAGACATTTTCCCATTCCTTCGTCAAAGCATAATCAAACAATTGTCAAACTTGATTAAATGCTATCAAGTTCTTATTAGTCTCGGCTATCATAGTCACAATTGTTACACGTTCAAGTCCAAAAGGAATGCTTGTACTGCTTACAATGACTACCTTAACCCTTGAGTTATAGTTGCCTCTAACCTACCCCTATACTAGATAGGTGTAGTAGAGCTGGAACTATAACCACAACTTGAAATTGAAAAGACTAATTATCTATGTTATCTTTACAGAAGAAACAATTCACATTCACCATGAGAAAAGACATGGAAATTGACAGAATTCAGAATATAGAATATATATAGAATTGACATGTCTCAAGTTCTCGACTGAAAAAGAAATTACATCTGCTGAAAAATTGAAGGTATCAGCACTGCATCCTGTGAAACTCCTGTTGCAGAAGCAACATCATTGCAATGCTAAGCCACCAGCTCCTCATTCAGTTATTCCTACTGTCAATAATGATCATCAGGCCTTCTAAATCCATCTCTACCCCTACGCCTAACAGGATGCATAGGAGGTAGAATCTCCTGCTCAAAAGATCAACTATCATCGATCTCATCGATCGATGGAGTGACTCACGCTCAAGGCAATCAACAAGGAGCAAAAATAAATAAATAGTTCAAACAATCACAACATTAAACACCCTAACGGTTATGCGGAATTCCTAATGCAAGGAAGACTTTTCAAGGACATGATCGAACCTAATTCACTGCAATAGTTTAACAGAAAACACAACTTTGAAAACTAGGGCCACAACTCAAACAACTATGCCCTGACACAGAACTCCGCTCTGATACCAACTTTGTCACGACCCAAACTAAGAGTCATGACCGGCGCTAGGGAACGGGAATTCTTTCGAATCCGGAACCCATAGCAAGCCTAAGAAAATAAAATCATACAATAAATAAATAAAAAGTATGATATAATTAAAACTTTTTGAATCAATATATAAAATAAATTCTCCAAATCCTTTCATAAATGTATACATATTCATACAGTGTTCAAATACAAATTCTCAGAGTATTTAATATCCAAACAAAATAATGCTCCTCAAATACAATAACACAACTACTACAGTTTTTAGAATATAAATTAGAATTCAGAATATACATTTGCATAAAATAGCCGGGACTGAAGAACACCGGCGAGGAACTCTACAACTAAGGTCTGACGATGTAGGATCTCCTGAAAAAAAAAATAATTGAGGGGGGTCAGACCTCACTGAGTGAATTATTATACTATATATACATGCAAACTAAACCATAACAATCAGGCATTCTTATATATATATATATACACACATCTCACACGAATGCCAAACTCTGCTTTTATAAATATACTACATGTAGAAAACGTTTGATTAAATTCATGAAGGATCCATAGAACCCTAAATAATAACAACCTCAAACAATCTCATCATCACTCTAGCCATACATGCTCACTTGATTCCAAATAGAACATTTATTCCAATCTGGACAGCAGACTGGCCCCGAGACACTAAGTCGACCGAGCTTCAGCAGTCTGACTGTCAGTGTGATTGGCCCCGAGACACTTGGTCAACCGAGCTCCAGCAATCACACTATCTATCACCTCACATCTCAATCAAACCAATAGATCATTCAATTCACTTATGGACAGTAGACTGGCCCCGAGACACTAAGTCAATCGAGCTCTAGCAGTCTGACTGTCAGTGTGATTGACCCCACAATCACACTATCTAACATACCATTAATCTTAGTCAAATCAATCAAATCAATTATAATCACCCACAATTAACTCTCACTCAACCCTATTCTTTCGCACCGGTACGTACACGGTTCTAGTGTTGCCCACTAGGAAGCACGTTCTATTGATATCCTTCATTCAAATAAATCATTCATTCGGAAAATAATTAATGTAGAACAATATTCATAATAGTAAAACCAACCATATATATATATATATATATATATACCAAAAATATACCTAAAATAAACCCAGTATATTTCGGATATATATATATATATGTCAAATAAAATATGAAATAAACTAAAGATAAATCATTAATATGGAAAAAAAATAATTTAAATGAGTAACAATTATATAACATGCATTTTCTTAAAAATATACTCAAATATACAAAAGATATATCCTAAGTACACAAATCATTTAATAAAACATTTATGTATAAATATTCATTTAAATATGTGTTTAGGTTTAACATATATTCACAAATATACTAAAAATAAACCTAATTATCTAGCATGCATATATATAAAAAAAATATACCCTAAATGTACCACTAATGTGTTAGGTTTAATTTAATAATAAAACATGTATTTATTTGGAAATAAATCAAAATATACCAAAAATAAACTGAAAAATAATTTAAGTGTAGGTTTATAATATAGCATGCAATTATTTAAGAATAACCTAAATTATACTAATCATCTAATAAAATAATTATGGTTCGATGCACATTTAAATCATGTATAAATATTAAATTATAACAAATATAAACTTAAATATCTAACATACATATATCAAAAATGTACTAAAAATAAACCGAAAATATACCAAATCATATTATAATTAAATTAATGTTTAAACATATAATGAAAATAAAAATCCTAAGTCATGCATCCTATATGCACTGCATATATATACAGTATAATAACTCACTGGTGTGCGCTCTTCGAGACAGACTCGGTGGGCCCAGTCCGTTAGGTCTCTATCTCAACGCAGCTAGAAAAAATAAAATAACAACCATCAGAATAAATTCTAACTTAAACTTCTAGAGACTCGATCTAGGATTACAAAAATACAGACTGACACGGAATTGAGATTTGACCCGGTGTCACGTTTTACGAGAATTCTATCAAAAATTCGGCAGAACCTCCTCTGTAAAATGGACATCTCTCTACTAAAAAGTAGAGCCGATCCTGCAAGGAAAATATACTTCGAGTATAGAAATTCGCACAACCCTCGGTTGGGATCCCGAACTACAAAAATTCCCCAACCGAGGTCCACAATTCACCAAAATTCAAATAATACAATAAAATATATTAAAAATCAATAATTACCATAAATACCCTCAAAATATCAAAATACAGTATATTTAACATTAAACACCAAAATAATTATTTTCCCAAATAATTAATTAAAATCCCAAATAATATTATAATATTATTAAAAATCCATTTTTTTACAATAATTACACAATATTAATAAAAATTCATTTTATAAATCCAATTAACTTAATTAGCCCAATAATGTAACAAAAAGTTATAAAAAACTCATTTTATTATCAAAATAATATATAATATATTATTTGAAAACAATTTTTGAAAATTAGTTTATTTAGTTAAAAATAGTAAATAATTTGTAAAAATCATTTTTATATCTCAAATATTATAAAAATCAATTAAACATAATATTCAACTAAAATTACCACCAAATTACCAAATTAACCCTAATATTTAAAAGTACACATAAAATACTAATAATACTCAAAAAAAATTCAATAAAAATTATATAAATATAAAAAAATTATTTTCTCAACATATATCTCCATAATATCAACAAAAACATATATTTAACCAACTACTTCTAACAAAATATATATTTAACCTATATTTTCAAAATTGACATAAACTAAAAATAATTATAAAAATTACACAAAATTCACAAAAATTATAAACTCAACTCTAAAATTAATAATAACCACTAATAACATCAAAAATCACAATTTCACAATTTATATAATTAATTTACGAAAATTAATAAAATAATATTAAAATATTCAAAAATTCACAAAAATCAAAATAAATTCCAAAAATCACACAAAAATTCATGGAAGTAGATTAAGCTTCCAGGAACAACTTTTGTGAAGGAAGATTGCAAGTTCATCAAGATCAAGCTTAAAAAAAATTCAAAACCCTAATGCTCCATAAACAAAAATCAAACATAACTCAAGAAAATGGAGGTTTAAGCTTAAACTAAGCTTGGATTAGGACTCACCGGAGCAAGAGGAAGAGAAAGACACTGGAATCGAAGGAAATGGTGGTTGGAAAGAAGATTGGTCGGATTTAATGGAGTTTCGGCTTCTCTCCAAAAACGGACGTTATCGGCGCCAAGGAAGGAAAAGGAAGACGGCGGAAGGTGACAGGGTGCGGTGGATGGCCGGCCGGACGTCGGGGAGGCACAGTGAGGGTTGAGGATCGGGTTGCACGAAGGGAAGAAGAGAAGTTTCTGTAAAAAGAAAGAAAGAAAGAAAAATGGGACTTGAATAGTGTTTTACGTTTCTTCTATAAATGTGTATATGTATATATATGCTGTGTGAGTGTGTTAGTGTTTAATGCATGCATGTATGTTTATTTTGTATGCATGCATGTGTGTGTGTATATATATATATATATCATATTAATAAAACATTATAATATAATAATAATACTTTACCATAAATCAATCTCAACCACTCAATATACATATATATATATAAACACACATGCATTAACATATATACATAAAATAACAATATATAATAATAATACTAATAAAACAATTAATGTAATTTATTTAAAAATATAATATTAAAGTAATAATGCACATAACTAAATATTATTAAAATAATACTATTCAAAATAATAATTATTAATAATGCAAATTAAATGTCCAAAATAATAAATTTCAAAATAAAATATTTACATAGAAAAGTATAATTAAACATAAAATAACGAATATTAACCACAAAATAATAAAATAATTAAAGTGGACTTTTAAAATTTATTAACATTGCAAATCTCATTTTATATTAAAATAATTTAAAAAGCAAGATTATTACTGTCACGACCCAAAACAGGGGCCATGACCGGCGTTAGGGAACGGGAATTCTTTCGAATTCGGAACCCGTAGCAAGCCTAAAAATAAAATAAAACATGCAATAATAACAATAACAGTAATATATATATGCAGCGGAAATAAAAATCGTAAATATAATAATAACATTCTCATCACTGGATTTAAATCAAATCTCATTTCATCACATATATATAATCTCTTTAATACAAATCCAGTTTCAATATAATACATCTCTTTAAATAAAATACATGAAATCCAATACTTTAATTCACAACTACTGTAGTGTCTAGATTATAAAAATAAGACTCAAGTAAATAGTTTACATAAAGAAGCTGGGGCGGAAGAAATTCGGCGTATCGACCTGCTACTGAGGTCTGAAGAAGTTGACTCTCCTGAAAAATAGTCAACGGAGGGGAGTCAGACCTCACTGAGTGAATTACTATAATATATATACATACACACTAAATGATAATGCATACAATCAACAGTATATACATAATATGTAAATATATACATGCAAATTCACACAGATGTAGGAAAATTCCTTTTATATATTTTTATTGAAAATCATCTTTTATGAAGGATCACATAGAACCCTAGAATATCGTAACCTCTGAAAATAGTGTTAAACAACACTCTAGCCATACAGGCTCACTTATTCCAAATATATCCACTTTATCAATTTAGACAGTAGACTGGCCCCGAGACACTAAGTCAACCGAGCTCCAGCAGTCTGACTGCCAGTGTGATTGACCCCGAGACACTTGGTCAACCGAGCTCCAGCAATCACACCTCCAAACCATATCTCACACATATCAATAATCATATCAAATCAATATCCACAAATAGTTAGTAATATAGCCTAAAGCTATAGGCGTACCGGTACGTACTCGGTCCTAGTGCTGCCCACTAGGTAGCACGTTCTATCGATATCCTTCATCATTAATAATATAAAACATTCATTCACAAAAATAAATGATGCATGAATGTAAATGAAATAACAATATAACCCATATATATACCAGAAATATACCAAAAGTAAACCAGGTATATTTCGAGTATATATACGTCAAATAAATCCAGTCAAATCATAAATTAAACTAAAAATATATTTAAAAACATTTTAAATATATTTTATTAACAAAACATGTATATAATTTATTATATACCAAAAATATACTTAATATAAACTTAAGAAATAATCAAATTATTTATGCATATTTAATCAACATAAAACATGCATTTCTAAATCATGCATCCTAAACATATATATATAGTATAGTAACTCACCTAGTGTGCTCCACGAGACGGGTCCGACGGGCCTGGTCCACTAGCCCTCGGTCTCGGCGCAACTAAACAAACAAATAATGACAGACATTAGAATAAACCTAACAGAAATCCTAGAATTCAATCTAGAGTATTTAAGTACGGAAATAGAATTAGGGTTCGACCGGATATCACGTTTTACGAGAATTCTACCAAAAATTCGACAGAACCTCCCCTATAAAACGGACATCTCTCTACTCAAAAGAGTAGAGCCGACCCTGCAAGAAATACACTTTGAAAAAAACAGGCTCAACACAATCCATAACCCCCTCGATCGGACTCCAGACTACAATCTACCGACCGGGGTCCACAAACACAGAATAATTCAGAAATACCAAAATTACTCTTAAAACCAAGAAATACATTTTATAGGTAGAAATTACATAATTAACCTTAAAACACTGTAAAAACCGAATAAAACTCATTTTATTAGTAAAACCGTATATTATATATATAATCGAAAATAATTCACGAAAAATAGTTTTAATTAGTTAAAAATACTAATTAATTTGTAGAAATCATTTTTATACCTTAAATAACTATTAAAACCGATTAAATTACATTTTTAGACAATTTAGGGTAAAATTACCAAAATACCCCTATATATATAAATATACTTAAATTACTTCAAAAATTCACCAAAAATTATACAATTATCCAAAATTAATTTTCTCAACATATTTATCAATAATATTAATAATTAAACTCAATTAACCAATTAATTTCAATTAAAAACATAATTAACCCTAATTTCTCAAAATCACATAAACTTCAATAATTCAAAATAAATACTTAGAAATTCATAAAAATTCCAAATAAATTCCTATAATTCATTTCAACACCTAATTTAACCATAAACTCCAATTTCATAATTTAAATAATTAATTTCCGAAAATTAGAAAATAATATTAAAATATTCAAAAATACCCAAAAATCCAAACAATCTCCAAAAATTCCACAAAAATTCATACATGTAGATTGAGCTACTAGGAACAACATTTGTGAAGGGAGTTTCCATGAATCAACCAATTAGAAGCTCAAAAAAATCAAAAACCCTAATGTGACCGAATTCGAAAATTCGAAACCTAAGCAATTCTAGACCATTTCAGCTCAAACCAAAGCTAGAATCACACTCACCGGAGCTCAAGGAGAAGAAAGAGACTGGCGGTCTCAAAAATGGTCGCCGAAAATGTAAGGTGTGAAGAAATGGAGCTTCGACCGGAAATGGAAGAGAAGGGGCTTGTCGGCGCCGGGGAAGGGAGCTGGGGGCGGCGGAGCAGTTGGCTGAGGAAGGTGGAGCTCCTGGCGGCACACCGACGGCCGGGAATCGAAACTTACAGGCGATGGTGAGGGGTGGTGGTCGGGCGCGCACGGGAAGAAGAAAAAGAAAAAGAAAGAAAAGAAAAAGAAAGAAAAAGAAAAAGAAAAGAAGAAAAAAGAAAAATAAAAGAAAAATAAAAATAAAAATAATTTTAATAAAATATTTAGAAAAATTTACATCCACACACATAAAATTTAATATTTTAATAATTAAATAACAATAAATTAATAAATAAATAATAAAATATTAGGGTAAAATACTAAACCCTAATTAAATAAAATAATTATATGTATACACGGTGTTTAATAATTTAAAAATATGTATGAGTTCATGCAAGTCCGAAAATATATTTAAAATAATTAATAATAAATTATTTACGTGAAAATTTCCCCGAAAATGCAAGTCCCGGGAAAATTTTACGTAAAGCACTGTAAACAATACACAGTAATAAAAATAGGTTTTAAATACATATCAACTCCTGAAAATATCGTAATATATATACAAAATTTATTAACACTGCATATCCCGGTAAAATATAAAAATGTTTAAAAAAATACGGGATATTACAGTCTCCCCCCCTTACAAGAATTCGTCACCGAATTCCAGAAAACAAGATCAAGAAGGAAAGAGATACGGGTAAGAAGCTCGCATCTCAGCTTCAGTCTCCCACGTATGCTCTTCAACTCTATCACTACGCCATAGAACCTTGACCATCGGAATTTTCTTCTATCGCAACTGTCGAACTTGATAATCAACGATCGCCACAGGTTCTTCCACAAACGTCAAATCTTCACTCACTTCCACACTGTCAGGTTGCAACACGTGTGAAGGGTCTGAGATATACTTCCTCAACATCGAGATATGAAATACCGGATGCACTTGTGACATACTCCGAGGCAAATCCAACCGATATGCAACAGTGCCAACTCTCTCCAGAATTTCAAACGGTCCAATATATCTCGGTGCTAACTTACCCTTCCTGCCAAATCTTATTACACCCTTCATCGGAGATACTTTCAGAAAAACAAAATCTCCAACCTGAAACTCCACATCTCTACGCCTAGGATCCGCATAACTCTTCTGTCTACTAACTGCAGTCTCTAATCTTCGCTTAATTATGGTAACTTTCTCTGCAGCATCCTGAACCATCTCAGGTCCAGTCAAAGCTCTCTCACCAATCTCATCCCAACTCAGAGGGGATCTACACTTCCTTCCATATAACGCCTCATATGGTGCCATACCAATACTGCTATGGTAGCTGTTATTATATGCAAACTCAATGAGCGGCAAATGATCATCCCAGCTACCTCCCAAATCCAGGACACACATCCTCAACATATATTCCAGTGTCTGGATCATCCTCTCAGACTGGCCATCTGTCTGAGGATGAAAAGCAATACTGAAATCCAACCTAGTGCCCATCGCTTCCTGCAACTTCTGCCAAAAACGAGAAGTAAACACCGAACCTCTATCTGACACAATGGACACAGGTACTCCATGAAGGCACACAATATGCTTCACATACAACTTCGCCAATCTAGCAACTGAATATGTGGCTTTCACAGGCAAGAAATGTGCAGACTTCGTCAACCTGTCTACAATCACCCAGATGGAGTCGTATCCATCCTTCGAACGAGGTAAACCGACCACAAAATCCATAGCTATCCTTTCCCATTTCCACTCGGGAATAGGAAGAGGCTGAAGCTTCCCAGAAGACTTCTGATGTTCGACTTTCACTTGCTGACATGTCAAGCACTTCACAACATAATCAGCGACATCCTTCTTCAATCCATCCCACCAGTATAAGTCTCTGATACTGTGGTACATCTTAGTAATGCCCGAATGAACGCTGTAGGCTGTAGAATGTGCTTCCTCTAAGATCTCTTCTCTCAAATCATCCACATCAGGAACACACAATCTACCACTGATCCACAACACACCATCATCATCGAGTGTGAAATCAGTGAACTTCCCTGCTCTGACATTCTCTGCAAGCTCTTCCAGAATAGGATCTCGACTCTGAGCTACTTTAATCCTATCCCTTAGTACAGATCGCACTTTAAACTGAGCTAGCAGTCCTCCTGATCTACTAATCTTCATCATCAGACCTTGATCCACCATCAGATGCAATTCCTGGATCAATGGTCTTCTCTCAATACTGATGTGAGCAAGACTACCTGAGGACTTCCTACTCAAGGCATCTGCTACCACATTAGCTTTACCCGGATGATATAATATCTCGCAATCATAATCCTTCAACAATTCCAACCATCTTCTCTGCCTCAAATTCAGATCTCGCTGCTGAAAAATGTACTTAAGGCTCTTGTGATCAGTAAATATCTCACAAGTCACCCCGTACAAATAATGTCTCCAAATCTTCAAAGCAAAGATTACTGTAGCCATCTCAAGATCATGTGTAGGATAGTTCTGCTCATGCTTCTTCAACTGCCTCGAAGCATAGGCTATCACCCTTCCATTTTGCATCAACACACAACCAAGACCAATTCTAGAGGCATCACAGTAAACTGTGAACTTATCCACACTATTAGGCAAAGCTAATACTGGGGCGGTGGTCAATTTCTCCTTCAACAACTGAAAACTATTCTCACAAGCTTCTGACCACTCGAATCTAACATTCTTCTGAGTCAAGCGAGTCATAGGGGCTATAATTCTGGAAAAATCCTGCACAAACCGCCTATAATACCCGGCTAAACCTAGAAAACTCCGAATCTCTATAACAGAAGTAGGTCTAGGCCACTCAGATACTGCCTCAACCTTCTGTGGATCAACCTGAATACCTTCTTTAGACACTACGTGTCCAAGAAAAGAAACACTCTCCATCCAAAAATCACACTTCGAGAATTTAGCATAAAGTTGATGATCTCTCAGTGTCTGTAGTACAATCCTCAAGTGATATACATGCTCTTCCATACTCCTCGAATATACTAGTATATCATCAATGAAGACTACCACAAACTGATCCACATACGGTCTGAATACCCTATTCATCAGGTCCATAAAAGCTGCTGGTGCATTAGTCAAACCAAAAGACATCACCAGAAACTCATAATGGCCATATCGCGTGCGGAACGCTGTCTTTTGAATATCAGCTTCACTAATCCATAGCTGATGATAACCTGACCTCAAGTCAACCTTAGAAAAGAACTGTGCACCCTGTAGCTGATCAAACAAATCATCTATCCTCGGGAGAGGATACTTGTTCTTCACTGTTACCTTATTAAGCTCTCTGTAGTCAATGCACAGTCTCAGGGTACCATCCTTCTTCTTCACAAACAAGACTGGTGCACCCCAAGGAGAAACACTAGGTCTGATAAAACCTTTATCCAATAACTCTTGCAACTGCTCCTTCAACTCTCTCAACTCTGCAGGAGCCATACGATAGGGTGGCATAGATATAGGAGTAGTACCTGGTACCACATCTATACAGAACTCAATCTCTCTACGAGGTGGTAAACCTGGCAACTCCTCGGGAAAAACATCAGGAAACTCACAAGCAACAGGAACATCTGTGAGTGACAACTTCTCCACTGAAGTATCCCTGACCAATGCCAAATATCCCTGACAACCTTTCTTCAATAACTTCCTAGCTGTAATAGCAGAAATAAGATTCTGAGGTGTTGAACTCCTATCACCAACAAACTTAAATTCTACTTCACCAGGAATTCTGAAAGTCACCTCTTTATTCCTGCAATCTATCATGGCATAGTGCTGAGATAACCAATCCATTCCCAAAATAACATCAAACTCCATCACATCCAACAAAATCAAATCAGTGGTTAATTCTCTATCTCCCACGAGAACTGGACAATCAGAAAGAACAATATCGGTGTCCAAAGAATCACTCAGAGGAGTGGCAACAGAAAAAGAAAAAGCCATCCTCAAAGCTTGCCAACAAGATTTAGAAGCAAAAATAGGAGAAACAAACGAATGCGTGGCACCCGGATCAAACAAAACCCATGCATCCAGGTAACAAATAGAAACAATACCTGCCACGACTGCATTAGATGCCTGAGCATCCTACTGAGTAAGATGAAAGACTCTGGCCTGACCTTGACCTCCCTGCTGACTGGTAGAAGCCTGGCCAACACCTCTGGCACCTCCTCTAGTACCTCTACCACGACTCTGCTGTGGAACAAACTGAGTGGAACTCTGATGCTGGGCTGGTGGTAACTGAAATGGCACGGGTGCAGCACTAGCAATCGACTGCTATGGGAATCACGGAATCTGCTGCTGCTGATACCCAGAATAAAGACACGATCTGGCAAAATGTCCTGTCTGCCCGCATCTAAAGCATGTCAATGGTGTCAGATAACACGGTCCCTGATGGACTCTACCACAAGTCTGACAAACACTGGCCGCTGATCCAGAACTACGACCACTGCTGCTGCTCGAAGCACCTGACCCAAACCTAAACAATCTACGCTGACCTCCACGGCCATGTCTACTGCTTCGATGCACTCGCTGCTGCTGTCTCTGACTCTGCTGAGTCGAACCTCTCTGCTGACTACTCGATCCAACATGAAAACTCGAATATGGAGTAGCCTGTGATCCACTCGACTGAACTCCTAGCTGGTAATAATCAGGCATCGCTCCCTGCCTAACTAGCCTCAGATCGATCTCCTTGGCTAACTCAATCATAGACTCGAGAGTAAGGCCTACTGTAGGCATACCAGCAAAAGCTGATCCTAAACCAGTAACATATATAGTGACAGCGAAATACTGATCTCGCATCAGATCCTCAGCATATCTACCCAGACGAAGAAACTCTCAGGTATACTCCTCTACAGATCGATCTCCATGAGAAATACTGGTCAAACGAAGATGATAGCTCAAACGAAGAGGCTCTGGACAAAATCTCCTCATGAATCGCTCACGAAATTGAGCCCATGTCATCGTCATCATATAGGGCTGGATCATCTGAATGAACCAATCTAGAGCTGGTCCCTCGACAGACAACTCTACGATCATAATCCGCTGATACTCGGTGTGAGCAGTCCGAGTCCTAGTCTCAATCGCATGCAGAAAATCTAACGGATCGAAAATACCATCGAAAGCAATCCTGCCAACTCGGGCATAGAACAAAGCTGCCTCAGGGTCAGACATACCCTGCTGATAGGCAGGCTGAACAGGATGAACAACTGGAGGAACAGGAACATCAAACTCAGGCTCTATAGGCTCCTCATCCTGTAACTCTCTCTGCCTACGGCGACCTGTCGCTCCTCGAGGTCTACCTCTGCCACGACCTCTGCGTCTAACTGGCTGCTCAGGAGGTAAAACCTCGTCCTGAAAAGATTCATCATCCTCGGCCTCAACGACCGATGGAGTGACACGCGCTCGCCTCCTCATACTGAAAAGACAAACGAAAAGATTCAGACAAAATAGACAACGGAGGAATAACGCTGAAAACTACAGCAAGGAATACTTATCAAGACATACTCGAACCTAATTCACTGCAGTAGTTGCCAAAAGAAAAAAAAACTTTAAAACTAGGGCCACAACTCACATAACTAAGCCCTGACACAGAACTCCGCTCTGATACCAACTTTGTCACGACCCAAAACAGGGGCCATGACCGGCGCTAGGGAACGAGAATTCTTTCGAATCCGGAACCCGTAGCAAGCCTAAAAATAAAATAAAACATGCAATAATAACAATAACAGTAATATATATATACAGCGGAAATAAAAATCGTAAATATAATAATAACATTCTCATCATTGGATTTAAATCAAATCTCATTTCATCACATATATATAATCTCTTTAACACAAATCCAGTTTCAATATAATACATCTCTTTAAATAAAATACATGAAATCCAATACTTTAATTCACAACTATTGCAGTGTCTAGATTATAAAAATAAGACTCAAGTAAATAGTTTACACAAAGAAGCCGGGGCGAAAGAAATTCGGCGTATCGACCTGCTACAGAGGTCTGAAGAAGTTGACTCTCCTGAAAAATAGTCAACAGAGGGGAGTCAGACCTCACTGAGTGAATTACTATAATATATATACATACACACTAAATGATAATGCATACAATCAACAGTATATACATAATATGTAAATATATACATGTAAATTCACACAGATGCAGGAAAATTCCTTTTATATATTTTTATTGAAAATCATCTTTTATGAAGGATCACATAGAACCCTAGAATATCGCAACCTCTGAAAATAGTGTTAAACAACACTCTAGCCATACAGGCTCACTTATTCCAAATATATCCACTTAATCCATTTAGACAGTAGACTGGCCCCGAGACACTAAGTCAACCGAGCTCCAGCAGTCTGACTGCCAGTGTGATTGACCCCGAGACACTTGGTCAACCGAGCTCCAGCAATCACACCTCCAAACCATATCTCACACATATCAATAATCATATCAAATCAATATCCACAAATAGTTAGTAATATAGCCTAAAGCTATAGGCGTACCGGTACATACTCGGTCCTAGTGCTGCCCACTAGGTAGTACGTTCTATCGATATCCTTCATCATTAATAATATAAAACATTCATTCACAAAAATAAATGATGCATGAATGTAAATGAAATAACAATATAACCCATGTATATACCAGAAATATACCAAAAGTAAACCAAGTATATTTCGAGTATATATACGTCAAATAAATCCAGTCAAATCATAAATTAAACTAAAAATATATTTAAAAACATTTTGAATATATTTTATTAACAAAACATGTATATAATTTATTATATACCAAAAATATACTTAATATAAACTTAAGAAATAATCAAATTATTTATGCATATTTAATCAACATAAAACATGCATTTCTAAATCATGCATCCTAAGCATATATATATAGTATAGTAACTCACCTAGTGCGCTCCACGAGACGGGTTCGACGGGCCTGGTCCACTAGCCCTCGGTCTCGGTGCAACTAAACAAACAAATAATGACAGACATTAGAATAAACCTAACAGAAATCCTAGAATTCAATCTAGAGTATTTAAGTACGGAAATAGAATTAGGGTTCGACCGGATATCACATTTTACGAGAATTCTATCGAAAATCTGACAGAACCTCCCCTGTAAAACGGACATCTCTCTACTCAAAAGAGTAGAGCCAACCCTGCAAGAAATACACTTCGAAAAAAATAGGCTCAACACAATCCATAACCCCCTCGGTCGGACTCCAGACTACAATCTATCGACCGGGGTCCACAAACACAGAATAATTCAGAAATACCAAAAATACTCTTAAAACCTAGAAATACATTTTATAGGTAGAAATTACATAATTAACCTTAAAACACTGTAAAAACCGAATAAAACTCATTTTATTAGTAAAACCGTATATTATATATATAATTGAAAATAATTCACGAAAAATAGTTTTAATTAGTTAAAAATACTAATTAATTTTTAGAAATCATTTTTATACCTTAAATAACTATTAAAACCGATTAAATTACATTTTTAGACAATTTAGGGTAAAATTACCAAAATACCCCTATATATATAAATATACTTAAATTACTTCAAAAATTCACCAAAAATTATACAATTATCCAAAATTAATTTTCTCAACATATTTATCAATAATATTAATAATTAAACTCAATTAATCAATTAATTTCAATTAAAAACATAATTAACCCTAATTTCTCAAAATCACAAAAACTTCAATAATTCAAAATAAATACTTAGAAATTCATAAAAATTCCAAATAAATTCCTATAATTCATTTCAACACCTAATTTAACCATAAACTCTAATTTCATAATTTAAATAATTAATTTCCGAAACTTAGAAAATAATATTAAAATATTCAAAAATACCCAAAAATCCAAACAATCTCCAAAAATTCCACAAAAATTCATACATGTAGATTGAACTACTAGGAACAACATTTGTGAAGGGAGTTTCCATTAATCAACCAATTTGAAGCTCAAAAAAAAATCAAAAACCCTAATGTGACCGAATTCGAAAATTCGAAACCTAAGCAATTCCAGACCATTTCAGCTCAAACCAAAGCTAGAATCACACTCACCAGAGCTCAAGGAGAAGAAAGAGACCGGTGGTCTCGAAAATGGTGGTGATATTCTAGGGTTGTATATGATCCTTCATGAAAGATGATTTTCCGTAAAATATATATAAAAATGATTTTTCTGCATCTGTGTGAATTTGCATGTATATATTTACATATTACATATATACTGTTGACTGTATGCATTGTCACTTAGTGTGTATGTATATATATTATAGTAATTCACTCAGTGAGGTCTGACTCCCCTCCGTTGACTATTTTTCAGGAGAGTCAACATCTTCAGACCTCAGTAGCAGGTCGATATACCGGATTTCTTTCGCCCCGGCTTCTTTGTGTAAATTATTTACTTGAGTCTTATTTTTACAATCTAGACACTGCAGTAGTTATGAATTAAAGTGTGGGATTTCATGTATTTTATTTAAAGAGATGTATTATATTGAAACTGGATTTGTACTGAAAGATTTTATATATATGCGATGAGATGAGATTTGATTTAAATCCAGTGATGAAAATGTTATTATTATATTTATGATTTTTATTTCCGCTGCATATATATTACTGTTATTGTTATTATTGCATGTTTTATTTTATTTTTAGGCTTGCTACGAGTTTCGGATTCGAAAGAATTCCCGTTCCCTAGCGCCGATCATGGCCCCTGTCTTGGGTTATGACAAAGTTGGTATCAGAGCGGAGTTCTGTGTCAGGGCTTAGTTGTGTGAGTTGTGGCCCTAGTTTTCAGAGTTGTGTTTTCTGTTGAGCTACTGCAGTGTATTAGGTTCGAGTATGTCTTGATAAGTATTCCTTGCTATAGTTTTCAGCATTATTCCTCCGTTGTCTATTTTGTCTGAATCTTTCCATTTGTCTTTTCAGTATGAGGAGGCGAGCACGTGTCGCTCCATCGGTCGTTGAGGCCGAGGATGATGAGTCTTTTCAGGATGAGGTTTACCTCCTGAGCAGCCAGTTAGACGTAGAGGTCATGGCAGAGGTAGACCTCAAGGAGCGGTAGGTCACCGTAGACAGAGAGAGTTACAGGATGAGGAGCCTGTTGAGCCTGAATTTGATGTTCCTGTTCCTCCAGTTGTTCAGCCTGTTCAGCCTGCCTATCAGCAGGGTATGTCTGACCCTGAGGCAGCTTTGTTCTATGCCCGAGTTGGCAGGATTGCTTTTGATGGTACTTCTGATCCTTTAGATTTTCTACATACGATTGAGACTAGGACTCGGACTGCTCATACCGAGTACCAGCAGATCATGATCGTTGAGTTGTCTGTCGAGGGACCAGCTCTAGATTGGTTCATTCAGATGATTCAGTCCTCTCAGTTTCGAGAGCGATTTATGAGGAGATTTTGTCCAGAGCCTCTTCGTTTGAGTTATCGTCTTTGTTTGACCAGTATTTCTCGTGGAGATCGATCTGTAGAGGAGTACACCCGAGAGTTTCTTCATTTGGGTAGATATGCTGAGGATCTGATGCGAGATCAGTATTTCGTAGTCACTACCTACGTTACTGGTTTGGGTTCAGCTTTTGCTGGTATGCCTACAGCAAGTCTTACTCTAGAGTCCGTGATTGAGTTGGCCAAGGAGATTGAGCTGAGACTAGTTAGGCAGGGAGCGATGCCTGATTATTACCAGCTAGAAGTTCAGTCAAGTGGATTGCAGGCTACTCCGTATTCGAGTTTTCATGTTGGTTCGAGTAGTCAGCAGCGAGGTCCGACTCAGCAGAGTCAAAGACAGCAGTAGCGAGTGCATCGGAGCAGTAGACATGGCCGTGGAGGTCAGCGTAGACCATTCAGATTTGGGTCAGGTGCTTCGAGCAGTAGCAGTGGTCGTAGTTCTGGATCAGCGGCCAGTGTTTGTCAGACTTGTGGTAGAGTCCATCAGGGACCGTGTTATCTGACACCATTGACATGCTTTAGATGCGGGCAGACAGGACATTTTGCTAGATCATGTCCTTATTCTGGGTATCAACAGCAGCAGATTTCGTGATTCCCACAGCAGTTGATTGCTAGTGCTGCACCCGTGCCATTTCAGTTACCACCAGCCCAGCATCAAAGTTCCACTCAATTTGTTCCACAGCAGAGTCATGGTAGAGGTACTAGAGGAGGTGCCAGAGGTGTTGGCCAGGCTTCTACTAGTCAGCAGGGAGGTCGAGGTCAGGCCAAAGTTTTTCATCTTACTCAATAGGATGCTCAGGCATCTAATGCAGTCATGGCAGGTATTGTTTCTGTTTGTTACCTGGATGCATGGGTTTTGTTTGATCCGGGTGTCACGCATTCGTTTGTTTCTCCTATTTTTGCTTCTAAATCTTGTTGGCAAGCTTCGAGGATGGCTTTTCCTTTGTCTGTTACCACTCCTCTGAGCGATTCCTTGGATGCCGATATTGTTCTTTCTGGTTGTCCAGTTCTCGTGGGAGATAGAGAATTACCCGCTGATTTGATTTTATTGGATGTGATGGAGTTTGATGTTATTTTGGGAATGGATTGGTTATCTCAGCACTATGTCATGGTAGATTGCAGGAATAAAGAGGTGACTTTCAGAATTCCTGGTGAAGAAGATTTTAAGTTTGTTGGTGATAGGAGTTCAGCACCTCAGAATCTTATTTCTGCTATTACAGCTAGGAAGTTGTTAAGGAAAGGTTGTCAGGGATATTTGGCATTGGTCAGGGATACTTCAGTGGAGAAGTTGTCACTCACAGATGTTCCTGTTGCTTATGAGTTTCCTGATGTTTTTCCCGAGGAGTTGCCAGGTTTACCACCTCACAGAGAGATTGAGTTCTGTGTAGATGTGGTTCCAGGTACTACTCCTATATCTATGCCACCCTATCGTATGGCTACTGCAGAGTTGAAAGAGTTAAAGGAGCAGTTACAAGAGTTGTTGGATAAAGGTTTTATTAGACCTAGTGTTTCTCCTTGGGGTGCACCAGTCTTGTTTGTGAAGAAGAAGGATGGTACCCTGAGACTGTGCATTGACTATAGAGAGCTGAATAAGGTGACAGTGAAGAACAAGTATCCTCTCCCGAGGATAGATGATTTGTTTGACCAGCTATAGGGTGCATAGTTCTTTTCTAAGACTGACTTGAGGTTGGGTTATCATCAGCTGCGGATTAGTGAGGCTGATATTCCTAAGACGGCATTCCGTACTAGATATGGCCATTATGAGTTTCTGGTGATGTCTTTTGGTTTGACTAATGCACCAGCAGCTTTTATGGATCTGATGAATAGGGTATTCAGACCGTATGTGGATCAGTTTGTGGTAGTCTTCATTGATGATATACTGGTATATTCTAGGAGTATGGAAGAGCATGTATATCACTTGAGGATTGTACTACAGACACTGAGAGATCATCAGCTTTATGCTAAATTCTCGAAGTGTGATTTCTGGATGGAGAGTGTTTCTTTTCTTGGACACGTAGTGTCTAAAGAAGGTATTCAGGTTGATCCACAGAAGGTTGAGGCAGTGTCTGAGTGGCCTAGACCTACTTCTGTTACAGAGATTCAGAGTTTTCTGGGTTTAGCCGGGTATTATAGGCGGTTTGTGCAGGATTTTTCTAGAATTCCAGCCCCTATGACTCGCTTGACTCAAAAGAATGTTAGATTCGAATGGTCAGAAGCTTGTGAGAATAGTTTCCAATTTTTGAAGGAGAAATTGACGACAACGCCAGTATTAGCTTTACCTAATAGTGTGGATAAGTTCACAGTTTACTGTGATGCCTCTAGAATTGGTCTTGGTTGTGTGTTGATGCAAAATGGAAGGGTGATAGCTTATGCTTCGAGGCAGTTGAAGAAGCATGAGCAGAACTATCCTCCACATGACCTAGAGATGGCTGCAGTGATCTTTGGTTTGAAGATTTGGAGACATTATCTGTACGGGGTGACTTGTGAGAGATTTACTGATCACAAGAGCCTTACCAGTAGAGAGATTTGAATCTGAGGCAGAGGAGATGGTTAGAACTGTTGAAGGATTATGATTGCGAGATCTTGTATCATCCGGGTAAAGCTAATGTGGTAGCAGATGCCTTGAGTAGGAAGTCCTCAGGCAGTCTTGCTCACATCAGCGTTGAGAGGAGACCATTGATCCAGGAATTACATCTGTTGGTGGATAAAGGTTTGATGATGAAGATTAGTAGATCAGGTGGACTGCTAGCTCAGTTTAAAGTACGATCTGTACTAAGGGATAGGATTAAAGCAGCTCAAAGCCGAGATCCTATTCTGGAAGAGCTTGCAGAGAATGTCAGAGCAGGGAGGTTCACTGATTTCACACTTGATGATGATGGTGTGTTATGGATCAGTGGTAGACTGTGTGTTCCTGATGTGGATAATTTGAGGGAGGAGATTTTAGAGGAAGCACATTCTACAGCTTACAACGTTCATCCGGGCATTACTAAGATGTACCACAGTATCAGAGATCTATACTGGTGGGATGGATTGAAGAAGGATGTCACTGATTATGTTGCGAAGTGCTTGATGTGTCAGCAAGTGAAAGCCGAACATCAGAAGCCTTCTGGGAAGCTTCAGCCTCTTCCTATTCTAGTGTGGAAGTGGGAAAGGATAGCTATGGATTTTGTGGTAGGTTTACCTCGTTCGAAGGATGGATACGACTCCATCTGGGTGATTGTAGACAGGTTGACGAAGTCTGCACATTTCTTGCCTGTGAAAGCCACATATTCAGTTGCTAGGTTGGCGAAGTTGTATGTGAAGCATATCGTATGCCTTCATGGAGTACCTGTGTCCATTGTGTCAGATAGAGGTTAGGTGTTTACTTCTCATTTTTGGCAGAAGTTGCAAGAAGCGATGGGCACTAGGTTAGATTTCAGTACTGCTTTCCATCCTCAGACAGATGGTCAATCTGAGAGGACGATCCAGACACTGGAAGATATGTTGAGGATTTGTGTCCTAGATTTAGGAGGTAGCTGGGATGATCATTTGTCGCTTGTTGAGTTTACATATAATAACAACTACCATAGCAGTATTGATATGGCACCGTATGAGGCGTTGTATGGAAGGAAGTGTAGATCCCCTCTGAGTTGGGATGAGATTGGTGAGAGAGCTTTGACTGGACCTGAGATGGTTCAGGATGCTGCAGAGAAAGTCGTCGTGATCAAGCGCAGATTAGAGACCGTAGTTAGCAGACAGAAGAGTTATGCGGATCCTAGGCGCAGAGATATGGAGTTTCAGGTTGGAGATTTTGTTTTTCTGAAGGTATCTCCGATGAAGGGTGTGATGAGATTTGGTAGGAAGGGTAAGTTAGCACCGAGATATATTGGACCGTTTGAGATTCTGGAGAGAGTTGGCACTGTTGCATATCGGTTGGATTTGCCACCGAGTATGTCACAAGTGCATCCAGTATTTCATATCTCGATGTTGAGGAAGTATATCTCAGACCCTTCACACGTGTTGCAAACCTGACAGTGTGGAAGTGAGCGAAGATTTGACGTTTGTGGAAGAACCTGTGGCGATCGTTGATTTTCAAGTTCGACAGTTGCGATCGAAGCAGATTTGATGGTCAAGGTTCTGTGGCGTAGCGACAGAGTCGAGGAGCATACGTGGGAGACTGAAGTTGAGATGCGAGCTTCTTACCCGTATCTCTTTACTTCTTGATCTTGTTTTTTTTGGAATTCGGGGACGAATTCTTGTAAAGGGGGAAGACTGTAATATCCCGTGTTTTTAAAATATTTTTACACTGTACCGGGATATGCATTGTTAATAATTTCTGTATATTATATGATATTTTTATGAGTTGTTATGTATTTAAAACCTATTTTTAAATACTGTGTTTTATTTACAGTGCTTTACGTAAAATTTTCTCGGGACTTGTATTTTCGGGGAAATTTTCACATAAATAATTTATTATTAATTATTCTAAATATATTTTCGGACTTGCATGAACTCATACGTATTTTTAAAATACTAAATAAAGCCTATGTGTGTCTATATTTATTTAATTAGGGTTTAATATATTACCCTAATATTTTATTATTTATTCATTAATTTATTATTATTTAATTATTTTATTTATTATTAAATTATTAAAATTATTTATTTATTTTATTTTTCTTTTTATTTTTTTCTTTTTTCTTTTTTTTTCTTCTTTTTCTTTTCTTTTTTTTTTCTTTCTTTTCTTTTCTTTTTCTTTTCTTTCTTTTTCTTTTTTTCTTCTTCTTCTTCTTCTTCTTCTTTCTTTCCCTCCCGTGCGCCCTACCACCACCCATCCCTCACCGCTGCAACTCCCGATTCCCGATCGTCGGTGTGCCGCCAGGAGCTCCGCCTTCCCCAGCCAGCCACTCCATCGCCCCCAGCTCCTTCCCCAGCGCCGGTTAGCCCCCGTTTTCCCTTTTGGCCAAAACTTCTTCCTTTTGCCGTCAACGACGATTCCGGCCACCATTTTTGACATCACCGGTCTCTTTCTTCTCCTTAAGCTCCAATGAATGTGATTCTAGCTTTGGTTTGAGCTAAAATGGTCTAGAATTGCTTAGGTTTCGAATTTTCAATTTCGGTCACATTAGGGTTTTTGATTTTTTTGAGCTTCGAATTGATTGATTCATGAAAACTTCCTTCACAATTGTTGTTCCTAGTAGCTTAATATACATGTATGAATTTTTGTAGAATTTTTGGAGATTTTTTGGATTTTTGGGTATTTTTGAATATTTAATATTATTTTCTAATTTTCGGAAATTAATTATTTAAATTATGAAATTGGAGTTTATGGTTAAATTAGGTGTTTAAATGAATTATAGGAATTTATTTGGAATTTTTATGAATTTCTAAGTATTTATTTTGAATTATTGAAGTTTATGTAATTTTGGGAAAATTAATTTAAATGTGTTTTTAATTGAATTTAATTGGTTAATTGAGTTTAATTATTAATATTATTGATAAATATGTTGAGAAAATTAATTTTGGATAATTTTATAATTTTTGGTGAATTTTTGAAGTAATTTAAGTATATTTATATATATAGGGGTATTTTGGTAATTTTACCCTAAGTTGGCTAAAAATGTAATTTAATTGGTTTTAATAGTTATTTAAGGTATAAAAATGATTTCTACAAATTATTTAGTATTTTTAACTAATTAAAACTATTTTTCGTGAATTATTTTCAATTATATATATAATATACGGTTTTTCAAATAAAATGAGTTTTTATCGATTTTTATAGTGTTTAAAGGTTAATTATGTAATTTCTACTTATAAAATGAATTTCTATGTTATAAGGATATTTTTGGTATATCTGGAATTATTCTATGTTTGTGGACCCCAGTCGGTGGACTGTAGTTTGGAGTCCGACCGTGGGATTTTGATTGTGCTTTGTGTAGTTTTTTGAAGTGTATTTCTTTGCAAGGTCGGCTCTACTCTTTTGAGTAGAGAGATGTCCATTTTATAGGAGAGGTTCTGCCGGATTTTCGATAGAATTCTCGTAAAACGTGATATCCAGTCGAACCCTAATTTCTGATTCTGTGTTAAATACTCTAGATCGAATTCTAGGATTTCTATTAGGTTTATTCTAATGTCTGTCGTTATTTGTTTATTTAGTTGCACCGAGACCGAGGGCTAGTGGACCAGGCCCGTCGGACCCGTCTCGTGGAGCGCACTAAGTGAGTTGCTATTTTATATATATATGCTTAAGATGCATGATTTAGAAATGCATGTTTTATGTTGATTAAATATGCATAAATAATTTGATTATTTCTTAAGTTTATATTAAGTATATTTTTGGTTTATTTTTGGTATATAATAAATTATATACATGTTTTGTTAATAAAATATATTTAAAATGATTTTAAATATATTTTTAGTTTAATTTATGATTTGACTGGATTTATTTGACGTATATATACTCGAAATATACGCGGTTTACTTTTGGTATATTTCTGGTATATATGGGTTATATTGTTATTTCATTTACATTCATGCATCATTTATTTTTGTGAATGAATGTTTTATATTTATTAATGAAGGATATCAATAGAACGTGCTACCTAGTGGGCAGCACTAGAACCGAGTACGTACCGATACGCCTATAGTATTTAGGCTATACTACTGACTATTTGTGGATATTGATTGAATGTGATTATTGATGTGTGAGATATGGTTTGAAGGTGTGATTGTTGGAGCTCGGTTGACCAAGTGTCTCGGGGCCAATCACACTGGTAGTTAGATTGTTGGAGCTCGGTTGACTTAGTGTCTCGGGGCCAGTCTACTGTCTAAATGGATTAAGTGGATATATTTGGATTAAGTGAGTCTGTATGGCTAGAGTGTTGTTTAACACTATTTTCTGAGGTTGCGATATTCTAGGGTTCTATGTGATCCTTCATAAAAGATGATTTCAATAAAATATATATAAAAATGATTTTTCTGCATCTGTGTGAATTTGCATGTATATATTTACATATTAAATATATACTGTTGACTGTATGCATTGTCACTTAGTGTGTATGTATATATATTATAGTAATTCACTCAGTGAGGTCTGACTCCCCTCCGTTGACTATTTTTCAGGAGAGTCAACATCTTCAGACCTCAGTAGTAGGTCGATACACCGGATTTCTTTCGCCCCGGCTTCTTTGTGTAAACTATTTACTTGAGTCTTATTTTTACAATCTAGACACTGCAGTAGTTGTGAATTAAAGTGTGGGATTTCATGTATTTTATTTAAAAAGATGTATTATATTGAAACTGGATTTGTTCTGAAAGATTTTATATATATGTGATGAGATGAGATTTGATTTAAAATCCAGTGATGAAAATGTTATTATTATATTTATGATTTTTATTTCCGCTGCATATATATTACTGTTATTGTTATTATTGCATGTTTTATTTTATTTTTAGGCTTGCTACGGGTTCCGGATTCGAAAGAATTCTCGTTCCCTAGCGCCGGTCATGGCCCCTGTCTTGGGTCGTGACATAAACTAAAGATAACTTAAATACCAAATGAATTATTTATGCATAATTAATCAAAATAACATACATTTCTAAATCATGCACCCTAAAGCATATATATATATAGAATAGTAACTCACCCTTAGTGCGCTCCTCGAGATGGGACCGATGGGCCTGGTCCACTAGGCCTCGGTCTCGACGCAACTAAACAAATAATAAATAACGGACATCAGAATAAACCTAACAGAAAATCCTAGAAACTCGATCTAGAATATTAGATACATAATCAGAATTAGGTTCGACCAGACATCACGTTTACGAGAATTCTATCAAAAATTCGGTAAAACCTCTCTTGTAAAACAGACATCTCTCTACTCAAAGAGTAGAGCCGGCACACACTTTGAAAAATAGACACATAATCACATCCATAACCCCTCGGTAAGACTCCAAACTACAGTCTACCGACCGGGGTCCACAAATACAGAATAATTATGGAAATACCAAAAATACCCTTATATCACAAAAATACATTTTATAAATAGAAATTACATATTAGCCCTAAAACACAGTGAAAACCGATAAAACTCATTTTATTTAGAAAAATCGTATATTATATATATAATTGAAAATAATTCACGAAAAATAGTTTTAATTAATTACAAATACTAAATAATTTTTATAAATCATTTTTATACCTTAAATAACTATTAAAACCAATTTAATTACATTTTTAGTCAATTTAGGGTAAAATTACCAAAATACCCCTATATATATATATATACAAAAATTACTCAAAAATTCACTAAAAATAATATAATTGCAAAAATTAATTTTCTCATCATATTTATCAATAATATCAATAATTAAACTCAATTAACTAATTAATTTCAATTAAAAACACAATTAACCTAATTTTCCAAAATTACATAAACATAAATAATTCAAAATAAATACATAGAAATTCATAAAAATTCCAAATAAATTTCTATAATTCATTTTAACACTTATATTTATCATAAACACTATTTCATAATTTAATTAATTAATTTTCGAAAATTAGAAAATAATATTAAAATATTCAAAAATACCCAAAAATCAAAATAATTCCCAAAAATTCTACAAAAATTCATACATGAATATTAAGCTACTAGGATCAAAATTTGTAAATGAATTTTTCATGAATCAATCAAATTAAAGTTCAAAAAAAAATCAAGAACCCTAAAATGGCCGAATTACCAAAATCAAAACCTAAGCAATCAAGACCATTTTAAGTGAAACAAAGCTTGGAATCACACTCACCGGAGCTCAAGGAGAATAAAGAGACCGTGGTGTCAAAAATGGTGGCCGAAAACGTCGTGATCGACGGTGAGAAAGAATTCGGCTTCCCGAGCTTATTCCGACCACAACTCGACGGAATAAGGCGCTGCTGGCGGCTGGGAAGGCTGGGGAAGGAGGTGGCATGCTGGGAGGCACACCAATGGTGAGGAAACGGGATGGCGGACGGTGTTTGGTGATCGGGCGTGCGTCGGGGAAAGAGAAGAAGAAGTTAGGGCAAAATGGTAATTTGGCTATAAATTTTGATTTTGACAATATAATATGTATATATATGTACTTTACACTATATATTAAAATAATATAAAATCACACACATTAAATATGCACCACACACATATAATTTAATATTTAAAATTTAATACACTTAAAAATAATTAAATAATATTAAAACTAATTAATAAATAATAAAATATTAGGGTAATTAATTAAACCCTAATTAAATAAATAAATACACATATATACGTTATTTAGTACTTCAAAAATATATATGAGTTCATGCAAGTCCGGAAATCTATTTAATATAATTAATAGTAAATTATTTACGTGAAAACTTTCCCAAAAATAGTATTCTCGGGAAAATTTTACGTAAAGCACTTAAATAATATACAATAATTAAAAGAAGTTTTAAATACATATCGACTCGTAAAAATATCATAATTATATATAAAATTATCAACACTGCATATCCCGATGCAGTATTAAAATATTTAAAAAAAACACGAGATATTACATATATACTTTTGATTATGTGCATTGGCATTTAGTATGCATGTATATATATTATAGTAATTCACTCAGTGAGGTCTGACTCCCCTCCGTTGACTATTTTTTAGGAGAGTCATCATCTTCAAACTTCAACAGCAGGCTTGTATGCCGAATTTCTTTCGTCCCGGCTTCTTTATGTAAACTGCTTACCTGAGTTTTATTTTATATTCTAGACACTGCATTAGTCATAAAATTGTTAATAGATTTTGTATTATATTTGTATGAGTTATGTATTTTAAGAATTTAAACTGGATTTGTATTAAAGGAGTTTATTTATATATATGAGATGAGGATTTGATTTAAATCCCGTGGTGAAATATTATTTTGATATTTATGATTTTATTCCGCTGCATAGTATTTTACTTAAATGTGTTGTTATTATTACTATTGCATGTTTTATTTTATTTTAGGCTTGCTACGGGTTCCGAATTAGAAAGAATTCTCGTTCCCTAATGCCGGTCATGGCCCCTGTTTTGGGTCATGACAATTTGAGAGTGTGATTACTGGAGCTCGGTTGATCAAGTGTCTTGGGGCCAATCACACTGACAGTCAGACTGCTGGAACTCAGTTGACTTAGTGTCTCAGGGCCAATCTACTGTCCACATGGAATAAGTGAATTTATTTGGAATAAGTAAACTTGTATGGCTAGAGTGTTGTCTAAAACTATTTAAGATTGCGATCATTTAGGGTTCTATTTGATCCTTTATAAATGGATATTTTTCAGTATTATATATAAAGTGATTTCAGCATATGTGTGTATTTGCTTGTATATATATTTATTATATATATTATATTGAGTGTCTGCATTTGACATTTAGTTATGCATGTATATATATTATAACAATTCACTTAGTGAGGTCTGACTCCCCTCTGTTGATATTTTTTTAGGAGAGTTTTCGTCCTCAAACCTCAGTAGCAGACCTGTCCACCGAATTTCTTCTGCTCCGACTTTATTATGTAAACTGCTTACTTGAGTTTATTTTATATTGTAGACACTACAGTAGTTGTTGTAATAAGTTGTATTTATGATATGTATGTATGAGATTTAAATTTCAGAAGTTTAAACCGAAAATTTGTACTTAAAGATTTTATGATATATGAGATGAAATTTATATTATTAAATAAGTTGAAGAATTATTATTTTACATTCTAGATTTAATTTTCACTACACAAATATTTTATTTATTATATCATATTGCATGTTTTTATTTTTTTTAGGCTTGCTACGGGTTCCGGATTCAAAAGAATTCCCGTTCCCTAACACCAGTTATGGCCCCCTATTATAATATCCCGTGTTTTTAAATGTTTTAATATTTCATCGGGATATGCAGTGTTAATAATTTTTGTATATATATTATGATATTTGCATGAGTTGATGTGTATTTAAAACCTATTTTAATTATTGTGTATCATTTAAAGTCCTTTACGTAAAATTTTTTTCAGGACTTGTATTTTCGGGGAAATTTTCACGTAAATAATTTACTATTAATTATTTTAAATAGATTTACGGACTTGCATGAACTCATATATATTTTTAAAAAACTAAATAACGTGTGTTTGTGTAATTATTTATTTAATTAGGGTTTAATTAATATTACCCTAATATTTTATTATTTATTTATTTGTTTTAATATTATTTAATTATTTTTAGGTGTATTAAATTTTATGTGTGTGGTGTATATTTAATGTGTGTAATTTAATATTATTTTTATATATAGTATAAAGTGTATATATATACATATATACATTTAATATTAACAAAATTATAAAGTTTAGTATATTTACAACTTTGCCATTCGTTCTTCTTTTTCCTCTCGATCGTTCCCCATCACCATCCGCCGCTTCTATCGCCATTTTCTTGCCATTCGTATGCCGTCCGGCATGCCACCTCCTTCCTCAGCCTTCCCTGCCGCCTATTGCAGCCGTTTTCGACGTTTGGAAGTCGTTTTTGGCTGGAGAAGCCGAAAGTGGGAGCAACGTCGTTCACGATGTTTTCGGCCACCGTTTATGACACCGCCAGTCTCTTTCCTCTCCTTGAGCTCCAGTGAGTGTGATTTCAAGCTTTGTTTCACTTAAAATGGTCCTGATTTGCTTAAGTTTTGATTTTGGTAATTCGGCCATTTTAGGGTTCTTGATTTTTTTGAACTTCAATTTGATTGATTCATGAAAAATTCCTTCACAAATTCTGTTCCCCTTACCATAATATACATGTGTGAATTTTTTTAGAATTTTTGGAGATTATTTTGATTTTTGGGTATTTTTGAAAATTTTAATATTATTTTCTAATTTTTGAAAATTAATTATATAAATTATGAAATTGTGTTTTATGATAAATATAGGTGTTTAAATGAATTATAGGAATTTATTTGGAATTTTTATGAATTTCTATGTATTTATTTTGAATTTTATTAGTTTAGGTAATTTTGGAAAATTAGGTTAATTATATGTTAAATTGAAATTAATTAGTGAATTGAGTTTAATTATTGATATTATTGATAAATATGTTGATAAAATTAATTTTTGGATAATTATACTATTTTTGGTGAATTTTTGGAGTAATTTTAGTATATTTATATATATAGGAGTATTTTGGTAATTTTACACAAAATTGGCTAAAAATGTGATTTAATTGGTTTTAATAATTATTTAAGGTATAAAAATGATTTCTATAAATTATTTAGTATTTTTAACTAATTAAAACTATTTTTCGTGAATTATTTTCAATTATATATATATAATATATGATTTTTCTAAATAAAATGAGTTTTATCGATTTTTAATGTGTTTTAAGGTTAATTACGTAATTTCTACGTATAAAATATATTTCTGTGATATAAGGGTATTTTTGGTATTTTTATATTGTTCTGTGATTGTGGACCCCGGTCGGTAGACTATAGTTTGGAGTCCGACCAAGGGGTTGTGGATGAGTTGTTGTGCCTATTTTTTGAAGTGTGTTTCTTTGCAGGGCTGGCTCTACTTTTTGAGTAGAGAGATGTCCGTTTTACAAGGGAGGTTCTGCCGGATTTTTGGTAGAATTCTCGTAAAACATGATGTCCGGTCGAACCCTAATTTTGTTTTTGTGTCTAATATTCTAGATCGAGTTTCTAGGATTTTCTGTTAGGTTCATTATGATTCCTATCATTATTATTTGTTTAGTTGCGCCGAGACCGAGGCCTAGTGGACCAGGCCCGTCGGACCCATCTCGAGGAGCACACTAAGTGTGAGTTACTATTCTATATATATATGCTTTAGGGTGCATGATTTAGAAATGTATGTTTTATTTTGATTAATTATGCATAAATAATTCAATTATTACTTAAGTTTATTTTTAGTTTATCTTTGGTTTATTTTTAGTATATTATAAATTATTTGCATGCTTTATTTAACATTTATACTTAAAATGTTTTTAAGTATATTTCTAGTTTATTTTGTAATTATATTGGATTTATTTGACGTATATATACTCGAAATATACCTGGTTTACTTTTGGTATATTTCTAGTATATATATGGTTATTGTTGCAGGAATAAAGAGGTGACTTTTAGAATTCCTGGCGAAGAAGATTTTAAATTTGTGGGTGATAGGAGTTCAGCACCTCAGAATCTTATTTCTGCTATTACGGCTAGGAAGTTGTTGAGGAAAGGATGTCAGGGATATTTGGCATTGATCAGGGATACTTCAGTGGAGAAGTTGTCACTCACAGATGTTCCTATTGCTTGTGAGTTTCCTGATGTTTTTCCTGAGGAGTTGCCAGGTTTACCACCTCACAGAGAGATTGAGTTCTGTATAGATGTGGTTCTAGGTACTACTCCTATATCTATGCCACCCTACAAAATGGCTCCTGCAAAGTTGAAAGAGTTGAAGGAGCAGTTGCAAGAGTTATTGGATAAAGGTTTCATCAGACCCAGTGTTTCTCCTTGGGGTGCACCAGTCCTGTTTGTGAAGAAGAAGGATGGTACCCTGAGACTGTGCATTGACTACAGAGAGCTTAACAAGGTGACAGTGAAGAGCAAGTATCATCTCCCAAGGATAGATGACTTGTTTGATCAGCTACAGGGTGCACAGTTCTTTTCTAAGATTGATCTGAGGTCGGGTTATCATCAGTTGTGGATTAGTAAAGTCAATGTTCCTAAGATGGCATTCTGTACGCGATATGGCCATTATGAGTTTCTGGTGATATATTTTTGTTTTGACTAATGCACCAGCAGCTTTTATGGACCTGATGAACAGGGTATTCAGACCATATGTGGATCAATTTGTGGTAGTCTTCATTGATGATATACTGGTTTATTCAAGGAGTATGGAGGAGCATGTATATCACTTGAGGATTGTACTACAGACACTGAGAGATCATCAGCTTTATGCTAAATTCTCAAAGTGTGATTTCTAGATGGAGAGTGTTTCTTTTCTTGGACACGTAGTGTCTAAAGAAGGTGTCCAGGTTGATCCACAGAAGATTGAGGCAGTGTCTGAGTGGCCTAGACCGACTTCTGTTACTAAGATTCAAATTTTTCTGGGTTTAGCCGGGTATTATAGGCGGTTTGTGCAGGATTTTTCCAAAATAGCAGCCCCTATGACTCGCTTGACTCAGATGAATGTTAGATTCGAGTGGTCAGAAGCTTGTGAGAATAGTTTCCAGTTGTTAAAGGAGAAGTTGACCACAGCGCCAGTGTTAGCTTGGCCTAATAGTATGGATAAGTTCACAGTTTATTGTGCTGCCTCTAGAATTGGCCTTGGTTGTGTGCTGATGCAGAATGGAAGAGTGATAGCCTATGCTTCAAGGCAGTTGAAGAAGCATGAGCAAAACTATCCCACACATGACCTTGAAATGGTTGCAGTGATCTTTGCTTTGAAGATCTAGAGACATTATTTGTACGGGGTGACTTGTGAGATTTTTACTGATCACAAGAGCCTTAAGTACATTTTCCAGTAGCGAGATTTGAATCTGAGGCAGAGGAGATGGTTGGAATTGTTGAAGGATTATGACTGTGAGATATGAAATCATCCAGGAAAGGCTAATGTGGTAGCAGATGCCTTGAGTAGGAAGTCCTCAGGCAGTCTTGCTCACATCAGTGTTGAGAGGAGACCATTGATCCAGGAGTTCGATTTGTTGGTGGATCAAGGTCTGATGATGAAGATCAGTAGATCAGGTGGACTACTAGCTCAGTTTAAGGTATGATCTGTACTGAGGGATAGGACTAAAGCAGCTCAGAGCCGAGATCCTATTCTAGAAGAGCTTGCAGAGAATGTCAGAGCAGGGAAGTTCACTGATTTCACACTCGATGATGATGGTGTGTTGTGGATCAGTGGTAGATTGTGTGTTCCTGATGTGGATGATTAGAGAGAAGAGATCCTAGAGGAAGCACACTCTACAGTCTACAGCGTACATCCAGGTGTTACTAAGATGTACCACAGTATCAGAGACTTATACTGGTGGGACGGATTGAAGAAGGACGTCGCTGATTATGTTGCTAAGTGCTTGATGTGTCAGCAAGTGAAAGCCGAACATCATAAGCCTTCTGGGAAGCTTCAGCCTCTTCCTATTCCCGAGTGGAAATGGGAAAGGATAACTATGGATTTTGTGGTCGGTTTACCTCGTTCTAAGGATGGATACGATTCCATCTGGGTGATTATAGACAGGTTGATGAAGTCTGCACATTTTTTGCATGCGAAAGCCACATATTCTGTAGCTAGATTGGCGAAGTTATATCTGAAGCATATCGTATGCCTTCATGGAGTACCTGTGTCCATTGTGTTAGATAGAGGTTCAGTGTTTACTTCTCATTTTTGGCAGAAATTACAGGAAGCGATGGGCACTAAGTTGGACTTCAGTACTGCTTTTCATCTCAGATAGATGGTCAATCTGAGAGGACGATCCAGACACTGGAAGATATGTTGAGGATGTGTGTCCTAGATTTGGGAGGTAGCTGGGATGATCATTTACCACTCGTTGAGTTTGCATATAATAACAGCTACCATATGTCACGACCCAAAACAGGGGCCATGACCGGCGCTAGGGAACGGGAATTCTTTCGAATCCGGAACCCGTAGCAAGCCTAAAAATAAAATAAATCATGCAATAATAACAATAATCATATAATATGCAGCGGAAATAAAAATCATAATATCATAATATTATTCACATCAACTGGATTTAAATCAAATTTCATCTCATAGATATATAATCTTTAAATACAAATCCAGTTTATATATAATACATCTCTTTAAAATAAAATACATGAAATCCAATACTTTAATTCACAACTACTGCAGTATCTAGATTATAAAATAAGACTCAAGTAGATAATTTACATAAAGAAGCCGGGGCGGAAGAAATCCGGCGTATCGACCTGCTACTGAGGTCTGAAGAAGTTGACTCTCCTGAAAAATAGTCAACGGAGGGGAGTCAGACCTCACTGAGTGAATTACTATAATATATATACATACACACTAAGTGATAATGCATACAGTCAACAGTATATATATAATATGTATATATACAGGCAATTACACACAGATGCAATAAAATCATTTTATATATTTTCATTAAAAATCATCTTTTATGAAGGATCACATAGAACCCTAGAATAACGCAACCTCAAAAAATAGTGTTAAACAACACTCTAGCCATACAGGCTCACTTATTCCAAATATATCCACTTAACCCATTTGGACAGTAGACTGGCCCCGAGACACTAAGTCAACCGAGCTCCAGTAATCTGACTACCAGTGTGATTGGCCCCGAGACACTTGGTCAACCGAGCTCCAGCAATCACACCCACAAACCACATCTCACATATCGATAATCATAATCAAATCAATATCCACAAATAAGTTAGTATTATAGCCTAAATACTATAGGCGTACCAGTACGTACTCGGTCCTAGTGCTGCCCACTAGGTAGCACGTTCTATCGATATCCTTCATTAATAAATAGTATAAAACATTCATTCACAATAAATGATGCATGAATTTAAATGAAATAGCAATATAAATTATATATATATATATACCGGAAATATACCAAAAGTAAACCAGGTATATTTCGAGTATATATATATCAAATGCATTCAATCAAATTATAAATTAAGCTGGAAATATATTCAAAAATATTTTAAGTATATTTTATTTACAAAACATGTATATAATTTATTATATACCAAAAATAAACCAAAAATATACTTAATATAAACTTAAGAAATAATCAAAGTATTTATGCATATTTAATCAACATAAAACATGCATTTCTAAATCATGCATCCTAAGCATATATATATAGTATAGTAACTCACCTAATGCGCTCCACGAGACAGGTCCGACGGGCCTGGTCCACTAGCCCTCGGTCTCGGCGCAACTAAACAAGCAATAAATAATCGACATCAGAATAAACCTAACAGAAATCCTAGAATTCAATCTAGAGTATTAAAATACGAAAATAGAATTAGGGTTCGACTGGATATCATGTTTTACGAGAATTCTACCGAAAATTCGGTAGAACCTCCCCTGTAAAATGGACATCTCTCTACTCAAAAGAGTAGAGCCGACCCTGCAAAGAAATACACTTTGAAAAACTACACAAGGCACCACCAAAATCCCACGGTCGGACTCCAAACTACAGTCCACCGACCGGGGTCCACAAACACAGAACATATTCCAGGTATACCAAAATATCCTTAAATCTAGAAATACATCTCATAGGTAGAAATTACATAATTAACCTTGAAACACTTTAAAAACCGATTAAAACTCATTTTATTAGAAAAACCGTATATTATATATATAATTGAAAATAATTCACGAAAAATAGTTTTAATTAGTTAAAAATACCTAATAATTTATAGAAATCATTTTTATACCTTAAATAACTATTAAAACCAATTAAATTACATTTTTAGACAATTTAGGGTAAAATTACCAAAATACCCCTATATATATAAATATACTTAAATTACTTCAAAAAGTCACCAAAAATTATACAATTATCCAAAATTAATTTTCTCAACATATTTATCAATAATATCAATAATTAAACTCAATTAACCAATTAAATTCAAATAAAAACACAATTAACCCTAATATCTCAAAATCACATAAACTTCAATAATTCAAAATAAATACTTAGAAATTCATAAAAATTCCAAATAAATTCCTATAATTCATTTCAACACCTAACTCAACCATAAACTCCAATTTCATAATTTAAATAATTAATTTCCGAAAATTAGAAAATAATATTAAAATATTCAAAAATACCCAAAAATCCAAAAAATCTCCAAAAAATTCTAAAAAAATTCATACATGTAGATTGAACTACTAGGAACAACATTTGTGAAGGAAGTTTTCATGAATCAATCAATTCAAAGCTCAAAAAAATCAAAAACCCTAATGTGACCGAAATTGAAAAATCGAAACCTAAGAAAATCTAAACCATTTTAGCTCAAACCAAAGCTAGAATCACACTCACCGGAGCTCAAGGAGAAGAAAGAGACCGGCGGTGTCGAAAACGGTGGTCGGAATCGACGTGATCGACGGTGGATCGATTTTCGGCTTCTCCGGCCAAAATCGACTTCCAGGCGCCGGAAACGGCTACCTCAAGCGGCGGAAAAGGTTGGGGAAGGCGGTGGCACACCGGACGGCACACCCACGGTGAAGAAACGGCACGGCAGCGACCAGAACGGCGAAGGGAAGGGGCGGGAGGAAGAAGAAGACTCGGGGGGCAAAATGGTAATTTTCCAATTCTTTTGATTTTTGATGTATATATGTATATATATATACTTTATACTATATATTAAAATAATATTAAATTACACACATCAAATATACACCACACACATGAAATCTAATATTTTAATAATTTATACTTCCTCAGCATCGAGATATGAAATACTGGATGCACTTGTGACATACTCGGAGGCAAATCCAACCGATATGCAGCAGTGCCAACTCTCTCCAGAATCTCAAACGGTCCAATATATCTCGGTGCTAACTTACCCTTCCTGCCAAATCTCATCACACCCTTCATCGGAGATACTTTCAAAAAAACAAAATCTCTAACCTGAAACTCCACATCTCTGCGCCTAGGATCCGCGTAACTCTTCTGTCTGCTAACTGCAGTCTCTAATCTGTGCTTAATCATGGCGAATTTCTCTGCAGCATCCTGAACCATCTCTGGTCCAGTCAAAGCTCTCTCACCAATCTCATCCCAACTCAACGGGGATCTACACTTCCTTCCATACAACGCCTCATATGGTGCCATACCAATACTGCTATAGTAGCTGTTATTATATGCAAACTCAACAAGCGACAAGTGATCATCCCAGCTACATCCCAAATCCAAGACAAACATCCTCAACATATCTTCCAGTGTCTGGATCGTCCTCTCAGACTGGCCATCTGTCTGAGGATGAAAAGCAGTATTGAAATCCAACCTAGTGCCCATCGCTTCCTGCAACTTCTGCCAAAAACGAGAAGTAAACACCGAACCTCTATCTGACACAATGGACACAGGTACTCCATGAAGGCACACAATATGCTTCACATATAACTTCGCCAATCTAGCAACTGAATATGTGGCTTTCACAGGCAAGAAATGTGCAGACTTCGTCAACCTGTCTACGATCACCCAGATGGAGTCGTATCCATCCTTCGAACGAGGTAAACCGACCACAAAATCCATAGCTATCCTTTCCCACTTCCACTCGGGAATAGGAAGAGGCTGAAGCTTCCCAGAAGGCTTCTGATGTTCGGCTTTCACTTGCTGACATGTCAAACACTTCATAACATAATCAGCGACATCTTTCTTCAATCCATCCCACCAGTATAGATCTCTGATACTGTGGTACATCTTAGTGACACCTGGATGAATGTTGTAGGCTGTAGAATGTGCTTCCTCTAAAATCTCCTCTCTCAAATCATCCACATCAGGAACACACAATCTACCACTGATCCACAATATACCATCATCATCGAGTGTGAAATCAGTGAACTTCCCTGCTCGAACATTCTCTGCAAGCTCTTCCAGAATAGGATCTCGGCTCTAAGCTGCTTTAATCCTATCCCTCAGTACAGATCGTACTTTAAACTGAGCTAGCAGTCCACCTGATCTACTAATCTTCATCATCAGACCTTGATCCACCAACAGATGCAATTCCTGGATTAATGGCCTCCTCTCAACACCGATGTGAGCAAGACTACCTGAGGACTTCCTACTCAAGGCATCTGCTACCACATTAGCTTTACCCGGATGGTAAAGAATCTCGCAATCATAATCCTTCAACAATTCCAACCATCTTCTCTGCCTCAGATTCAAATCTCGTTGCTGGAAAATGTACTTAAGGCTCTTGTGATCAGTAAATATCTCACAAGTCACCCCGTACAAATAATGTCTCTAAATCTTCAAAGCAAAAATCACTACAGCCATCTCAAGATCATGTGTAGGATAGTTCTGCTCATGCTTCTTCAACTGCCTCGAAGCATAGGCTATCACCCTTCCATTCTGCATCAACACACAACCAAGACCAATTCTAGAGGCATCACAGTAAACTGTGAACTTATCCACACTATTAGGCAAAGCTAATACTGGCGCTGTGGTCAACTTCTCCTTCAACAACTGAAAACTATTCTCACAAGCTTCTGACCACTCGAATCTAACATTCTTCTGAGTTAAGCGAGTCATAGGGGCTGCTATCCTGGAAAAATCTTGCATAAACCGCCTATAATACCTGGCTAAACCCAGAAAACTCCGAATCTCAGTAACAGAAGTAGGTCTAGGCCACTCAGATACTGCCTCAATCTTCTGTGGATCAACCTGAATACCTTCTTTAGACACTACATGTCCAAGAAAAGAAACACTCTCCATCCAAAAATCACACTTAGAGAATTTAGCATAAAGCTGATGATCTCTCAATGTCTGTAGTACAATCCTCAAATGATATACGTGCTCTTCCATGCTCCTCGAATAAACCAGTATATCATCAATGAAGACTACCACAAACAGATCCACATACGGTCTGAATACTCTGTTCATCAGGTCCATAAAAGCTACTGGTGCATTAGTTAAACCAAAAGACATCACCAGAAACTCATAATGGCCATATCGAGTGCGGAATGCTATCTTAGGAATATCGGATTCACTGATACGTAACTGATGATAACCCGACCTCAAATCAACCTTAGAAAAGAATTGTTCACCCTGTAGCTGATCAAACAAATCATCTATCCTCGGGAGAGGATACCTGTTCTTCACCGTCACCTTATTCAGCTCTCTGTAGTCAATGCACAGTCTCAGGGTACCATCCTTCTTCTTCACAAACAGGACTGGTGCACCCCAAGGAGAAACACTAGGTCTAATAAAACCCTTATCCAACAACTCTTGCAACTGCTCCTTCAACTCTCTCAACTCTGCAGGAGCCATACGATAAGGTGGCATAGATATAGGAGTAGTACCTGGAACCACATCTATACAGAACTCAATCTCTCTATAAGGTGGTAAACCTGGCAACTCCTCGGGAAAAACATCAGGAAACTCACAAGCAACAGGAACATCTGTAAGTGACAACTTCTTCACTGACGTATCCCTGACCAATGCCAAATATCCCTGACAACCTTTCCTCAATAACTTCCTAGCCGTAATAGCAGAAATAAGATTCTGAGGTGTTGAACTCCTATCACTAATAAACTTAAAATCTTCTTGACCAGGAATTCTAAAAGTCACCTCCTTATTCCTGCAATCTACCACGGCAAAGTGTTGAGATAACCAATCCATTCCCAAAATAACATCAAACTCCATCACATCCAACAAAATCAAATCAGCGGGTAATTCTCTATCTCCCACGAGAACTGGATAACCAGAAAGAACAATATCGGTGTCCAAGGAATCGCTTAAAGGAGTGGCAACAGACAGGGGAAAAGCCATCCTCGAAGCTTGCCAACAAGATTTAGAAGCAAAAACGGGAGAAACAAATGAATGCATGGCACCCGGATCGAACAAAACCCAAGCATCCAGGTAACAAACAGAAAGAATACCTGCCACGACTGCATTAGATGCCTGAGCATCCTGCTGAGTCAGATGGAAAACTCTGGCCTGACCTCGACCTCCCTGCTAACTGGTAGAAGCCTGGCCAACACCTCTGGCACCTCCTCTAGTACCTCTACCACGACTCTGCTGTGGAACAAACTGAGTGGAACTCTGATGTTGGACTGGTGGTAACTGAAATGGCACGGGTGCTGTACTAGCAATCGACTGCTATGGGAATCGCGAAATCTACTGCTGCTGATAACCAGAATAAGGACACGATCTAGCAAAATGTCATGTCTGCCCGCATCTGAAACATGTCAACGGTGTCAGATAACACGGTCCCTGATGGACTCTACCACAAGTCTGACAAACACTGGCCGCTGATCCAGAACAACGACCACTGCTGCTGCTCGAAGCACCTGACCCAAATCTGAATGATCTACGCTGACCTCCACGGCCATGTCTACTGCTCTGATGCACTCGCTGCTGCTGTCTCTGACTCTGCTGAGTCGAACCTCGCTGCTGACTACTCGAACCAACATGAAAACTCGAATACGGAGTAGCCTGCGATCCACTTGACTGAACTCCCAGCTGGTAATAATCAGGCATCGCTCCCTGCCTAACTAACCTCAGCTCAATTTCCTTAGCCAACTCAATCACGGACTCCAGAGTAAGACCTGCTGTAGGCATACCAGCAAAAGCTGAACCCAAACCAGTAACATATGTAGTGACAGCGAAATACTGATATCGCATCAGATCCTCAGCATATCTACCCAACCGAAGAAACTCTCGGGTATACTCCTCTACAAATCGATCTCCACGAGAAATACTGGTCAGACGGAGACGATAACTCAAACGAAGAGGCTCTGGACAAAATCTCCTCATAAATCGCTCTCGAAACTGAGCCCATGTCATCGTCATCATATAGGGCTGAATCATCTGAATGAACCAATCTAGGGCTAGTCCCTCGACAGACAACTCAACAATCATGATCCGCCGGTACTCGGTATGAGCAGTCCGAGTCCTAGTCTCAATCGCATGCAAAAAATCTAAAGGATCAGAAGTACCATCGAACGCAATCCTGCCAACTCGGGTATAGAACAAAGCTGCCTCAGGGTCAGACATACCCTGCTGATAGGCAGGCTGAACAACTAGAGGAACAGGAACATCAAACTCAGGCTCAATAGGCTCCTCGTCCTGTAACTCTCTCTGTCTAAGGCGACCTGTCGCTCCTCGAGGTCTACCTCTGCCACGACCTCTGCGTCTAACTGGCTGCTCAGGAGGTAAAACCTCATCCTAAAAAGACTCATCATCCTCGGCCTCAACGACCGGTGGAGCGACACGCGCTCGCCTCCTCATTCTGAAAAGACAAACGGAAAGATTCAGACAAAACAGACAACGGAGGAATAACGCTGAAAACTACAGCAAGGAATACTCATCAAGACATACTCGAACCTAATACACTACAGTAGTCCAACAGAAAACATAACTTTAAAACTAGGGCCACAACTCACATAACTAAGCCCTGACACAGAACTCCGCTCTGATACCAACTTTCTCACGACCCAAAACAGGGGCCATGACCGGCGCTAGGGAACGGGAATTCTTTCGAATCCGGAACCCGTAGCAAGCCTAAAAATAAAATAAATCATGCAATAATAACAATAATCATATAATATGCAGCGGAAATAAAAATCATAATATCATAATATTATTCACATCAACTGGATTTAAATCAAATTTCATCTCATAGATATATAATCTTTAAATACAAATCCAGTTTATATATAATACATCTCTTTAAAATAAAATACATGAAATCCAATACTTTAATTCACAACTACTGCAGTATCTAGATTATAAAATAAGACTCAAGTAGATAATTTACATAAAGAAGCCGGGGCAGAAGAAATCCGGCGTATCGACCTGCTACTGAGGTCTGAAGAAGTTGACTCTTCTGAAAAATAGTCAACGGAGGGGAGTCAGACCTCACTGAGTGAATTACTATAATATATATACATACACACTAAGTGATAATGCATACAGTCAACAGTATATATATAATATGTATATATACAGGCAATTACACACAGATGCAATAAAATCATTTTATATATTTTCATTAAAAATAATCTTTTATGAAGGATCACATAGAGCCCTAGAATAACGCAACCTCAGAAAATAGTGTTAAACAACACTCTAGCCATACAGGCTCACTTATTCCAAATATATCCACTTAATCCATTTGGACAGTAGACTGGCCCCGAGACACTAAGACAACCGAGCTCCAGCAGTCTGACTGCCAGTGTGATTGGCCCCGAGACACTTGGTCAACCGAGCTCCAGCAATCACACCCACAAACCACATCTCACATATCGATAATCATAATCAAATCAATATCCACAAATAAGTTAGTATTATAGCCTAAATACTATAGGCGTACCGATACGTACTCGATCCTAGTGCTGCCCACTAGGTAGCACGTTTTATCGATATCCTTCATTAATAAATAATATAAAACATTCATTCACAATAAATGATGCATGAATTTAAATGAAATAGCAATATAAATCATATATATATATATATATATATACCGAAAATATACCAAAAGTAAACCAGGTATATTTCGAGTATATATATATCAAATGCATTCAATCAAATTATAAATTAAGCTGGAAATATATTCAAAAACATTTTAAGTATATTTTATTTACAAAACATGTATATAATTTATTATATACCAAAAATAAACCAAAAATATACTTAATATAAACTTAAGAAATAATCAAAGTATTTATGCATATTTAATCAACATAAAACATGCATTTCTAAATCATGCATCCTAAGCATATATATATATAGTATAGTAACTCACCTAATGCGCTCCACGAGACAGGTCCGACGGGCCTGGTCCACTAGCCCTCGGTCTCGGCGCAACTAAACAAGCAATAAATAATCGACATCAGAATAAACCTAACAGAAACCCTAGAATTCAATCTAGAGTATTAAAATATGGAAATAGAATTAGGGTTCGACTGGATATCACGTTTTACGAGAATTCTACCAAAAATTCGACAGAACCTCCCCTGTAAAACGGACATCTCTCTACTCAAAAGAGTAGAGCCGACCCTGCAAAGAAATACACTTCGAAAAACTACATAAGGCACCACCAAAATCCCACGGTCGGACTCCAAACTACAGTCCACCGACCGGGGTCCACAAACACAGAACATATTCCAGGTATACCAAAATATCCTTAAATCTAGAAATACATCTCATAGGTAGAAATTACATAATTAACCTTGAAACACTGTAAAAACCGATTAAAACTCATTTTATTAGAAAAACCGTATATTATATATATAATTGAAAATAATTCACGAAAAATAGTTTTAATTAGTTAAAAATACCTAATAATTTATAGAAATCATTTTTATACCTTAAATAACTATTAAAACCAATTAAATTACATTTTTAGACAATTTAGGGTAAAATTACCAAAATACCCCTATATATATAAATATACTTAAATTACTTCAAAAATTCACCAAAAATTATACAATTATCCAAAATTAATTTTCTCAACATATTTATCAATAATATCAATAATTAAACTCAATTAACCAATTAAATTCAAATAAAAACATAATTAACCCTAATATCTCAAAATCACATAAACTTCAATAATTCAAAATAAATACTTAGAAATTCATAAAAATTCCAAATAAATTCCTATAATTCATTTCAACACCTAACTCAACCATAAACTCCAATTTCATAATTTAAATAATTAATTTCCGAAAATTAGAAAATAATATTAAAATATTCAAAAATACCCAAAAATCCAAACAATCTCCAAAAAAATTCTACAAAAATTCATACATGTAGATTGAACTACTAGGAACAACATTTGTGAAGGAAGTTTTCATGAATCAATCAATTCGAAGCTCAAAAAAATCAAAAACCCTAATGTGATCGAAATTGAAAAATCGAAACCTAAGCAAATCTAAACCATTTTAGCTCAAACCAAAGCTAGAATCACACTCACCGGAGCTCAAGGAGAAGAAAGAGACTGGCGGTGTGAAAAACGGTGGCCGAAATCGGCGTGATCGACGGTGGATCGATTTTCGGCTTCTCCGGCCAAAATCGACTTTCAGGCGTCGGAAACGGTGACCTCAGGCGGCGAAAAAGGTTGGGGAAGGCGGTGGCACACCGGACAGCACACCCACGGTGAAGAAACGGCACGGCAGCGACTGGAACGGTGAAGGGAAGGGGCGGGAGGAAGAAGAAGACTCGGGGGGGGCAAAATGGTAATTTTCCAATTCTTTTGATTTTTTATGTATATGTGTATATATATATACTTTATACTATATATTAAAATAATATTAAATTACACACATCAAATATACACCACACACATAAAATCTAATATTTTAATAATTTATACTAAATAAAATTAATTAAATAACAATAAAACAAATAAATATTTAATAAAATATTAGGGTAATAATAAAACCTAATTAATTAAATATACACACACATAGGCTTTATTTAATATTTTAAAAATACGTATGAGTTCATGCAAGTCCGAAAATACATTTAAAACAATTAATAATACATTGTTTACGTGAAAATTTCCCCGAAAATGCAAGTCCCGGGAAAATTTTACGTAAAACACTGTAAATAATACACAATATTAAAAATAGGTTTTAAATACATATTAACTCGTAAAAATATCATATAATATACAGAAATTATTAACACTGCATATCCCGGTACAGTGTAAAAATATTTTAAAAACACGGGATATTACACCATAGCAGTATTGGTATAGCACCATATGATGCGTTATATGGAAAGAAGTGTAGATCCCCTTTGAGTTGGGATGAGATTGGTTAGAGAGCTTTGACTAGACCTGAGATGGTTCAGGATGCTGCAGAGAAAGTCGCTGTGATCAAGCGAAGATTAGAGACCGCAGTTAGCAGGCAGAAGAGTTATGTGGATCCTAGACGCAGAGATGTGGAGTTTCAGGATGGTGATTTCATTTTTTTGAAGGTATCTCCGATGAAGGGTGTGATGAGATTTGGCAGGAAGGGTAAGTTAGCACCGAGATATATTAGACCATTTGAGATTCTGGAGAGAGTTGGCACTATAGCATATCGATTGGATTTGCCTCCGAGTATGTCACAGGTGCATCCAGTATTTTATATCTCGATGTTGAGGAAGTATATCTCAGACCCTTCACATGTGTTGCAGCTAGACAGTGTAGAAGTGAGTGAAGATCTGACGTTTGTGGAAGAACCTGTGGCGATCGTTGATTATAAAGTTCGACAGTTGCGTTCGAAACAGATTCCGATGGTCAAGGTTCTGTGGCGTAGCGACAGAGTTGAGGAGCATACGTGGGAGACTGAAGCTAAGATGCGAGCTTCTTACCCATATCTCTTTCCTTCCTGATCCTGTAATCTTTTCTTTCTGGAATTCGGGGACGAATTCTTGTAAGGGGGGAAGACTGTAATATCCCGAGTTTTTAAATATTTTTAATACTGTACCAGGATATACAGTGTTAATAATTTTTGTATATATACTATGATATTTTTACGAGTTGATGTGTATTTAAAACCTATTTTAATTATTGTGTATTATTTAAAGTCCGTTACGTAAAATTTTCCTGGGACTTGCATTCTCGGGGAAATTGATACATAAACTATTTATATTTAATTATTTTAAATGAATTTCCATAATTGCATGAACTCATACATATTTTTAAAATACTAAATAAAGCCTATATGTGTATTTATTTAATTAACTAGGGTTTAATTAATTACCCTAATATTTTATTAATTATTAATTGGTTTTGATATTATTTAATTATTTTTAGGTGTATTAAATTATTAAAATATTAAATTATATGTGTGTGGTGTATATTTAATGTGTGTGATTTTATATTATTTTAATATATAGTATAAAGTATATATATATACATATATACATTTAATATATTAATAAATTATAAAAGTTAGGCTTATTTGCCAAATTGCCATCATCCCCTTCTTCTCCCTCCCGACCGTCCCCATCACCATTCCGCTGCCTGCCATCCCGATTTCTCACCGTCGATGTGCCTCCCGGCGTGCCACCTCCTTCCTCAGCCTTCCCCGCCACCTGTTGCAGCCGTTTTCAGCGTTTGGAGAACGATTTTGGCCGGAGAAGTCGAAAGATGGAGCAACGTCGTTCACGACGTTTTCGACCACCATTTTCGACACCGCTGGTCTCTTTCTTCTCCTTGAGCTCCAGTGAGTGTGATTCCAAGCTTTGTTTCACTTGTAATGGTCTTGATTGCTTAGGTTTCGATTTTTTGAATTTGGCCTATTAGGGTTCTTGAATTTTTTGAACTTCAATTTGATTGATTCATGAAAAATTCCTTTGCAAATGTTGTTCCCCTTAGCTTAATATACATGTATGAATTTTTGTAGAATTTTTGGAGATTATTTTGATTTTTGGGTATTTTTGAATATTTTAATATTATTTTCTAATTTTCGAAAATTAATTAAATAAATTATGAAATTGTGTTTTATGATAAATATAGGTGTTGAAATGAATTATAGAAATTTATTTGGAATTTTTATGAATTTCTATGTATTTATTTTGAATTTAATTACTTTATGGAATTTTTGGAAAGTTAGGTTAATTGTGTTTTTAATTGACATTAATTGGTTAATTAAGCTTAATTATTGATATTATTGATAAATATGTTGAGAAAATTAATTTTGGATAATTATACTATTTTTGGTGAATTTTTGAAGTAATTTTAATATATTTATATATATATGGGTATTTTGGTAATTTTACACAAAATTGGCAAAACATGTAATTTAATTGGTTTTAATAGTTATTTAAGGTATAAAAATGATTTCTATAAATTATTTAGTATTTTTAATTAATTAAAACTATTTTTCGTGAATTATTTTCAATTATATATATAATATACGGTTTTTCTAATAAAATGAGTTTTTATCGATTTTTACTGTGTTTAAAGGTTAATTATGTAATTTCTATTTATAAAATGTATTTCTAGGTTATAAGAGTATTATTGGTATTTCTGAAATTGTTCTGTGTTTGTGGACCCCGGTCGGTAGACTGTAGTTTGGAGTTCGACCGAGGGGTTGTGGATGGATTGTTGTGCCTGTTTTTCAAAGTGTGTTTCTTTGCAGGGTCGGTTCTACTCTTTGAGTAGAGAGATGTCCATTTTACAGGGGAGGTTCTGCCAAATTTTTGGTAGAATTCTCGTAAAACGTGATATCCGGTCGAACCCTAATTTCAATTCTGTGTTTAATATTCTAGATCGAATTCTAGGATTTCTATTAGGGTTATTCTGATGTCTGTTATTATTTTTTGTTTAGTTGCGCCGAGACCGAGGCCTAGTGGACCAGGCCTGTCGAACCCATCTCGTGGAGCGCACTAAGTGCGAGTTACTATTTTATATATATATGCTTTAGGATGCATGATTTTAGAAATACATGTTTCATTTTGACTAAATATGCATAAATAGTGTGATTTGTATTTAAGTATATTTTTGGTTTATTTTTGGTATATATTAAATTATATGCATGTTTTATTAATGAACTGTGTTTAAAATGCTTTCAAATATATCCCTAGTTATTTTGTAATTTAATTGGATTTATTTGACGTATATATACTCGAAATATACCTGGTTTACTTTTGGTATATTTTCGGTATATATATGGTTTATATTGTTATTTTATTTAATTTCATGCATCATTTATTTGTGAATGAATGTTTTATATTATTAATGAAGGATATCAATAGAACGTGCTACCTAGTGGGCAGTACTAGGACCGAGTACGTACCGGTGCGCTTATAGCATTTAGGCTATATTACTAACCAGATTATGGATATTGATTGAATATGATTATTTGATGTGTGAGATGTGGTTTGGAGGTGTGATTGCTGGAGCTCGGTTGACTAAGTGTCTCGGGGCCAATCACACTGGCAGTTAGACTGCTGGAGCTCGGTTGACTTAGTGTCTCGGGGCCAGTCTACTGTCTAAATGGAATAAGTGGGTATATTTGGATCAAGTGAGCCTGTATGGCTAGAGTGTTGTCTAATACTGTTTGAGGTTGCGATATCATAGGGTTCTATTTGATCCTTCATAAATGATGATTTTTAGTAAAATATATATATAAAATGATTTTACAGCATTTGTGTGTATTTGCCTGTATATATACATATTAGATATATATTGTTGATTGTATGCATTGTCATTTAGTATGCATGTATATATATTATAGTAATTCACTCAGTGTGGTCTGACTCCCCTCCGTTAACTATTTTTCAGGAGAGTCATCTTCTTCAGACCTCAGAAGCAGGCCTGTACGTCGGATTTCTTCCGCCCCGGCTTCTTTGTGTAAACTGCTTCTCTAAGTCTTGGATTTATTTTATCTAGACACTGCAGTAGTCGTTAAATATTTAAAGAGATGTTGTATTATATATTTGAACTGGATTTGTATTAAAAGATATTTATATATATGAGATGAGTATTTAATTTAAATCCCGTGGTGGATTGTGATTGTGATATTTATGATTTTTATTTCCGCTGCATTATATATTGTTATTATTATTGTATGTTTTATTTTATTTTTAGGCTTGCAACGGGTTCCGGATTCGAAAGAATTCCCGTTCCCTAGTGCCGGTCATGGCCCCTGTTTTGGGTCGTGACATGTACGCCGGATTTCTTCCTCCCCGGCTTCTTTATATAAACTACTCACTTGAATTTTATTTTATCTAGACACTACAGTAGTCATTAAGTTGTTAAAGAGATGTTGTATTACATTTGAACTGAATTTTTATTAAAGAGTTTATTTATATATGAGATGAGAAATTGATTTAAATCCCGTGGTGGATCATTATTTTGATATTTATGATTTTATTTCCGCTGCATTAAGTGTGGTTATTATTATTATTGCATGTTTATTTTATTTTTAGGCTTGCTAGGGGTTCCAGATTGGAAAGAATTCTCGTTCCCTAACGCCAGTCATGGCCCCTGTTTTGGGTCGTGACACCTATTTTGGGTCGTGATTGTAATATCCCGTGTTTTTAAACATTTTTACACTGTATCGGAATATGCAGTGTTAATAATTCTTAAATATGATATTGATATTTTATGAGATTTTATTTAATTAAAATTGAATTTTTAATTGTTTATTATTATTTAAGTGTTTTACGTAAAATTTTCCCGGGATTTGTATTTTCGGGAAAATTTTCACGTAAATAATTTATTATTAATTATTTTGAATAGATTTTCGGACTTGCATGAACTCATACATATTTTTAAAATACTAGATAACGTGTATATGTGTATTTATTTATTTAATTAGGGTTTAATTTATTACCCTAATATTTTATTATTTTATTATTTATTTATTTGGTTTATTGTTATTTAATTATTTTCATGTAGTATATAAATTATTAAAATATTATGAGTGGTGTGTGATTTTTCCAAATATTTTATTAACATACCATATTATTTTTATATTATTTTTTTTCTTTTTTTTTCTTTTTCTTTTTTTTTTCTTTTCCTTTTTCTTTCTTTCTTTTTCTTTTCTTTTCCTTCGGTTTCTTCTTCCCCGACGTCCCCATCTTCCCCTCACCGCTGCAACTCCCAACCACCTACCATCACTATGCCTCCCACCATGCCACCTCCACTTCCAGCTGCTCCGCCGCCCCTAGTCTTCTTCCCCGATGACGGCTTAATCGTTTTCCGCCATTTTTGGCCGAAATCCAAGCTTCAACGTTTCTTCCTCCTCCGGCCACCAAACTTCATGTTTCTAGTGTCTTTGGACTCCTCTAGCAACGGTAATCTTGATTCTAGCTTTGGTTTGAGCTCAAATTCCCTTGATTTCCTTATTTTTCGATTTTTCTCATTTTGGCCAAATTAGGTTTTTGAATTTTTCTTGTTGATTCATGAAAAGTCCCTTAACAAATGTTGATCCTAGTAGCTTAATCTACATGTGTGAAATTTTGTAGAATTTTTGTGAATTATTTTGATTTTTGGGTATTTTTGAATATTTTAATATTATTTTCTAATTTTCGGAAATTAATTAATTAAATTATGAAATTGTGTTTTATGATAATTATAGGTGTTTAAATGAATTATAGGAATTTATTTGGAATTTTTATGAATTTCTATGTATTTATTTTGAATTTAATTAGTTTAGGTAATTTTGAGAAAATTAGGTTAATTGTGTTTCTAATTGAAATTAATTGGTAAATTGAGTTTAATTATTGATATTATTGATAAATATGTTGAGAAAATTAATTTTGGATAATTATATAATTTTTGGTGAATTTTTGAAGTAATTTTAGTATATTTATATATATAGGGGTATTTTGGTAATTTTACACAAAGTTGGCAAAAAAATGTAATTTAATTGGTTTTAATAGTTATTTAAGGTATAAAAATGATTTCTACAAATTATTTAGTATTTTTAATTAATTAAAACTATTTTTCGTGAATTATTTTCAATTATATATATAATATACGCTTTTTCTAATAAAATGAGTTTTTATCGGTTTTAATGTGTTTAAAGGTTAATTATGTAATTTCTACCTATAAAATGTATTTCTGTGATATAAGGGTATTTTTGATATTTTCAGAATTGTTCCGTGAATTGTGGACCCCGATCGGTAGATTGTAGTTTGGAGTCCGACCGAGGGGTTGTGGATGGATTGTTGTGCCTGTTTTTTGAAGTGTGTTTCTTTGCAGGGTCAGCTCTACTCTTTGAGTAGAGAGATGTCCATTTTACAGGGGAGGTTCTGCCGAATTTTCGGTAGAATTCTCATAAAATGTGATGTCCGGTCGAACCCTAATTTCGATTCTATGTTTAATATTCTAGATCGAGTTCTAGGATTTTCTGTTAGGTTTATTCTGATTTCTGTCGATATTATTTGTTTAGTTGCGTCGAGACTGAGGCCTAGTGGACCAGGCCTGTCGAACCTATCTCGAGGAGCGCACTAAGTGTGAGTTACTATTTTATATATATGTCTTGAGGATGCATGATTTTAGAAATATATGTTTTATTTTGATTAAATATGCATAAATAATGTCATTTGTATTTAAGTATATTTTTAGTTTATTTTTGGTTTATTTTTGGTTTATTTTTGGTTTATATTAAATTATATGCATGTTTTATTAATAAATTATATTTAAAATGTTTTTAAATATATTTCTAGCTTAATTAGTAATTTGATTGGATTTATTTGACGTATATATACTCGAAATATACCTAGTTTACTTTTGGTATATTTCCAGTATATATATGGTTTATATTGTTATGTTATTTAAATTCATGCATCATTTATTTGTGAATGAATGTTTTATATTTATTAATGAAGGATGTCAATAGAACGTGCTACCTAGTGGGCAGCACTAGGACCGAGTATGTACCGATACGCTTATAACATTTAGGCTATATTACTAACCTATTTATGGATATTAATTGGATATGATTATTTGATGTGTGGGATATGGTTTAGAGGTGTGAGCTGGAGCTCGGTTGACCTTGTAATATCCCGTGTTTTTAAATATTTTAATACTGCATCGGGATATCAGTGTTAATAATTTTTATATAAATATTATGATATTTTTACAAGTCGATGTGTATTTAAAATCTATTTTAATTATTATGTATTATTTAAAGTCCTTTACGTAAAATTTTCCCGGGACTTACATTTTCGGGAAAATTTTTACGTAAATATTTTATTATTAATTATTTTAAATAGATTTACGGACTTGCACGAACTGTCACGACCCAAAACAGGGGCCATGACCGACGCTAGGGAACGGGAATTCTTTCGAATCCGGAACCCGTAGCAAGCCTAAAAATAAAATAAAGCATGCCATAATAACAATAAAAATATAATATGCAGCGAAAATAAAAATCATAATATCATTTTTCCATATCAACTGGATTTAATTCAAAACTCATCTTATCACATAGATGTATATAATCTTTAATACAAATCCAGTTTCAATATAATACATCTCTTTAAAATAAAGTACATGAAATCCAATACTTTAATTTACAACTACTGCAGTGTCTAGATAAAATAAATAAGACTCAAGTAGACAATTTACATAAAGAAGCCGGGGCGGAAGAAATCCGGCGTATCGACCTGCTACTGAGGTCTGAGGAAGTTGACTCTCCTGAAAAATAGTCAACGGAGGGGAGTCAGACCTCACTGAGTGAATTACTATAATATATATACATACACACTAAGTGATAATGCATACAGTCAACAGTATATATATAATATGTATATATACAGGCAAATTCATACAGATGCAGAAAAATCATTTTTATATATTTTACTGAAAAATCCCAGTTTATGAAGGATCACATAGAACCCTAGAATATCGCAACCTCAGAAAATAGTGTTAAACAACACTCTGGCCATACAGGCTCACTTAATCCAAAGATATCCACTTAATCCATTTAGACAGTAGACTGGCCCCGAGACACTAAGTCAACCGAGCTCCAGCAGTCTAACTGCCAGTGTGATTGGCCCCGAGACACTTGGTCAACTGAGCTCCAGCAATCACACCCAAACCACATCTCACATATCGATAATCATAATCAAATCAATATCCACAAATAAGTTAGTAATATAGCCTAAATACTATAGGCGTACCGGTACGTACTCGGTCCTAGTGCTGCCCACTAGGTAGCACGTTCTATTGATATCCTTCATTAATAATATAAATCATTCATTCACAATAAATGATGCATGAATGTAAATGAAACAACAATATAAACCATATATATACCGAAAATATACCAAACATAAACCAGGTATATTTTGAGTATATATATATGTCAAATAAATCCAATCAAATCATGAATTAAACTAAAAATATATTTAAAAACATTTTAAATATATTTTATTAACAAAACATGTATATAATTTATTATATACCAAAAATATACTTGAATATAAATCACATTATTTATGCATATTCAGTCAAAATAAAACATGCATTTTCTAAATCATGCATCCTAAGCATATATATATAATATAGTAACTCACCTAATGCGCTCCACGAGACAGGTCCGACGGGCCTGGTCCACTAGCCCTCGGTCTCAGCGCAACTAAACAAGCAATAAATAACCGACATTAGAATAAACCTAACAGAAATCCTAGAATTCAATCTAGAGTATTAAAATACGAAAACAGAATTAGGGTTCGACTAGACATCACGTTTTACGAGAATCCTACCGAAAATTCGGCAGAACCTCCCCTGTAAAACGGACATCTCTCTACTCAAAAGAGTAGAGCCGACCCTGCAAGGAAACACACTTCGAAAAATGAGCTCAACACAATCAAAATCCCACGGTCGGACTCCAAACTAGAGTCCACCGATCGGGATCCACAAACATAGAATAACTCCAGAAATACCGAAAATATCCTTAAATCACAGAAATACATTTTATAGATAAAAATTACATAATTGACCTTGAAACACTATAAAAACCGATTAAAACTCATTTTATTAGAAAAACCGTATATTATATATATAATTGAAAATAATTCCCGAAAAATAGTTTTAATTAGTTAAAAATACCAAATATTTTGTAGAAATCATTTTTATACCTTAAATAAATATTAAAACCAATTAAATTACATTTTTAGACAACTTAGGGTAAAATTACCAAAATACCCCTATATATATAAATATACTTAAATTACTTCAAAAATTCACTAAAAATCATACAATTATCCAAAATTAATTTTCTCAACATATTTATCAATAATATCAACATTTAAACTCAATTAACCAATTAATTTCAATTTAAAACACATTTAACCTAATTTTTCCAAAATTCCATAAACTTCAATAATTCAAAATAAATACTTAGAAATTCATAAAAATTCCAAATAAATTCCTATAATTCATTTCATCACCTAATTCAACCATAAACTCCAATTTCATAATTTAAATAATTAATTTCCGAAAATTAGAAAATAATATTAAAATATTCAAAAATACCCAAAAATCCAAACCATCTCCAAAAATTCTACAAAAATTCATACATGAAGATTAAGCTACTAGGAACAACATTTGTGAAGGAAGTTTCCATGAATCAATCAATTCGAAGCTCAAAAAAATTGAAAACCCTAATAGGCCGAAATTTACAAATCGAAAACTAAGCAATTCTAGACCATTTTAGCTCAAACCAAAGCTAGAATCACACTCACCGGAGCTCAAGGAGAAGAAAGAGACCGGCGGTGTCGAAAACGGTGGCCGGAATCGACGTGATCGACGGTGGGTTGATTTTCGGCTTCTCCGGCCAAAATCGTTCTCCCGACGCCGGAAACGGCCTCCTCAGGCGGCGAAACTGGTCGGGGAAGATGGTGGCACACCGGACGGCACACCCACGGTGAAGGAACGGCATGACAGGCGGCGGAACGGCGATGGGGAATCGGTCGGAGAAGAAGAAGAAGTCGGGGGCCAAAATGTAATTTTGCAAACTTTTGTAATTTTTAACAAATACATGTATATATATATACTTTATACTATATATTAAAATAATATTAAATTACACACATCAAATATACACCACACACATAAAAATATTAATATTTTAATAATTTATACTAAATAAAATTAATTAAATAACAATAAAATAATTAAATACTTAATAAAATATTAGGGTAATAATAAACCCTAATTAAATACATATACACACACAGGCTTTATTTAATAATTTAAAAATATATATGAGTTCATGCAAGTCCGTAAATACATCTAAAATAATTAATAATAAATTGTTTACGTGAAAATTTCTCCGAAAATGTAAGTCCCGGGAAAATTTTACGTAAAACACTGTAAATAATATACCGTAATTAAAATAGGTTTTAAATACATATTAACTCGTAAAAATATCATATAATGTACAGAAACTATTAACACTGCATATCCCGGTACAGTGTGAAAATATTTTTAAAAAAAACACGGGATATTACAGTCTTCCCCCCTTACAAGAATTCGTCCCCGAATTCCAGAAAACAAGATTACAGAATCAGGAAGGAAAGAGATACGGGTAAGAAGCTCGCATCTCAGCTTCAGTCTCCCACGTATGCTCTTCAACTCTGTCGCTACGCCACAGAACCTTGACCATCGGAATCTGCTTCGATCGCAACTGTCGAACTTGAAAATCAACGATCGCCACAGGTTCTTCCACAAAAGTCAAATCTTCAGTCACTTCTACACTGTCAGGTTGCAACACATGTGAAGGATCTGAGATATACTTCCTCAACATCGAGATATGATATACTAGATGCACCTATGACATACTCGGAGGCAAATCCAACCGATATGCAACAGTGCCAACTCTCTCCAGAATCTCAAACGGTCCAATATATCTCGGTGCTAACTTACCCTTCCTGCCAAATCTCATCACACCCTTCATCGGAGATACTTTCAGAAAAATGAAATCTCCAACCTGAAACTCCACATCTCTGCGCCTAGGATCCGCATAACTCTTCTGTCTACTAACTGCGGTCTCTAATCTACGCTTGATCACGGTGACTTTCTCTGCAGCATCCTGAACCATCTCTGGTCCAGTCAAAGCTCTCTCACCAATCTCATCCCAACTCAATGGGGATCTACACTTCCTTTCATACAACGCCTCGTATGGTGCCATGCCAATACTGCTATGGTAGCTGTTATTATATGCAAACTCAACAAGCGACAAATGATCATCCCAGCTACCTCCCAAATCCAAGACACACATCCTCAACATATCTTCTAGTGTCTGGATCGTCCTCTCAGACTGACCGTCTATCTGAGGATGAAAAGCAGTACTGAAATCCAACCTAGTGCCCATCGCTTCTTGCAACTTCTGCCAAAAATGAGAAGTAAACACCGAACCTCTATCTGACACAATGGACACAGGTACTCCATGAAGGCACACAATATGCTTCACGTACAACTTCGCCAATCTAGCAACTGAATATGTGGCTTTCACAGGCAAGAGATGTGCAGACTTCGTCAATCTGTCTACAATCACCCAGATGGAATCGTATCCATCCTTCGAACGAGGTAAACCGACTACAAAATCCATAGCTATCCTTTCCCACTTCCACTCGGGAATAGGAAGAGGCTGAAGCTTCCCAGAAGGCTTTTGATGTTCGGCTTTCACTTGCTGACACGTCAAGCACTTAGCAACATAATCAGCAATATCCTTCCTCAATCCATCCCACCAGTATAGATCTCTGATACTGTGGTACATCTTAGTAACACCCGGATGAACGTTGTAGGCTGTAGAATGTGCTTCCTCTAAGATCTCCTCTCTCAAATCATTCACATCAGGAACACACAATCTACCACTGATCCACAACACACCATCATCATCGAGTGAGAAATCAGTGAACTTCCCTACTCTGACATTCTCTGCAAGCTCTTCTAGAATAGGATCTCGGCTCTGAGCTGCTTTAATCCTATCCCTCAGTACAGATCGTACTTTAAATTTAGCTAACAGTCCACCTGATCTACTGATCTTCATCATCAGACCTTGATCCACCAGCAGATGCAATTCCTGGATCAATGGTCTCCTCTCAACACCGATGTGAGCAAGACTACCTGAGGACTTCCTACTCAAGGCATCTGCTACCACATTAGCTTTACTCGGATGGTAAAGAATCTCGCAATCATAATCCTTCAACAGTTCCAACCATCTTCTCTGCCTCAAATTCAAATCTTACTGCTGGAAAATGTACATAAGGCTCTTGTGATCAGTAAATATCTCACAAGTCACCCCGTACAAATAATGTCTCCAAATCTTCAAAGCAAAGATCACTGCAGCCATCTCAAGATCATGTGTAGGATAATTCTGCTCATGCTTCTGCAACTGCCTCGAAGCATAGGCTATCACCCTACCATTCTGCATCAACACACAACCAAGACCAATTCTAGAGGCATCACAGTAAACTGTGAACTTATCCACACTATTAGGCAAAGCTAATACTGGCGCTGTGGTCAACTTCTCCTTCAACAACTGAAAACTATTCTCACAAGCTTCTGACCACTCAAATCTAACATTCTTCTGAGTCAAGCGAGTCATAAGGGCTGCTATCCTAGAAAAATCCTGCACAAACCGCCTATAATACCCGGCTAAACCCAGAAAACTCCAAATCTCCGTAACAGAAGTAGGTCTAGGCCACTCAGATACTGCCTCAATCTTCTGTGGATCAACCTGAATACCTTCTTTAGACACTACGTGTCCAAGAAAAGAAACACTCTCCATCCAGAAATCACACTTCGAGAATTTAGCATAAAGCTGATGATCTCTCAGTGTCTGTAGTACAATCCTCAAGTGATATACATGCTCTTCCATACTCCTCGAATATACTAGTATATCATCAATGAAGACTACTACAAACTGATCCACATACGGTCCGAATACTCTGTTCATCAGGTCCATAAAAGCTGCTGGTGCATTAGTCAAACCAAAAGACATCACCAGAAACTCATAATGACCATATCGAGTACGAAATGCTGTCTTAGGAATATCGGATTCACTGATCCGCAGTTGATGATAACCCGACCTCAAGTCAACCTTAGAAAAGAACTGTGCACCCTGTAGCTGATCAAATAAATCATCTATCCTCGGGAGAGGATACTTGTTCTTCACCGTCACCTTATTCAACTCTCTGTAGTCAATGCACAGTCTCAGGGTACCATCCTTCTTCTTCACAAACAGGACTGGTGCACCCCAAGGAGAAACACTAGGTCTAATAAAACCTTTATCCAATAACTCTTGCAACTGCTCCTTTAACTCTCTCAACTCTGCAGGAGCCATACGATAAGGTGGCATAGATATAGGAGTAGTACCTGGTACCACATCTATACATAACTCAATCTCTCTGTGAGGTGGTAAACCTGGTAACTCCTCGGGAAAAACATCAGGAAACTCACAAGCAACCGGAACATCTGTGAGTAACAACTTCTCCACTGATGTATCCCTAACCAATGCCAAATATCCCTGACAACCTTTCTTCAACAACTTCCTAGCTGTAATAGCGGAAATAAGATTCTGAGGTGCTGAACTCCTATCACCAGCAAACTTAAAATCTACTTCACCAGGAATTCTAAAAGTCACCTCCTTATTCCTGCAATCTACCACGGAAAATGCTGAGATAACCAATCCATTCCCAAAATAACATCGAACTCCATCACATCCAACAAAATCAAATCAACGGGTAATTCTCTATCTCCCACGAGAACTGGACAACCAGAAAGAACAATATCGGCGTCCAAAGAATCGCTCAGAGGAGTGGCAACAGACAAAGGAAAAGCCATCCTCGAAGCTTGCCAACAAGATTTAGAAGCAAAAACAGGAGAAACAAACGAATGCGTGGCACCCGGATCAAACAAAACCAAAGCATCCAGGTAACAAACAGAAAGAATACCTGCCACGACTGCATTAGATGCCTGAGCATCCTGCTGAGTCAGATGGAAGACTCTGGCCTGACCTCGACCTCCCTGCTGACTGGTAGAAGCCTGACCTCTAGCACCTCCTCTAGTACCTCTACCACGACTCTGCTGTGGAACAAACTGAGTAGAACTCTGATGCTGGGCTGGTGGTAACTGAAATGGCACGGGTGCTGCACTAGCAATCGACTGCTGTGGGAATCACGGAATCTGCTGCTGCTGATACCCGGAATAAGGACACGATCTGGCAAAATGTCCTATCTGTCCGTATCTGAAACATGTCAGCGGTGTCAGATAATACGGTCCCTGATGGACTCTACCACAAGTCTGACAAACACTGGCTGCTGATCCAGAACTACGACCACTGCTGCTGCTCAAAGCACCTGACCCAAATCTGAACGATCTACGCTGACCTCCACGGCCATGTCTACTGCTCCGATGTACTCGCTGCTGCTGTCTCTGACTCTGCTGAGTCGAACCTCGCTGCTGACTACTCGAACCAACATGAAAACTCGAATACGGAGTAGCCTGCAATCCACTCGACTGTACTCCCAACTGGTAATAACCAGGCATCGCTCCCTGCCTAACTAACCTCAGCTCGATCTCCTTAGCTAGCTCAATCACAGACTCCAGAGTAAGACCTGCTGTGGGCATACCAGCAAAAGCTGAACCCAAACCAGTAACATACGTAGTAACAGCGAAATACTGATCTCGCATCAGATCCTCAGCATATCTACCCAGACGAAGAAACTCTCGGGTATACTCCTCTACTGATCGATCTCCACGAGAAATACTGGTCAAACGGAGACGATAGCTCAAACGAAGAGGCTCTGGACAAAATCTCCTCATGAATCGCCCTCGAAACTGAGCCCAGGTCATCATCATCATATAGGGCTGGATCATCTGAATGAACCAATCCAAGGCTGGTCCCTCAACAGACAACTCAACAATCATGATCCGCTGGTACTCGGTATGAGCAGTCCGAGTCCTAGTCTCAATCGCATGCAGAAAATCTAAAGGATCAGAAGTACCATCAAACGCAATCCTGCCAACTCTGGCATAGAACAAAGCTGCCTCAGGGTCAGACATACCCTGCTGATAGGCAGGCTGAACAGGCTGAACAACTGGACGAACAGGAACATCAAACTCAGGCTCAACAGGCTCCTCATCCTGTAACTCTCTCTGCCTACGGCGACCTGTCGCTCCTCGAGGTCTACCTCTGCCACGACCTCTACGTCTAACTGGCGGCTCAGGAGGTAAAACCTCATCCTGAAAAGACTCATCATCCTCGGCCTCAACGACCAGTGGAGCGACACGCGCTCGCCTCCTCATTCTGAAAAGACAAACGGAAAGATTCAGACAAAACAGACAACGGAGGAATAACGCTGAAAACTACAGCAAGGAATACTCATCAAGACATACTCGAACCTAATACACTGCAGTAGTCCAACAGAAAAACACAATTTTAAAACTAGGGCCACAACTCACATAACTATGCCCTGACACAGAACTCCACTCTGATACGAACTTCGCTCTGATACCAACTTTGTCACGACCCAAAACAGGGGCCATGACCGGCGCTAGGGAACGGGAATTCTTTCAAATCCGGAACCCGTAGCAAGCCTAAAAATAAAATAAAGCATGCCATAATAACAATAAAAATATAATATGCAGCGGAAATAAAAATCATAATATCATTTTTCCATATCAACTGGATTTAATTCAAAACTCATCTTATCACATAGATGTATATAATCTTTAATACAAATCCAGTTTCAATATAATACATCTCTTTAAAATAAAGTACATGAAATCCAATACTTTAATTTACAACTACTGCAGTGTCTAGATAAAATAAATAAGACTCAAGTAGACAATTTACATAAAGAAGCCGGGGCGGAAGAAATCCGGCGTATCGACCTGCTACTGAGGTCTGAGGAAGTTGACTCTCCTGAAAAATAGTCAACGGAGGGGAGTCAGACCTCACTGAGTGAATTACTATAATATATATACATACACACTAAGTGATAATGCATACAGTCAACAGTATATATATAATATGTATATATACAAGCAAATTCATACAGATGCAGAAAAATCATTTTTATATATTTTACTGAAAAATCCCAGTTTATGAAGGATCACATAGAACCCTAGAATATCGCAACCTCAGAAAATAGTGTTAAACAACACTCTGGCCATACAGGCTCACTTAATCCAAAGATATCCACTTAATCCATTTAGACAGTAGACTGGCCCCGAGACACTAAGTCAACCGAGCTCCAGCAGTCTAACTGCCAGTGTGATTGGCCCCGAGACACTTGGTCAACCGAGCTCCAGCAATCACACCCAAACCACATCTCACATATCGATAATCATAATCAAATCAATATCCACAAATAAGTTAGTAATATAGCCTAAATACTATAGGCGTACCGGTACGTACTCGGTCCTAGTGCTGCCCACTAGGTAGCACGTTCTATTGATATCCTTCATTAATAATATAAATCATTCATTCACAATAAATGATGCATGAATGTAAATGAAACAACAATATAAACCATATATATACCGAAAATATACCAAACATAAACCAGGTATATTTTGAGTATATATATATGTCAAATAAATCCAATCAAATCATGAATTAAACTAAAAATATATTTAAAAACATTTTAAATATATTTTATTAACAAAACATGTATATAATTTATTATATACCAAAAATATACTTGAATATAAATCACATTATTTATGCATATTCAGTCAAAATAAAACATGCATTTTCTAAATCATGCATCCTAAGCATATATATATAATATAGTAACTCACCTAATGCGCTCCACGAGACAGGTCCGACGGGCCTGGTCCACTAGCCCTCGGTCTCGGCGCAACTAAACAAGCAATAAATAACCGACATTAGAATAAACCTAACAGAAATCCTAGAATTCAATCTAGAGTATTAAAATACGAAAACAGAATTAGGGTTCGACTAGACATCACGTTTTACGAGAATCCTACCGAAAATTCGGCAGAACCTCCCCTGTAAAACGGACATCTCTCTACTCAAAAGAGTAGAGCCGACCCTGCAAGGAAACACACTTCGAAAAACGAGCTCAACACAATCAAAATCCCACGGTCGGACTCCAAACTACAGTCCACCGACCGGGATCCACAAACACAGAATAACTCCAGAAATACCGAAAATATCCTTAAATCACAGAAATACATTTTATAGATAAAAATTACATAATTGACCTTGAAACACTATAAAAACCGATTAAAACTCATTTTATTAGAAAAACCGTATATTATATATATAATTGAAAATAATTCCCGAAAAATAGTTTTAATTAGTTAAAAATACCAAATATTTTGTAGAAATCATTTTTATACCTTAAATAAATATTAAAACCAATTAAATTACATTTTTAGACAATTTAGGGTAAAATTACCAAAATACCCCTATATATATAAATATACTTAAATTACTTCAAAAATTCACTAAAAATCATACAATTATCCAAAATTAATTTTCTCAACATATTTATCAATAATATCAACATTTAAACTCAATTAACCAATTAATTTCAATTTAAAACACATTTAACCTAATTTTTCCAAAATTCCATAAACTTCAATAATTCAAAATAAATACTTAGAAATTCATAAAAATTCCAAATAAATTCCTATAATTCATTTCATCACCTAATTCAACCATAAACTCCAATTTCATAATTTAAATAATTAATTTCCGAAAATTAGAAAATAATATTAAAATATTCAAAAATACCCAAAAATCCAAAAAATCTCCAAAAATTCTACAAAAATTCATACATGAAGATTAAGCTACTAGGAACAACATTTGTGAAGGAAGTTTCCATGAATCAATCAATTCGAAGCTCAAAAAAATCGAAAACCCTAATAGGCCGAAATTTACAAATCGAAAACTAAGCAATTCTAGACCATTTTAGCTCAAACCAAAGCTAGAATCACACTCACCAGAGCTCAAGGAGAAGAAAGAGACTGGCGGTGTCGAAAACGGTGGCCGGAATCGGCGTGATCGACGGTGGGTTGATTTTCGGCTTCTCCGGCCAAAATCGTTCTCCCGACACCGGAAATGGCCTCCTCAGGCGGCGAAACTGGTCGGGGAAGATGGTGGCACACCGGACGGCACACCCACGGTGAAGGAACGGCGTGACAGGCGGCGGAACGGCGATGGGGAATCGGTCGGAGAAGAAGAAGAAGTCGGGGGCCAAAATGTAATTTTGCAAACTTTTGTAATTTTTAACAAATATATGTATATATATATACTTTATACTATATATTAAAATAATATTAAATTACACACATCAAATATACACCACACACATAAAAATATTAATATTTTAATAATTTATACTAAATAAAATTAATTAAATAACAATAAAACAATTAAATACTTAATAAAATATTAGGGTAATAATAAACCCTAATTAAATACATATACACACACAGGCTTTATTTAATAATTTAAAAATATATATGAGTTCATGCAAGTCCGTAAATACATCTAAAATAATTAATAATAAATTATTTACGTGAAAATTTCCCCGAAAATGCAAGTCCCGGGAAAATTTTACGTAAAACACTGTAAATAATATACCGTAATTAAAATAGGTTTTAAATACATATTAACTCGTAAAAATATCATATAATGTACAGAAATTATTAACACTGCATATCCCGGTACAGTGTGAAAATATTTTTAAAAAAAACACGGGATATTACATGAACTCATATATATTTTTAAAATACTAAACACCGTATATATGTGTACGTATTTATCTAATTAGGGTTTAATTAATATTACCCTAATATTTTATTATTTGTTTATTAATTTTATTGTTATTTAATTATTATTTATTATTAAATTTTAAATTATTATAATAAGTGTGTGGTGTGTGATTTTTCCCAAATATTTTATTTTATTTTTATTTTTCTTTTTATTTTTCTTTTTTTCTTTTTCTTTTCTTTTTCTTTTTCTTTTCTTTTTCTTTTCTTTTCTTCTTCTTCTTCGGTCTTCTTCTTCCCGAGCCGTCCCTTCTCCCCCTCCTGCTGCAAATCCCGACCACCTACCGTCGATGTGCTACCAGCAGCTCCGCCCTCCCCAGCCAGCTGCTCCGTCGCCCCTAGCTTCCTTCCCCGGCGCCAGCTAGCTCCAATTTCACCATTTCCGGCCGAAAGTTGCAATTTCTTCACACCTCACGATTCCGGCCACCATTTTTGACACCGCTGGTCTCTTTATTCTCCTTGAGCTCCGGTGAGTGTGATTCTAGCTTTGGTTTGACCTTAAATGGTCTTGATTTGCTTAGGTTTTAAATTTTCGATTTCGGCCATATTAGGGTTTTTGATTTTTTTGAACTTCAATTTGATTGATTCACGAAAAGTCCCTTAACAAATGTTGATCCTAATAGCTTAATTTTCATGTCTGAATTTTTTTAGAATTTTTGGAGATTATTTTGATTTTTGGGTATTTTTGAATATTTTAATATTATTTTCTAATTTTCGGAAATTAATTAAATAAATTATGAAATTGTGTTTTATGATAATTATAGGTGTTGAAACGAATTATAGGAATTTATTTGGAATTTTTATGAATTTCTAAGTATTTATTTTGAATTATTTAAGTTTATGTAATTTTGGAAAATTAGGGTTAAATGTGTTTTTAATTGAAATTAATTGGTTAATTGAGTTTAATTATTGATATTATTGATAAATATGTTGAGAAAATTAATTTTGGATAATTATACTATTTTTGGTGAATTTTTGAAGTAATTTTAGTATATTTATATATATAATTTTACACAAAATTGGCTAAAAATGTAATTTAATTGGTTTTAATAGTTATTTAAGGTATAAAAATGATTTCTATAAATTATTTAGTATTTTTAACTAATTAAAACTATTTTTCGTGAATTATTTTCAATTATATATATAATATACGATTTTTCTAATAAAATGAGTTTTTATCGGTTTTTACTGTGTTTAAAGGTTAATTATGTAATTTCTACCTATAAAATATATTTCTATGTTATAAGGGTATTTTTGGTATTTCTGAAATTATTCTGTGTTTGTGGACCCCAGTCGGTAGACTGTAGTTTGGAGTCCCACCGAGGGGTTGTGGATTTGTTTTAAGCTTGTTTTTCGAAGTGTGTTTCTTTGCAGGGTCGACTCTACTCTTTGAGTAGAGAGATGTCCATTTTATTGGGGAGGTTCTGCTGAATTTTTGGTAGAATTCTCGTAAAACGTGATGTCCGATCGAACCCTAATTTCGATTCTGTGGTTAATGTTCTAGATCGAGTTTTTAGGATTTTTTGTTAGGTTTATTCTGATTTCTGTCATTTTTGTTTGTTTAGTTGCGCCGAGACTGAGGCCTAGTGGACCAGGCCCATCGGATCCATCTCGTGGAGCGCACTAAGTGTGAGTTACTATTTTATATATATGTGCTTTAGGATGCATGATTTTAGAAATATATGTTTTGTTTTGATTAAATATGCATAAATTATGTGATTTGTATTTAGGTATATTTTTGGTTTATTTTTGGTATATATTAAATTATATGCATGTTTTATTAATAAGTTATATTTAAAATGTTTTTAAATATATTTCTAGCTTAATTTATAATTTGATTGAATTTATTTGACGTATATATACTCGAAATATACCTGGTTTACTTTTGGTATATTTCTAGTATATATATGGTTTATATTGTTATTTTATTTAAATTCATGCATCATTTATTTGTCAATGAATGTTTTATATTTATTAATGAAGAATATCAATAGAACGTGCTACCTAGTGGGCAGCACTAGGACCGAGTACGTACCGGTACGCCTATAGCATTTAGGCTATATTACTAACCAATTGTGGATATTGATTGAATTTGATTATTTGATGTGTGAGATATGGTTTGGAGGTGTGATTGCTGGAGCTCGGTTGACCAAGTGTCTCGGGGCCAATCACACTGGTAGTCAGACTGCTGGAGCTCGGTTGACTTAGTGTCTCGGGGCCAGTCTACTGTCTAAATGGATTAAGTGGATATATTTGGAATAAGTGAGTCTGTATGGCTAGAGTGTTGTCTAACACTGTTTTTGAGGTTGCGATATCGTAGGGTTCTATGTGATCCCTCATAAACGATGATTTTCAATGAAATATATATAAAATGATTTTATTGCATCTATGTGTATTTGCCTGTATATATACATATTAGATATATACTGTTGATTGAATGCATTGTCACTTAGTGTGCATGTATATATACCATAGTAATTCACTCAGTGAGGTCTGACTCCCCTCCGTTGACTAATTTTTCAGGAGAGTCACCATCTTCATACCTCAATAGCAGGCCTGTACGTCGGATTTCTTTCGCCTCGGCTTCTTTATGTAAACTGCTTATCTGAGTCTTGGATTTATTTTATCTATACACTGCAGTAGTCATTAAATTGTTAAAGAGATGTTGTATTATATTTGAATTGGATTTGTATCAAAAGAGTTTATATATATATGAAATGATAAGGATTGATTTAAATCCAGTTGGTGCTTATGCTATTATTATATTTATGATTTTTATTTTTGCTGCATTATATATTGTTATTATTATTGCATGTTTATTTTATTTTTAGGCTTGCTATGGGTTCCGGATTCGAAAGAATTCCCGTTCCCTAGCGCCGATCATGGCCCCTATTTTGGGTCGTGACAAAGTTGGTATCAGAGCAGAGTTCTGTGTCAAGGCTTAATTGTGTGAGTCGTGGCCCTAGTTTTAAAGTTGTGTTTTCTTTTGGTAACTACTGCAGTGAATTAGGTTCGAGTATGTCTTGATAAGTATTCCTTGCTTTAGATTTCTACGTTATTCCTCCGTTGTCTATTTTGTCTGAATCTTTTTATTTGTCTTTTCAGAATGAGGAGGCGAGCGCGTGTCGCTCCACCGGTCATTGAGGCCGAGGATGATGAGTCTTTTCAGGATGAGGTTTTACCTCCTAAGCAGCTAGTTAGATGTAGAGGTCGTGGCAGAGGTAGACCTTGAGGAGCGGCAGGTCGTCGTAGGTAGAGAGAGTTATAGGACGAGGAGCCTGTAGAGCATGAGTTTGATTTTCCTGTTCCTCCAGTTGTTCAGCCTGTCTATCAGCAGGGTATGTCTGACCCTGAGGCAGCTTTGTTCTATGCCCGAGTTGGCAGGATTGCTTTTGATGGTACTTCCGATCCGTTAGATTTTCTGCATGCGATTGAGACTAGGACTCGGACTGCTCACACCGAGTACCAGCGGATCATGATCGTCGAGTTGTCTATCGAGGGACTAGCCCTAGACTGGTTTATTCAGGTGATTCAGCCTTACATGATGACGATGACCTGGGCTCAGTTTCGAGAGCGATTTATGAGGAGATTCTATCCAGAGCCTCTCCGTATGAGTTATCGTCTTTGACTGACCAGCATTTCTCGTGGAGATCGATCAGTAGAGGAGTACACCCGAGAGTTTCTCCGTCTGGGTAGATATGCAGAGGATCTAATACGAGATCAGTATTTTACAGTCACTACCTATGTTACTGGTTTAGGTTTAGCATTTACTGGTATGCCTACAGCAGGCCTTACTCTGGAATCTATGATTGAGTTGGCCAAGGAGATTGAGCTGAGGCTAGTTAGGCAAGGAGCGATGCCTGATTATTACCAGCTAGGAGTTCAGTCGGGTGGATTGCAGGCTACTCTGTATTCTAGTTTTCATATTGGTTCGAGTAGTCAACAGCGAGGTCCGACTCAGCAGAGTCAGAGACAGCAGCAGCGAGTGCATCGGAGCACTAGACATGGTCGTGGAGGTCAGCATAGACCATTCAGATTCGGGTCAGGTACTTCGAGCAGCAGCAGTAGTCGTAGTTCTGGATCAGTTGCCAGTGTATGCCAGACCTGCGATAGAGTCCATTAGGGACCATGTTATCTGACACCGCTGACATGCTTCAGATGCGGGCAGACAGGACATTTTGCCAGATCGTGTCCTTACTCCGGGTATCAGCAATCGCAGATTTCACGATTCCCACAGCAGTCGATTGCTAGTGCTACACCCGTGCCATTTCAGTTACCTCCAGCCCAGCATCAGAGTTCCACTCAGCTTGTTCCACAGCAGAGTCATGGTAAAGGTACTAAAGGAGGTGCCAAAGGTGTTGGCCAGGCTTCTACCAGTCAGTAAGGAGGTCGAGGACAGGCTAGAATTTTTCATCTCACTCAGCAGGATGCTCAGGCATCTAATGCAGTCATGGCAGGTATTGTTTCTGTTTGTTACCTGGATGCTTGGGTTTTGTTTGATCCGGGTGCCACGCATTCATTCATTTCTCCTGTTTTTGCTTTTAAATCTTGTTGGCAAACTTCGAGGCTGGCTTTTCCTTTATCTGTTGCCACTCCTCTGAGCGATTCCTTGGACACCGATATTGTTATTTCTGGTTGTCCAATTCTAGTGGGAGATAGAGAATTACTCGCTGATTTGATTCTATTGGATGTGATGGAGTTTGATGTTATTTTGGGTATGGACTGGTTATCTCAGCACTATGTCGTGGTAGATTGCAGGAATAAAGAGGTGACGTTTAGAATTCCTGATGAAGAAGATTTTAAGTTTGTGGGTGATAGGAGTTCAGTACCTCAGAATCTTATTTCTGCTATTACGGCTAGGAAGTTATTGAGGAAAGGATGTCAGGGATATTTGGCATTGGTCAGGGATACTTCAGTGGAGAAGTTGTTACTCATAGATGTTCCTATTGCTTGTGAGTTTCCTGATGTTTTTCCTGAGGAGTTGCCAGGTTTACCACCTCATAGAGAGATTGAATTCTATATAGATGTGGTTCCAGGTACTACTCCTATATCTATGCCACCCTACAGAATGGCTCCTGTAGAGTTGAAGGAGCAGTTGTAAGAGTTATTGGATAAGGGTTTTATCAAACCCAGTGTTTCTCCTTGGGGTGCACTAGTCCTGTTTATGAAGAAGAAGGATGGTACCCTGAGACTGTGCATTGACTACAGAGAGTTGAATAAGGTGACAGTGAAGAACAAGTATCCTCTCCCGAGGATAGATGACTTGTTTGATCAGCTACAAGGTGCACAGTTCTTTTCTAAGGTTGACTTGAGGTCGGGTTATCATCAGCTGCGGCTTAGTGAAGTCGATGTTCCTAAGACGACATTCCGCACTAGATATAGTCATTATGAGTTTCTGGTGATGTCTTTTGGTTTAACTAATGCACCAGCAGCTTTTATGGACTTGATGAATAGGGTATTCAGATCGTATATGGATCAGTTTATGGTAGTCTTCATTGATGATATACTGGTTTATTCGAGGAGTATGGAAGAGCATGTATATCACTTGAGGATTGTCCTACAGACACTGAGAGATCATCAGCTCTATGCTAAATTCTCGAAGTGTGATTTCTAGATGGAGAGTGTTTCTTTTCTTGGACACGTAGTGTCTAAAGAAGGTATCCAGGTTGATCCACAGAAGATTGAAGCAGTGTCTGAGTGGCCTAGACCGACTTCTGTTACAGAGATTCGAAGTTTTCTAGGTTTAGCCGGGTATTATAAGCGGTTTATGCAAGATTTTTCTAGAATTGCATCCCCTATGACTCGCTTGACTCAGAAAAATGTTAGATTCGAGTGGTCAGAAGCTTATGAGAATAGTTTCCAATTGTTGAAGGAGAAGTTGACCATAGCACCAGTGTTAGCTTTGCCTAAGAGTATGGACAAGTTCACAGTTTATTGTGATGCCTCTAGAATTGGCCTTGGTTGTGTGCTAATGCAGAAAGGAAGGGTGATAGCCTATGCTTCGAGGCAGTTGAAGAAGCATGAGCAAAACTATCCTACACATGACCTAGAGATGGCTGCAGTGATCTTTGCTTTGAAGATTTGGAGACATTATTTGTACAGGGTGACTTATGAGATATTTATTGATCACAAGAGCCTTAAGTACATTTTTCAGCAGAGAGATCTGAATCTGAGGTAGAGGAGATGGTTAGAACTGTTGAAGGATTATGATTACGAGATCTTATATCATCCGGGCAAGGCTAATATGGTAGTAGATGCCTTGAGTAGAAAGTCCTCAAGTAGTCTTGCTCACATCAGTGTTGAGAGGAGACCATTGATCCAGGAATTGCATCTGATGGTGGATCAAGGTCTGATGATGAAGATCAGTAGATCAGGTCGACTACTAGCTCAGTTTAAAGTGCAATTTGTACTGAGGGATAGGATTAAAGTAGCTCAGAGCTGAGATCCTATTCTAGAAGAGCTTATAGAGAATGTCAGAGCAGGGAAGTTCACTGATTTCACACTCAATGATGATGGTGTGTTGTGGATCAGTGGTAGATTGTGTGTTCCTGATGTGGATGATTTGAGAGAAGAGATCCTAGAGGAAGCACACTCTACAGCCTATAACGTTCATCCGGGCATTAGTAAGATATACCACAGTATCAGAGATTTATACTGGTGGGATGGATTGAAGAAGGATGTCGCTGATTATGTTGCTAAGTGTCTGACGTGTCAGCAAGTGAAAGCTGAACATCAGAAGCCTTCTGGGAAGCTTCAGCCTCTTCCTATTCCCGAGTGGAAGTGGGAAAGGATAGCTATGGATTTTGTGGTCGGTTTACCTCGTTCGAAGGATGGATACGATTCCATCTGGGTGATTGTAGACAGATTGACGAAGTCTGCACATTTCTTGCCTGTGAAAGCCACCTATTTTGTAGCTAGATTGTCGAAGTTGTACGTGAAGCATATTGTATGCCTTCATAGAGTACTTGTGTCCATTGTGTCAGATAGAGGTTCGGTGTTTACTTCTCGTTTTTGGCAGAAGTTATAGGAAGCGATGGGCACTAGGTTGGATTTTAGTACTACTTTTCATCCTCAGACAGATGGTCAGTCTGAGAGGACAATCCAGACACTGGAAGATATGTTGAGGATGTGTGTCTTGGATTTGGGAGGTAGTTGGGAAGATCATTTGCCACTCGTTGAGTTTGCATATAATAACAGCTACCATAGCAGTATTGGCATGGCACCGTATGAGGCATTGTATGGAAGGAAGTGTAGATCCCCTTTGAGTTGGGATGAGATTAGTGAGAGAGCTTTTACTGGACCTGAGATGGTTCAGGATGCTGCAGAGAAAGTCACCGTGATTAAGCGCAGATTAGAGACCGCAGTTAGCAGGCAGAAGAGTTATGTTGATCCTAGGCGCAAAGATATGGAGTTTCAAGTCGGAGATTTTTTTTTTCTGAAGGTATCTCCGATGAAGGGTGTTATGAGATTTGGTAGGAAGGGTAAGTTAGCACCGACATATATCGGACCGTTTGAGATTCTGGAGAGAGTTGGAACTATTGCATATCGGTTGGATTTGCCTCCGAGTATGTCACAGGTGCATCCAGTATTTCATATCTCGATGTTGAGGAAGTATATCTCAAACCCTTCACACGTGTTGTAGCCCGACAGCGTAGAACTGAGTGAAGATTTGACGTTTGTGGAAGAACCTGTGGCGATCGTTGATTTTCAAGTTCGACAGTTGCGTTCGAAGCAGATTCTGATGGTCAAGGTTCTGTGGCGTAGCAACAGAGTTGAGGAGCATACGTGGGAGACTGAAGCTGAGATGCGAGCTTCTTACCCGTATCTCTTTCCTTCCTGATCCTGTAATCTTTTCTTTCTGGAATTTGGGGACGAATTCTTGTAAGGAGGGAAGACTGTAATGTCCCGTGTTTTTAAATATTTTAATACTGCATCGGGATATGCAGTGTTAATAATTTTTGTATAAATGTTATGATATTTTTACGAGTCGATGTGTATTTAAAACCTATTTTAATTATTATGTATTATTTAAAGTCCTTTACGTAAAATTTTCCCGGGACTTACATTTTCGGGGAAATTTTCACGTAAATATTTTATTATTAATTATTTTAAATAGATTTACGGACTTGCATGAACTCATACATATTTTTAAAATACTAAACACCATATATATGTGTACGTATTTATCTAATTAGGGTTTAATTAATATTACCCTAATATTTTATTATTTGTTTATTAATTTTATTGTTATTTAATTATTATTTATTATTAAATTTTAAATTATTATAATAAGTGTGTGAGTGTGTGATTTTTCCCAAATATTTTATTTTATTATTATTTTTCTTTTTCTTTTTCTTTTTTTCTTTTTCTTTTCTTTTTCTTTTTCTTTTCTTTTTCTTTTCTTTTCTTCTTCTTCTTCGGTCTTCTTCTTCCCGAGCCTTCCCTTCTCCCCCTCCCGCTGCAAATCCCAACCACCTACCATCGGTGTGCCACCAGCAGCTCCGCCCTCCCTAGCCAGCTACTCCGCTGCCCCTAGCTTCCTTCCCCGGCGCCGGCTAGCTCCAATTTCACCATTTTCGGCCGAAAGTTGCAATTTCTTCACACCTCGCAATTACGGCCACCATTTTTGACACCACCAATCTCTTTCTTCTCCTTGAGCTCCGGTGAGTGCGATTGTAGCTTTGGTTTGAGCTTAAATGGTCTTGATTTGCTTAGGTTTCGAATTTTCGATTTTGGCCATATTAGGGTTTTTGATTTTTTTTGAACTTCAATTTGATTGATTCATGAAAAGTCCCTTAACAAATGTTGATCCTAGTAGCTTAATATTCATGTATGAATTTTTGTTGAATTTTTTGAGATTATTTTGATTTTTGGGTATTTTTGAATATTTTAATATTATTTTCTAATTTTCGGAAATTAATTAAATAAATTATGAAATTGTGTTTTATGATAATTATAGGTGTTGAAATGAATTATAGGAATTTATTTGGAATTTTTATGAATTTCTAAGTATTTATTTTGAATTATTTAAGTTTATGTAATTTTGGAAAATTAGGGTTAAATGTGTTTTTAATTGAAATTAATTGGTTAATTGAGTTAATTATTGATATTATTGATAAATATGTTGATAAAATTAATTTTGGATAATTATACTATTTTTGGTGAATTTTTGAAGTAATTTTAGTATATTTATATATATAGGGGTATTTTGGTAATTTTATACAAAATTGGCTAAAAATGTAATTTAATTGGTTTTAATAGTTATTTAAGGTATAAAAATGATTTCTATAAATTATTTAGTATTTTTAACTAATTAAAACTATTTTTCGTGAATTATTTTCAATTATATATATAATATACGATTTTTCTAATAAAATAAGTTTTTATCGGTTTTTACTGTGTTTAAAGGTTAATTATGTAATTTCTACCTATAAAATGTATTTCTATGTTATAAGGATATTTTTGGTATTTCTGAAATTATTCTGTGTTTGTGGACCCCGGTCGGTAGACTGTAGTTTGGAGTCCCACCAAGGGGTTGTGGATTTGTTTTGAGCTTGTTTTTCGAAGTGTGTTTCTTTGCAGGGTCGACTCTACTCTTTGAGTAGAGAGATGTCCGTTTTATTGGGGAGGTTCTGCCGAATTTTTGGTAGAATTCTCGTAAAACGTGATATCTGGTCGAACCCTAATTTCGATTTTGTGGTTAATGTTCTAAATCGAGTTTCTAGGATTTTTTATTAGGTTTATTCTGATTTCTGTCATTTTTGTTTGTTTAGTTGCGCCGAGACCGAGGCCTAGTGGACCAGGCCCATCGGATCCATCTCGTGGAGCGCACTAAGTGTGAGTTACTATTTTATATATATGTGCTTTAGGATGCATGATTTTAGAAATATATGTTTTGTTTTGATTAAATATGCATAAATTATGTGATTTGTATTTAGGTATATTTTTTGTTTATTTTTGGTATATATTAAATTATATGCATGTTTTATTAATAAGTTATATTTAAAATGTTTTTAAATATATTTCTAGCTTAATTTATAATTTGATTGAATTTATTTGACGTATATATACTCGAAATATACCTGGTTTACTTTTGATATATTTCTAGTATATATATGGTTTATATTGTTATTTTATTTAAATTCATGCATCATTTATTTGTCAATGAATGTTTTATATTTATTAATGAAGAATATCAATAGAACGTGCTACCTAGTGGGCAGCACTAGGACCGAGTACGTACCGGTACGCCTATAGCATTTAGGCTATATTACTAACCAATTGTGGATATTGATTGAATTTGATTATTTGATGTGTGAGATATAGTTTGGAGGTGTGATTACTGGAGCTCGGTTGACCAAGTGTCTCGGGGCCAATCACACTGGCAGTCAGACTGCTGGAGCTCGGTTGACTTAGTGTCTCGGGGCCAGTCTACTGTCTAAATGGATTAAGTGGATATATTTGGAATAAGTGAGCCTGTATCGCTAGAGTGTTGTCTAACACTGTTTTTGAGGTTGCGATATCGTAGGGTTCTATGTGATCCTTTATAAACGATGATTTTCAATGAAATATATATAAAAGGATTTTATTGCATCTGTGTGTATTTGCCTGTATATATACATATTAGATATATATTGTTGATTGTATGCATTGTCATTTAGTGTACATGTATATATACCATAGTAATTCACTCAGTGAGGTCTGACTCCCCTCCGTTGACTAATTTTTCAGGAGAGTCACCATCTTCAGACCTCAGTAGCAGGCCTGTATGCCGGATTTCTTCCGCCCCGGCTTCTTCATGTAAACTGCTTATCTGAGTCTTGGATTTATTTTATCTAGACACTGCAATAGTCATTAAATTGTTAAAGAGATGTTGTATTATATTTGAATTAGATTTGTATCAAAAGAGTTTATATATATATGAAATGATGAGGATTGATTTAAATCCAGTTGGTGCTTATGCTATTATTATATTTATGATTTTTATTTCCGCTGCATTATATATTGTTATTATTATTGCATGTTTATTTTATTTTTAGGCTTGCTACGGGTTCCAAATTCGAAAGAATTCTCGTTCCCTAGCGCCGGTCATGGCCCCTGTTTTGGGTTGTGACAGACCTAGTGTCTCGGGGCCAATCACACTAGCAGTCAGACTGCTGGAGCTCAGTTGACTTAGTGTCTTGGGGCCAGTCTACTATCCAAATGGATTAAGTGAACATATTTGGAATAAGTGAGCCTGTATGGCTAGAGTGTTGTCTAACACTGTTTTGAGGTTGCGATATTATAGGGTTCTATTTGATCCTTCATAAACGATGATTTTCAGTAAAATATATATAAAATGATTTTATAGCATCTGTGTGTATTTGTCTGTATATATACATATTAGATATATATTGTTGATTGTATGCATTATCATTTAGTGTGCATGTATATATATTATAGTAATTCACTCAGTGAGGTCTGACTCCCCTCTGTTGACTATTTTTCAGGAGAGTCATCTTCCTCAGACCTCAGTAGCAGGCCTGTGCGCCGGATTTCTTCCGCCCCAGTTTCTTTATGTAAACTACTTCTCTGAGTCTTGAGTTTTATTTTATTTAGACACTGCAGTAGTCATTAAATTGTTAAAGAGATGTTGTATTATATTTGAACTGGATTTGTATTAAAAGAGTTTATATATATATGAGATGAGTATTTAATTTAAATCCAGTTGGTGGAAATGTTATTGTGATATTTATGATTTTTATTTCCGCTACATTATATATTGTTATTACTATTGCATGTTTTATTTTATTTTTAGGCTTGCTACGGGTTCCGGATTCGAAAAAATTCCCGTTCTCTAGCGCCGATCATGGCCCCTGTTTTGGGTCGTGACAGTGACACATAAAGTGTCAACTAATAAAAAAAAAGTTTAGTGTATAGGAATTATGTAGCTTAAAGAATGGTTAATTGTCGAATTCGCAAAGGAACATGAAAAATATAGGAATAAGGTGCCTTAAAGTTTAATTTTCATCTTCATATTTTTTGTCTATTTTTTAAAATTCAATTTTATTGGATCACACATTAAAAAGTTATTGCAATTAAGTTTAAAAATCAAAATAATATTGAAATTTAGCACTAATTAATAAAAATTAGTTCAAATAAAAAAGAGAATTGATAAAATTAGTTTCAAAACATATATTTATGAAGTTTTTAAATTTTTTAAGTTTAAAAAATATTTAATTTTTAAAAATTTTAAAAAGTGAAAAAATATTTTCTATGGACATTGAAATTTTGAAAAAAAAATTATATATAAAGAATTAAAAAATTTCTATAAACTTATTCATTTTTAATAAATTTCTAAGTAATAATTTTTTATAAATTTAAAAATTATTAAAAAATTATTGAGTGAATGAAAATTTTTAATTCTTTTTTCTTTAAATATATATCATTTGATTGTAAAATTTTTAAGGTTTTTTACATTTTTTATTTATAAAGAATATTTTTTGAAAATTTTTTTAATTAACAAAATATATTTCTATAAACTTAAAAATTTTTAAAAATTTTATAAGTATATACTTTGAAATTAATTTTTATTAATTAGTGTTAAATTTTATTTTAATTTTTAAGACTTAATTATGATAATTTTTTAAATAAGGATTTAATATAATTAAATTTTTAAAAATTAATGTTCAAATAAAAAAGTATAAAAGTTAAATATAAATTTTGAAATAAAATTAAGGGTTGAATTTATAATTTATCTGTGAAAATATATATTATAATATTTTTTTCAATAATTTAAAGTTTCATGTGTTGGAAATGGTGAATGATTTAGACGTAATGGATGATGTTATTCTATGGGGGGAGGGGGTATATAACAAGTGAATTGTCATTTTAAATATAAAAAGATAAAAAGTGGGAATAGTTTTAAACTTAAAATAGTTTTTATATATTTTTAATATTTAGCTACGACTGCTCTCTTTATTTTATTATAGGATAAATTACATTTTATATTTTATATTTTATTGTATTTTACTACTTCATTTTTTACACTTAAAAATATATTTATTCATTTTTTACATTTAAAAATATATTTATTCATTTTTAATATTTATTTTTTTTAGCATTGATTAGTCTCTCTGTAGTGATGAATTAATACAAAAAACAAATATTATGGATGAATAAATATTTTTTCAAATATTAGAAATGAAATAATATAATGTGATAAAATAAATAGAGCAAAATATAATATCATATTACTCTTTTATTATATCATATTACTTCATTATTATTATTATTATTATTGCAAACACCATGGTTACTCTTAATTATGTGCAATAATGGGTACATATACATGACAAGCATGCGACTAGCCACTTGTGGAAGATTAGTAAAATCACCAGTAGTCATTGCAAGAACATTCACCTAACTTGAAGTGATGAAATCTAAGAGAATCTCTAACCACAATTTCACGCCCTGTGGCCATGGATACATGTTTAGCGAAAGCATGGCAGTCCTTGCACGTCCTTAGGTTCTTGAAAACCACTATAGGAGCATGGCTTGGCAAGGATATTAGCCCAAATGCTATTGCCAATCTCTCGCTATGCTCAAGAAGTTGCTCTTTCCTCTCGGGTAAACTATTGGATACATCGTCTTCTGTCAATATGCCATTTTGAGTTTTGACAACAATATTGTTCAACACTTTTAACTTCATGTAGATTTGTTCTGTCTGAGGATGGTGTTTGTCTCCCACTATAAACCGGTGCACTTTACCCTTGACTGTAACCCAGCTGCAGCTAAGATCCTTCCTCAAATTTCTGTCTGTCATTGTCTTTCTAACATTGGCTGCTTCTTTCCAGTTCCCAAATGAAGCATAAAGGTTAAACATCAGAATGTAACCTGCAGTATCTTCTGGATCTAGCCGAAGGAGGTTCTCAGCCGCAATTTTCCCGAGCTCAAGATTCCTATGGGTCCAACACCCACCTAATAAACATTTCCAACTCATTGCATCCGGATCAAATGGCATACTCCTTATTAATTCAAGTGCTTCCTCTAGGTATCCAGCACGAGAATATATGTCAATCATGCAATCATAATGATCAATAGTTGGGGGCACACCATACTTGTTACTCATCAAATCTAAATACTGCTTGCCTTCTGTGACCATACCTGAGTGACTACAAGCTGTCAAAACAGCAATAAATGTAATTGCATTTGGCCTAACATCAAAATCCTGCATCCTCTTAAATAGCTTCAGAGCGTCAGTGGCATCACCCTGATAAGCATAACCAGCAATTATAGCAGTCCAGGCCACAGCATCAGGTTCATCCATTGATTCAAATGCTCGATTTGCATAGTCTAATCTGCCACATCTCGAGTACATAGTAATCATTGCACTTTCTCCATGTTGATTTGCTATCAAACTTCTTTTTATTGCATCGGCATGAGCTTGAGCACCTGTACTAAAGTCTGCAAGCGCAGAACATGCCTGGAAAATGCTTGTATATGTGAAAGAATTTAAATCACCACTCTTACTTCTCAAAGATACAAAAATCTTGACAGATTCCTCAAATTCACCTATTTGACAATACCCTGTTATCAAAGCACTCCATGAAACATCATTTGGTTCACTAATCCTCTCAAATGCTTTAGAAGCAAATTCAAAACTAGCACATTTAATATAGAAGTCCACAAGAGGAGTTCCTACTGAAACTTCAGATTCTAAACCAAGTTTAACAATGTGACCATGAATCTGCTTTCCGAAATTCAAGTCCTCCAAACCAGCACATGCCTTGAGAGAAATAGAGAATACATACTCATCCAGTTCAACACCTTCATGCAACATCTTGGCAAACAAATCCAAAGCATGCTTCTGTTTTTGAGCTTGAGTGTAGCCCACCATCAGTCCTGTCCAAGCCACAACATTCTTTTCAGTCATGTGGTTAAAAACGAGCTCAGCACCATCTAGCCAACCACATTTAACGTACATGTTGGATATTGCCGTGCTAATAGAGACATTGGTAACCAGACCACCTTTAATAGCATGACAATGCATCTGTTTACCAATATCTAAAAGAGAAGGATTCAGCAAATACCGGAGAAGGTCAATGTATATGGATGGATTTGGCTTAACTCCCAAAGAAATCATATTTGAAAAAAGGCAAAAAGCTTTATCAAGAAGTCCATGTTCTGCATAAGCTGATATAATAGCGCCCCAAGAAAATAAACTCCTTTCAATCATTTCATCAAACACTTTGTGTGCCTCTGCTAAGCTCCCACATTCACAATACATTTTGAGAATGGAATTTTGAAGAAACTGAAGGGGAGGTGCAGTCTTTGCTGTTCTTTTCAACTGGTCATGAATCAATCTTCCATCCCACAAAGATTTAGACTTGCCACATATTTCAAACAGAGTTTTAAAAGAATCAGGGCCAACAGAAATGCCAGCCTCGACCATTAGTTTGAGAAATTCGCGAGCTTCTTTGAGTTTTCCCTGCTTTGATAGAGAAATCAAATGTACATTTTCAACCTCACCATTTTTATTTTGTTGGGTTTTGAGTGAAAAAGTAGTGCCTTTAAGAGAAACCCATGAAGGGATTTGTGCAAAGTTAGCAAATTTAATAATCGGAACCTTATCATGAGCTTTAATTAGCGATGCATTGCAAGGTTTCGCAGCAAAAAGAAAGCGAGCATCCATTGAAGACTTCAGGATGAACAGTAATTTTCTTTTTGTCTCTGATATTTAGAAGTGCTAGGCTGCCAGCTCTTACCCAGGGCTGTAACGAGTCAAAAGCCTTTCCAGTTACAGGGATCTCAACTCGATAAAAACTCATCATATATTCAAATTTGTTTAATTAACGAGTTTATTTAAAGCTACACTCATAAAAATCACATATAAGTTGGAATTGAAGTTATGAGATGATTGGTAATTTTTATGCATTAATAATTTTATTTTAAATATATAATATATAAATTTTTATTTTTAATAAATATAAAAAATATCTAAAAATATATTATTAAAATAAAATTATTAATTTATTATAACTTATTTAATAAATAATTTATTTTATTTTTTAATAAATAATTTTAATTTATAATTTATATTTTTAAAAAAATTTTAACCTGTTTAAACTTGTAAACATCAATTGCCATAATAAAACTGCCATGATAAACTCATAAACTGAATCTGAACTGGCTAAACCTCAACCCGCACTTTTATTTGCACCGTTTCGAAATATCAATTTTTCAGTGGAAAAGATTTGAGAGCAGAATCACTTGCAATACTAATTTATTTACCATTTAGCTGTCTTGTAACAAATGAGCCCAAAAGCCCGCGTAGGGCTGGATGGTAACCATTTACCATCCAGTCCACAGGGCTGGCATTTTAGAAGTTCAAATTACCCTCCCACTCCACCTCACGACCAAAAAAAAACAAATGAGCCCAAAAGGATCACTGCGGTTTCCATAATTTTCACTATTTATTTTGAGCAAATATGAAAATGGAAAAGCTGCAAACGGCAAACATATAAACTAGAAAGCTTGCCCCTGACTAGCCTAGTATGTGGTTAGAAACATGATTAAAGAAACATAAAAGAGCTGGATTTTCTCCCTACAAAACAATCATCCAAAAGTAGACGTCATATAGCATCTTATTGCCATTATATCATGTGCAATGACCAATGCCTTCACCACATAGGCCACAGTCCACGATGGAACTGCCTAGCAAACAACATTACAACATTTCTGTACAACATTCTGCAGCTTCGGAACCTGAACAAAGACTCTGAGCAGAAATAGTTCCCAACTCTCCTCAATATTTCGAAACAAGGAAGAAGAAACTTGACTGAAAACATGAGAAATAATCGAATGCCAAAAGATATTCGAAGGAAGAGGTACTAGACTACAAGGCAATTGTGCTAAAACTTTGTGGGGTTTCTCAGACCCTGTCCCTATCCCAAGGGGTTCAGGGCTGAACATGCTTTGAAGTTTTATTTTCTACTGAACCAGCTAATTGATCTACAAATGGTGAATTTTCCTCCAGTTTTGCATTCAAGGATCGCGGATCCATTCTGTTTATCTCCTCTCGAGTGTAAACAAAGATCCTACGTACCATGCTACAGAATTCCCTGCATCATACAAAAGCAAGAAGTTGGTTCAATTTGATAAAAATGTACAAGCCTAGAAAGTTGACTATTTAAATAAACTGACTGCTGGATAATGAATTAAAACCACTTTAGGAACATTATCTAATGGAAGAGATGCCAATTAGTGAACTTACTGCCAGGGATCGTCTCCCACAAGCATCATATCGCCTTCATCATCAGTGAAAGCGATCAACCAGTTTTTGCTAGGAGTGATTAGTTCACCATTGAATTCAAAAATATGATCCAGTTCTGCTATCAATTCATTGTAGCCATTAAACTTGGTCAGGTCCACAGATCTCCCGTCAGCGATCCCTTGCTTGTGAACCTATTTCAATAAAAGACACAAGTATTTGCATCAATATTTCCAAAAGAAAAAGAAATCAACTATGAAACAATTTCATTCGATTTGTAGACTATCAAGTAGTGCAAACCTTTATGCATCTTCTGGTCAAACTACTCTGAAGCTTGCACTCAACTAAAGGATCAGAAGCCCCAAGAGACTTCTCCTCCTCATATCCAATTGTGATATCAGAAGACTTTGACCACCTCACTTGCTTCAAAGCCAGATCAGAGCCAAAGTCTTGCAGTTGGTCTGATGAAAGGCCGAACTGTTCATTTGGCCTTTGCAAGAAATTATTACATATTGTGGCATTTTCTGTTGGTACAGGATAGCTAATGAGGGAGATACCAAAGAGTTTGCATTTTCCATCTCCTTTAGATTTTACCTCATGCTGTTGCCAGGGCAGAGGATGTAGATTTTGTGCTGCTGGATGAGGAAAATTATCAACATGCATTGAAGGCAAAATCCAGCTTCCAGCCTGATAATCAACTTCAAGACCATGCACCGTATCATTCTGTCCAAGAGTTCCAGATGTAGGATTCAAAGGATTGTTATGTTGCAGCTCTTTATCTTTTGCAGCACAAAGCTCTATTTTGGAATCCATCATGTTAAATGAGAAGCTTGAGTGCATCTTGGATGGAGGACGCCAGCTGAAATTGCTTTCTTGACCAAAAGCGTGATCCAATTGGTCAGTACTATCAGGGTGGAGCCCAACAAAAGATCGATCAAATTCATGGGATTCATGTATGGTGCCTGCTCCTGATGTTGAATTCTTATGCTCCATTTCAGTCGTCATTTTAGGAATTCCATTATCAGGTCCAAATCTTCTCTCATCAAAATCAGTGCCATTTTGATCCTTACCTTGAGATGGAGTCCATCCATTAGGATTTTGAGTAGTGTCTAAATAACTATTCACAGCAAGTTTGCTTCCGATGGTTGAAGTTTCTAGATCTTCCACAGCTTTTGACAACCCATTATCTGTTGAAATCCCATACAATCAGACCATAATCAAAACAGGAGATGGACAGTGGAAAATCAGGAACAATCATACTTCTAATATGAGCCAACATAACCTTTCTTCATTGCAGCGGAGGAATCAGCAGGCATTGGCATATTCAAACGGAGCCTTTTCACTCGGCCTATTGGAAGGGGATCTAGAGAAGGAGCCAAAGCAGGTTCTACTTCCCAAGGGGAGACCCTCTCTGGACGATGAAGGGGAGAATTTTCATCCCAGCGCACCTAAAAAAACATGCTTGGTTTGAGCCTACAAAAGCAGATATTTACAAACCCAAATGAATTATCTGCTATTACCTTGAGGCATCTCCATTTTGAACTGGGCCACTTGGGATCAGCATGTTCAACTCCAATCACAGTGCCTGAAAACCTAGCCATGGACAGAGGATGCATAAGGAACATTTGTGTAATCTTCAGTACCCATCCATGTTCCCTCATATTTTTTATATGCTAGTGAAATCAACTAAATGATCGAATATAGACATAACTAACAAAAAGTTGTACCTCTGTTCTGGAGCCTCTTCAGCTTCAAACCTCATCTTGAATCTCATCCCTATGGTAAAGTTGTTCTTGACAGACTCCACATATTTGTCCACTGGAATAATAAACTCAGCAGGACTAGTCCTGCAACATACAAAAAAAGCTGTACAGATAAGATGGAACACATTTGCATTGTTGAAAAATGTACTGAGCTATATGTTCGAAAGTACATATCTCAAATAAGAAATTTTTTTTAAGAAAAACTTTGCTAATGTTAGTTAGCAATTACATAGATGAAAGCAGCAGCCGCTTGGTAAATCTGAAAAATGAAACCACAAACCTTGGTTTGTAGTAGACAGTGAACATTGTCCCTGTTGAAACAGCATGCCATGCAGTAGCAAGGATGCCAATATGCATACTGTGACTAGATATGACAGATGATGGAATATTACATGACTGCCGCATATCACGTCTTACTCCTACACGAAGCTCCCCAGTTTCACCTCTGGATACAAAGTTCAGCAACCAGTAAGGCTTGATATATATCACAGAATCAGAAGCACCAGACAAGTAAACTTACTAAATGCAAACTGTCAAAAATCACAACACTTCGACTAAAATGAGAGCAATATAAAACCTGAGAAATATAAATGCATCCCCTGCAACAAGCTTTTTGGAACTGACAAAAAGACTCCAACCACTTTGAAGAAGGTGCCTCTTTGGCTGACCTGCATTCAGATTCAAAATGGCACATTACATCATATCCATGTCAAACTTTTCAGCGATATCAATTTCGCAAGTACAAGGACAATTAACTCACTACATATAAAAGACACAAGTGAAAGAGTGATATAAATCAAAATTAAAGTCACTGTTAACCAATTCATAGTAGACAATCTGTTCTATTTATTCTAAAAATCTCCAACAGGCAAGCAGCAATTGAGCGATAGTGATAGCACCAAAACAGGGGTATCCCAAATGCAAAGGATAGACATTACTCCACAAATATAAACCAACCTAACCACAAAAGTATACAAACAGTTCTTGAGAGCTCTTCGGGAGATAACCATGAAAGCAAAGCACATGAATAATATATATTCATTTCCAGTTACCCCGAAATATGTGACGGAACCGCCATTCATTTCCAAGCAAATCCTTGGCCGCCAACTCCTGAGCCGGAGGTTGTAAAGACATGTCCTTTGAGAAAAATCAGCACAGAGCATGTGAAGTGAGATGAATTTAACACATGCATCAAAATAAACAAACAGAAACAGCAGAATATAAAGGGAAAAAAAAAGAAAAGAAGAAGGAGGAGGTAGAGACCAGCGGAGGCAGGCATTCATCGGCATGCCGTTTTAGAACTGAAAATCCACCATGGGTACTTGTATCAGAGGCTGTAAGAGTCTTACAAAAAGAATGAAATCGTGGACGTGCAGGTGGAGGCAGAGGCTTGTTTTCCACCAAGTTCTCATCTTGCTGCAAGTCCCACATTCATCTTAGATGGTTCAAAGCCAATATTAAATTATTGAACATTTCTAAAGAAAATCGAAGTGAAACATACTTCAGATTGAGGAAGTAAAGTTAATTGAGCATAAACTTCATCTGTGTCAGGTTCAGCCTGCAGTCAAAAACACAGAAGAATAAGAATAATATATTATAGTAAGCCTAACTGGAACAAAAGCATCTCCCTTTTTAATGTTATTAACAAACAGAGATTGCAGGATTGGTGACCTTTAAATGAACGTTGACCACACGACATAAAATTTTCCCTGGAAGATCATAAGCTGGCATTTGCTGATTATGAGCTACCTGATTCGTCGACGCTTGCACCTGCATCGCATAAAATTCCACAAAAAGATAAACAAAACAGAAAACAAGCACGAGCATCTCTTCGTTAAAAGGAAAAATAAAAACAAGAGGATCGTGAAATGATGCAGCTTACCTGCTCGATATGGCCTTGAGGGAAGTAGAAAACGAGCTCTCCTTGACGAGGCACCGTCACCAAAGGACCAGCACAGGCGTGCCATAGCTCCTTGAACAGTGCATCTGCTGAATCTGCAGTCAACACCACAACACATCATCATTCACAAAATTCTCAATCCATATTAAAAAAAAATCTATAAATTTATAACCAAAAATTTACCGGCCACCGCGACCGCGTTCCCGTTGTCATCCATTGGTAATCCAAACTCAAGAAACTTAGCAAAATGAAATGAGTGTAAATAATAATTAACTTAATAAAACGAAAACAGAATCCAAACAAGGATTCTATCTTTCAGAAAGCTGGTGTAAATCGAAATCGCAGGTTAATCAAAAGGCGAGAGTAGAGTCTGCTGCAAGCGAAACAAGAAAAGAAGTAATAGTAATAATAATCTCTGAATAATTCATTTTCACTGGCACTACCACTACCATCACCACCAACAGCAACTTTTTGAGTCTCTTTCTCTTCATCGTCTGCCTCGCTTTCTCTTTCTTCTGCAACCGTCTCAGCAATAGTTGCTCCCATTACCACTCGTACACTGTGTTTGTGTTTTTTCTGACTTATTATTTAACCACCTTTTTTATTTTCAATTTAATTTTTTTACCTGCTGCAGTGAAGTCAGATTGAATTATTATTGTCCATTACTGGACTACCGGTAGCTCCGGTAGCAGGAGCTTCTTCTCTGTTTTGTCCTCTGCTTAACCGGCGAATAGGCAGCTATTAAACACTATTGGATGGATACAAGGTTTTGTATATTAACGGCCGTTAAGGTTATGGCTTACGTGTTCGGTTTTTATCGGTTGAAAAGTACACGGCGTTTGTCTTTTGAGACGGAAAGTTTCTCTGATTTCTGAGAGATTTTGTCCCCACATTAACCCTATGTTTAGAAATGAAGGAAAGAGATAAAAGAAAATAAAAAGAAAAATATGAAAAAAATTTGTTATTTTTTTTTTTTAATTTAATGTTTAGATTTGGAAGAAAATAATATTGGAAGAAAATAAAATAAATTTATCTTTTTTATTGGAGAATAAAAATATATACTATATATTTATTATTGTGCCCTTAAAATAAAATAGTCTTTTATTTATTAAATAAAAGATAAAATAGTAAAATTAATTATTATAGTATATTTTTCTCTCATTTTTTTAAATTTTTTCTCTAATTTGAAGAGATAAGATGAGAGAAAAAATAAATTTAATTTTCCTTTCTCTCTTTATTTTTTCTTCTAAACCAAATATTAAAAAGTTACTTTCCTCCTATATTTTCCTCTCATATTTTTTATCCTCCCCACTTTCCTCTCATTCCAAACATAAGGTAATAGGCAGGAGGATCGGTGTTAACAAATGAGAAAAAATGATAATATAACCCAGGAGAAAATCACCTCATCAATTGATAAAAGGACACGTGTCATTTTGATCCAAAAGATCAAAGGTGGCTTGATCAGAACTCATTCTATTCAAAAAACTCGGATACCGAAAAATACAAGCATAGTTTAAGTATTTATGAAGGACACATGTCGGGTAATTAGATGAGCACGTAATGTATGAGGTGGGCTTTTCTTGTGCTAGTAGGAGTGGTACGAATTAATAAAGTAGGCAAAGGAAAATAAGGAAAATGGAACAACGCACCTTAAGTCACGCGACTTTAGTTTGGTTTGGTTTTTTTTTTTAATGAAAAAGGAAATGTATTAATTCAAATCAACTTACAACACATCAGTAATAAGGGAAGGACTACATCCAATCCATTCCCTTAGATCAGGCATAAAAGTTGCTGCTCTAGCTAGAGAGTGAGCTATAACATTCGCTGATCTTTTGACCAAAAACAACTAAGATTCCTTCAGTTTTTCCAATAATGACTTACAATCCTGAATAATGATGCCTACAAGAGGTGAAATGTTACTTGAAGAGTTTATAGCCAAAACTAATATCTGAGAGTCAAATTCAATAAAAACCTTGGATTTATCTTTGGACAACAACCAACTAAGTGCTTTTTTAAGAGCTAAGGCTTATGCAAATAGAGGATCAAATGAACCCTATTTTAGAGCTTGCAAAGTTGCTAAAAACCCTCCCCAGGAATCCTGTAGAACATAACCAATACCTATATGACCTAAAGAGTTAACTGTGCTTATGTCTACATTACATTTGACAAAGCCCAATAGAGGTTTGTTCCATTTTGTTTGGGTTGTTGGTTTTGACAATGCATTAGAAAATGCCTTGAGAGCACAAACCTCCTACCAATGAGAATCATAAATCATGGTGTCATTAAGCATAGTACCCGTCCCCCTCTGCTTCCTTTTTTAAATTTTCTCATTGCGATTTTTCTATAAATGCCATAGAATAGAAGCAATGACCTGTAAATCCGACTCCATAAAATGCAACAATAACAAAGACCACCACCTTTTCAAATTAAAGGCTTGGCTAGAACAGTCACCAAATGGTGACATCACCCACACACTACGAGCAAAAGCACAGCTGACCAAAAAATGATAAGATTTCTCCACAAGTAAGTGACACATTGGACATACCTCTTCCTCTATAGTTTTCTTCTATTTCAAAGCTTGTAAAGTGGGAAAGCACCTGGAGAAAGCCCTCCATAAGAAATTTTTGATTTGAGGGTAAACCTTTAATTTCCAACAACTTTGCCAATTAAAAAAGATAGAATTGTCATCCACATGATCCCACTTAAGAATTGTCATCCATGTCCGAGGCTTACACATATGATCCCAACTTTGCCATCTTGCTTATTCCCCATTTGTCCCCACCAAAACTATTCATCATCCTTTCTATTTCTTCACATAAAGACATAGGAAGAAGAAAGACGGACATAACAATTGACCTCAATAAGACCTCCTTACCTGCTCTTGAAAAGACTTTGTGCTTATTATGACCCATATTTTTAAATTATTTTATTTTAAAATGAGATATACAGTGTTAATAAAATTTGGAGATTTTATTGATTATTTTCATTATTTGTGATTAATTACTATTATTTTATATTTAATTAAATTTTCTACATAAATATATTATTTTTGATCATTTAATTTGCATGGTTATTTTAACATTATTATTTCTATTATTTTTTTTCTTAAATTTCACTATTTATTTTGTTAATAAATTATTTTATTAATTGGATTGTTATTTTATGTATTATATATATTAACTTGGGTTTGTGAATTTGTGCATGTATGTAATTTGCATGTGTGTGTGTGTTTATTATTATTATATGTGTGAATATATATATATATATATATATATATATATATATATATATATATATATATATATATATATATATATATATATATATATATATATATATATATATATATATTGTGTGGTGGATATTTTTACTGTCACGACCCAAAACAGGGGCCATGACCGGCGCTAGGGAACGGGAATTCTTTCGAATCCGGAACCCGTAGCAAGCCTAAAATAAAATAAACATGCAATAATAATAACAACTCTTAATGCAGCGAAAATAAAATCATAAGTATCAAAATAATATTCCACCACGGGATTTAAATCAAATCCATATCTCATATATATAAATAACTTTTTTAATATAAATCCAGTTCAAATTCTTAAAATACATAACTCATACAAATATAATACAATAAATTTTAACAATCTTACGACTACTGCAGTGTCTAGAATATAAAATAAAACTCAAGTTAGCAGTTTACATAAAGAAGCCGGAGCGGAAGAAATCCGACGTACAGACCTGCTACTGAGGTCTGAAGACGAAGACTCTCCTGAAAAAATGGTCAACAGAGGGGAGTCAGACCTCACTGAGTGAATTACTAAAATATATATACATGCATACTAAATGACAATGCACACAATCAATAGTATATATATAATAAGCATATATACAAGCAAATACACACAGATGCAATAAAATCATTTTATATATTTTTATTGAAAATCACAGTTCATGAAGGATCAAATAGAACCCTAGAAAAATCGCAACCTCAAACAGTCTTAGACAACACTCTAGTCATACAGGCTCACTTATTCCAATATAATTACTTGATCCATTTGGACAGTAGACTGGCCCCGAGAAATTAAGTCAACCGAGCTCCAACAGTCTGATTGTAAATGTGATTGGCCCCGAGACACTTGGTCAGCAGAGCCCCAGCAATCACACCTCCAAACCATATTACACATCAAATAATCATATCCAATCAACATCCACACATAGTTAGTAATATAGCCCAAATACTATAAGCGTACCGGTACGTACTTGGTCCTAGTGCTGCCCACTAGGTAACATGTTCTATTGATATCCTTCATTAAAACATAAAACATACATTCATAAAAATAAATGGTGAATGAACTGAATAAAATAGCAACATAAACCATATATATACTAAAAATATACCAAAAGTAAACCAGGTATATTTTGAGTATATATACGTCAAATAAATCCAATTAAATCGTAAAATAAACTAAATATATATTTAAAAACATTTTGAACATAAATGTCTAATAAAGCATGCATATAATTCAAAATATATCAAAAATAAATTAAAAATAAACTTAAGTACTAATTAAATTATGTATGCATATTTAATCCAAATAAAACATTCATTTCTAAAATCATGCATTCTAAAGCATATATATATAAAATAGTAACTCACACTTAGTGCGCTCCTCGAGATGGGTTCGACGGACCTGGTCCACTAGGCCTCGGTCTCGGCGCAACTAAACAAACAATAAATAACAGACATCAGAATAAACCTAACAGAAAATTCTAGAAACTCGATCTAGAATATTGGACACAGAATCAAAATTAGGGTTTGACTGGACATCACGTTTTACGAGAATTCTACCAAAAATTCGACAGAACCTCCCCTGTAAAACGGACATGTCTCTACTCAAAGAGTAGAGCCGGCCCTGCAAGAAACACACTTTAAAAAATAGACACAGAAACACATCCACAACCCCTCGGTCGGACTCCAAACTACAGTTTACCGACCGGGGTCCACAATCACAGAATAATATAAAAATACCAAAAATACCCTTATATCATAGAAATACATTTTATAAGTAGAAATTATATAATTAACCCTAAAACACAGTAAAAACCGATAAAAACTCATTTTATTAGAAAAATCGTATATTATATATATAATTTGAAAATAATTCACGAAAAATAGTTTTAATTAATTAAAAATACTAAATAAATTGTAGAAATCATTTTTATACCTTAAATAGCTATTAAAACCAATTTAATTACATTTTTAGTCAATTTATGGTAAAATTACCAAAATACCCCTATATGTATAAATATACTAAAATTAATCCAAAAATTCACCAAAAATAATATAATTACACAAAATTTATTTTATCAACATATTTATCAATAATATCAATAAATAAACTCAATTAATCAATTAATTTCAATTAAACATACAATTAACCCTATTTTTCCAAAATTACATAAACTAATTAAATTCAAAATAAATACATAGAAATTCATAAAAATTCCAAATAAATTTCTATAATTCATTTCAACCCCTATATTTATCATAAAACACAATTTCATAATTTAATTAATTAATTTTCAAAAATTAGAAAATAATAATAAAATATTCAAAAATACCCAAAAATCAAAATAATTCCCAAAAATTCTACAAAAATTCACACATGAATATTAACCTAAGGGTAACAACATTTGTGAAGGAATTTCTCATGAATCAATCAATTCAAAGTTCAAAAAAATCAAGAACCCTAAAATGGCCGAATTACCAAAATTGAAACCTAAGCAAATCAAGACTATTTTAAGTGAAACAAAGCTTGGAATCACACTCACCGGAGCTCAAGGAGAAGAAAGAGACCGGCAGTGTCGAAAATGGTGGTCGAAAACACTGTGAACGACGGTGAGAAGAGTTTCGGCTTCTCCGGTCAAAACGAGCTTCCCGACGTCGGAAATGGACTCTGCTGGCGGCGGAACAGTTGGAGGAAGGAGGTGACACGCCGGGAGGCACACCGACGGCAAGAGAACGGCGTGACAGTGGCCGGATTCGCATGAGGGACGATCGGGGAAGAAGGAGAAGCTTCAATGGCAATTTCATAAATAACTTAAACTTTATTTTTTTGTTTAATATTAAATGTATATGTATATATATATACTTTTACACTATATATTAAAATAATATAAACTCACACACATTAAATATACACCACACATATATAATTTAATATTTTTAATAATTTATACACTAAAAATAATTAAATAATATTAAAACTAATTAATAAATAGTAAAATATTAGGGTAATGTCACGACCCAAAACAGGGGCCATGACCGGCGCTAGGGAACAGGAATTCTTTCGAATCCGGAACCCGTAGCAAGCCTAAAAATAAAATAAACATGCAATAATAATAACAACAACACTTAATACAGCATAAATAAAATCATAAGTATCAAAATAATATTTCTGTCAAACAAAATTAAATCGAATTCTCATCTCATATATAAATAAATCCTTTAATACAAGTTCAGTTCAAATATTTAAAGTACATATCTCACGACTTTATACAACTACTGCAGTGTCTAGATTATAAAATAAAACTCAAGACTCAGATAAGCAGTTTACATAAAGAAGCCAGGGTGGAAGAAATCCGGCGTACAGGCCTGCTACTAAGGTCTGAGGAAGAAGACTCTCTTGAAAAATGGTCAACAGAGGGGAGTCAGACCTCACTGAGTGAATTACTATAATATATATACATGCATACTAAATGACAATGCACACAGTCAAAAGTATATATAATATGTATGTATACAAGCAATTACACACAGATGCAATAAAATCATTTTATATATTTTTATTGAAAATCACAGTTTATGAAGGATCGAATAGAACCCTACAATATCGCAACCTCAAAAACAGTATTAGACAACACTCTAGCCATACAGGCTCACTTATTCTAAATATAATCACTTGATCCATTTGGACAGTAGACTGGCCCCGAGACACTAAGTCAACCGAGCTCCAGCAGTCTGATTGTCAGTGTGATTGGCCCCGAGACACTTGGTCAACCGAGCTCCAGCAATCATACTCCCAAATCATATCAACACATCAAATAATCATATCCAATCAATATCCACAAATGGTTAGTAATATAGCCCAAATGCTATCAGCGTACCGGTACGTACTCGGTCCTAGTGCTGCCCACTAGGTAGCACGTTCTATTGATATCCTTCATTATAATTATAAAACATACATTCATAAAATAAATGATGCATGAATTTGAAATAAACAACAACATAAACTATATATATACTAGAAATATACCAAAAGTAAACTAAGTATATTTCGAGTATATATACTTCAAATAAATCCAATATATTTGCAAAATAAACTAGAAATATATTTAAAAACATTTTAAGTATAAATGTTAAATAAAACATGCAAATAATTTACAATATACTAAAAATAAACCAAAGATAAACCAAAAATAAACTAAAAATAAACTTAAATACTAATTGAGTTATTTATGCATAATTAATCAAAATAACATACATTTCTAAATCATGCACCCTAAGCATATATATATAAAATAGTAACTCACACTTAGTGCGCTCCTCGAGATGGGTCTGATGGGCCTGGTCCACTAGGCCTCGGTCTCGGCGCAACTAAACATACAAAAAAATAACAGACATCAGAATAAACCTAATAGAAAATCTTAGAAACTCGATCTAGAATAGTAGACACAAAATCAGAATTAGGGTTTGACCGGACATCACGTTTTACGAGAATTCTACCAAAAATCCGGCAGAACATCCCTTGTAAAATGGACATCTCTCTACTCAAAGAGTAGAGCTGGCCCTGCAAAGAAACACACTGCGAAAGATAGACACAGGAACACATCCACAACCCCTCGGTCGGACTCCAAACTACAATTTATCGACTGGGGTCTACAATTCACAAAACAATACAGAAATACCAAAAATACCTTTATATCATAGAAATAAATTTTATAAGTAGAAATTACGTAATTAACCCTATAACACATTAAAAACCAATAAAAACTCATTTTTTAGAAAAATCATATTATATATATATATTTGAAAATAATTTACGAAAAATAGTTTTAATTAGTTAAAAATACTAAATAATTTGTAGAAGTCATTTTTATACCTTAAATAACTATTAAAACCAATTTAATTACATTTTTAGCCAATTTATGGTAAAATTATCAAAATACCCCTATATATATAAATATACTAAAATTAATCCAAAAATTCACCAAAAATAATATAATTGAAAAAAATTAATTTTCTCATCATATTTATCAATAATATCAATAATTAAACTCAATTAACTAATTAATTTCAATTAAACATACAATTAACCCTATTTTCTCAAAATTACATAAACTAATTAAATTCAAAATAAATACATAAAAATTCCAAATAAATTTCTATAATTAATTTAAACACCTATAATTACCATTACCATAAAACACAATTTCATAATTTAATTAATTAATTTTTGAAAATTAGAAAATAATAATAAAATATTCAAAAATACCCAAAAATCAAAATAATTCCCAAAAATTCTACAAAAATTCACACATGAAGATTAAGCTACTAAGATCAACATTTGTTAAGGGAATTTTCATGAATCACAACGAAAAATTCAAAAAAAATTCGAAAATCAATTTTGGCCAAATTGGAAAAATTAAGAAAAACCATACCAAATCAAGTTTTAAGCTTAAACAAAGCTTGGAATCGTCTTCTATGGCTTCAGGGGAGTCCAACGACACCGAAAACGTGAAGATTGGTGGCCGGAGGAGGAAGAACCATGAAAGCTTGAATTCTCAGCCAAAAATGGCAGAAGTCGAGCTGATCGGTGCCGGGGAATACGACCAGGATGGCGGAGCTGCTGGAGAAGATGGTGGCACGTCGGGAGGCACTTTAATAGCCGATGATCGAAAGTTACAGGCGGTGAGGGTGAGGGTTGATGGAGGGAAGTCGGGGAGAAGAAGAAAATAGGGAAGAAGAGAAGAGAAAGAAAAAAAAGAAAAAAAAAATTCTTTGTTTATATATATATATATTATAATAATAATACTTTAATAATTTATAATATAATATACTTATATAGTACTTGGAAAAATCACACACCACACATTTAATATTTTAATAGTTTAATACACCTAAAGAAAATAATTAAATAATATTAAAACTAATTAATAAATAATAATAAAATTTAGGATAATAAATTAAACCCTAGTTTTAATTTAAATATGTACGCATAGATACACACTATTTTAGCACTTTAAAATATATATGAGTTCATGCAAATGAGGAAATCCATTTAAAATAATTAATATTAAATAATTTATGTATCAATTTCCCCGGAAATGCAAGTCCCGGGAAAATTTTACTTAAAATACTTAAAATAACATAAAATAATTAAAAATCAATTTTAATTAAATAAAAACTCATGAAATATCATAAATATATACAAAAATTATTAACACTGCATATCCCGATACAGTATTAAAATATTTAAAAACACGGGATATTACAGGTAATTAATTAAACCCTAGTTAAATAAATAAATACACATATATACGTTATTTAGTACTTTAAAAATATATATGAGTTCATGCAAGTCCGTAAAATTATTTAAAATAATTAATAATAAATAATTTACGTGTCAATTTTCCCGAAAATGCAAGTCCCGGGAAAATTTTACGTAAAGTGCTTAAAATAATATAAAACAATTAAAAATCAATTTTAATTAAATAGCAACTGATGAAATATCATAAATATATACAAAAATTATTAACACTGCATATCTCGATGTAGTATTAAAATATTTAAAAATACGGGATATTACATTTACATAAAGTTGACCACATTATTTTAACAATACTTTATTATATAATATTATAATATATATATATATACACACACACATGCATGCATACAACAAACCCATATACATGCACGTGCATTAAACACCAACACAAAGCACAAAAGAAAAAGAAAGAAAAATGTGATGGACCAAAAAAAAAAACGCAAGAACAAAAAATAAACACAGAGACTTCATCTTCTTCCCTCCTGAGCAACCCATTCCCTAACCTTCACTGTACCTCAATCACTTTCGACTACCATTTCTTAAGCTTCTTGTCTCTATCAACTCCCTAAGCTCTGGTGATCACAATTTCAAGCTCCGTTTGAGCTTAAATCCGATCATTTTTATGCCGAGACCGAGGCTTAGTAGACCGAGCCCGTGAGACTAGTCACATGAAGTGCACACGTGTGAATTGTTATTTTATATATACATCATGCTTAGGTTGCATGTTTTAGAAAATACATGTTTTAAATGTATATTTATTCATAATTATTTTATTAAATGTTTAGTATACCTTAGGTATATTTTAGGTATATTTCTAAATAAGTACATGTTATTTTTATTGATTTTTACTTACATGATTATAGTATACTGTTGGTTTATTTTTGGTATATTTTATGATGAATTTGAATGTCATCCTACATTATTTATTTTCTTGCATGAATGATTTATTTTAAATGAAGGATATCGATAGAACGTGCTACTTAGTGGGCAACACTAAGACCATGTACGTACCGGTGAGATATATTTAGGGTTGAGTGAGAATCCTTTTGGTAATTATGAGTTGATTGGTAATGATATGATTGATCTAATTGAGATGTGATGTGATTGATGATGTGATTGCTGGAGCTCGGTTGACCAAGTGTCTTGGAGCTAATCACACTGACAATTAAACTGCTGGAGCTCGGTTGACTTAGTGTCTCGGGGCCAGTTTACTGTCCATATGGATTAAGTGAATTGATTTAGAATTAAGTGAGTCTATATGGCTAGAGTGATGTTATTGTTGATCGAGGTTGTGATTAAATAGGGTTCTATTTGATCCTTGATAAACTTATATTTTTCAGTATTATTATATAATCAATTTTCAACATCTGTGTGGGTTGCTTGTATATATATTTATTATATATGAATGTTTGATTGCATTTAACATATAGGAGATGCATGTATATATATTATAACAATTCACTCAATGAGGTATGACTCCCCTTAGTTGATATTTTTACAAAAGAGTCTTCTTCTTCAGACTTTAACAGTAGACTCATTTTTCGGATTTCTTCTACCCCAACTCTTTCATGTAAATTATCTATTTAATTTTATATTGTACTCTAGAAAACTGCAGTAGTCATATTTTGTATCAATAGTGAGTTGTATTTTATATTTACTGTATGTGATTTTAATTCAGAGATTTTTCTTTGAAATTTGTATTAAAATATTTTGTTATTATGATATGAAAGAGATTTTTTTTTATTATATTGACTTGAGATTTTAATTATGGTGCATAATTTTTTATTTTATTTTATTGCATGTTTTATTCTTTTAAGGGTTGTTACGGGTTTCAGATTCAAAAGAATTTTCGTTCCCTAGTGTCGGTCATAGCCCCCGGTTTGAGTCATGACAGTGCTGCCAGCCTTGGAGTCTCTTCCAAGCTTTCTTTTTTACAAAACTAAATACTTCAAATTTGTTGTGGCCTATAATAGAAGGCAATCCCAAGTACTGGCCGTGAGAAGAACAAGATTGCACTCCAAGACTTGCATAAATACTAGTCTGAATCTCACTAGAAACATTCTTATTGTACATGATGAAGGATTTACTAAAATTAATCATCTGCCCTGATGCTTTTTCATAGGACTAAAGACATTCTTTGATCATATTACATTCACTAGATGATGCCTGGAAGAACACAAAACTATCATCGGCAAAGAATAAGTGCGAGATTATAAGGGCATTTCTCGCTACTCTAATCCCATGCCCTGATTGGCACCTCCCATTAAGAAGAATAGATAAACCCTCCGTGCAAATCGTAAATAAATATAGGGACAAAGGGTCCCCTTGACAAAGCCCTCGACCAGGAGTTATATGACCTATCTCCATATTGTCATAAATGACTGAGTAAGACATCGATGATACAAATAACATAACCAAGTCGATAAAATCCTTATGAAAACCCAACGCCACAATCATATGTTGAAGAAATTGTCATTCAACTCTGTCATATGCCTTAAACATGTCTATGTTCAAGGATGCCCACCTAACTTTCCCCTGAGTTTTTCTGTGCATATAATGATTGATCTCATAAGCTACAAGAACATTGTAAAAAATAAGGCGATTAAGGATAAATGCACTTTGTGATTATTAAATGACAAAATTCAAAAAGGGCTTCAATCTATTTGCAATAGCTTTGGACATAATCTTTAAAATTACATTACACAGAGCTATTGGTCGATATTCTAATAATCTAGAAGGGTTATTAATTTTTGAAATTTAAATAATATGAGTAACATTCATATCGGTAAGCAATTGCTTATTGTTCAAACACTCCCAGCAAAATGTAGAAACAGCCTCCCCCACAATATCCCAGTGATGTTGGAAAAAACCTGGATTAAAACCATCAGGACCTAGGCTTTTGTCTGGATGCATCTCTTTAAGAGCTTCCATAATTTTCTGTCTGCTAAAAGGCTTTAACAACTCATTATTTTGGATATCATAAACCCTACGCAAAACTGCTTGATTAATTGTAACATCATGACATCCTTGAGAGGTAAAAAGAGAACCAAAATAATATTTAATATGTTGTTGAAGCCCTGAATTCCAATATACCCGATTACCATGATCATCAATAAGTAATATGGTTTTTCCTATGGCGAGAGGACGCATAGGCATGAAACACTTTCGAGTTTGAATCGCCATCGTGCAGCTAGAAAAGTTTAGAGCGCTGCTTCCATTATTGCTTTCTCTACTCGAGCAAACTTTGGAGTCATTTAGAAACTTGCCTAAATAACTTCGGATTTACATTTCTTAACCTTCACAAATCACCTAGCTATCATCAGCAAGTATTAATTTCATAAGAAAATTTCTGCCTTAGCTTTTCATCAACACTTGACCATAAGAAAATAAATGTTGCGAAGCCTTAACAGTTAAATTTTCTTTTGAACTCTCTTAAATCATTTGTTTACAACCTGATTTAAAAAGTCAACCATTCTCATATCTAAATCGTCGACCCATCACCATATCCCTACTGACTAAATGAACACAGATGGCTGCATGATTTGAATAGCATACCGCCATGTTAACCACTTCCACTTGTGGAAACAAATTAAACCAAAATCCAGTACAGAGGACTCCATTAAGATGCTTTTTAACATGATTAAGAGCACCTTTGTTATTGTGCAACAAATTTTGCAATGAATTAACTCTGTTATTGTGTTCATTCTTTAAACATTTAAAATTTATCCATTATTTATAAATCAAAAAAATTATCAATTAGTTTCATGTAAAAAATCAGAAAAAGAAAATCATAATTTTGTTATATATGAATTCAAATTAATTCATAGTTAAACATATTATTCTCAATTATCAAATAAATATATTCTAATTTGAAAAATTAAAATTACCCATATATGAAGGTAATGGATACAAGTGAATCATTGCAATAAAAGTGTAGAAGAGACGAAGGTTTAAATTTTATTCTTTATATATAAATGTTTATATTTTTTATCATTTAAACTATACACATAGACCAATGACATGATCTTACCAATATGAATCGCATTGAAGTAATTGATTTACTCGATTAAAAAAAAAAAGTAATGGCTTTACAAACTCTAATAGATATTTTGAAACTTTGATTTTGTATTTAGTATAAAATCATTAAAAATTTTATTTTATTTTATTTTATTTGAAAATATAATTATAGATAAAATTTTCAAATAAAATAAATTTCTTAATATACTAATTATTTCATAAAAATTTTTACATCTTATAGAATAAGATGCAGAATAAGATAGCAATAACAAGAAAAATAATATATGTCATTGAAAAAGATTGAGGCACCTATCACCTTAAATTTTAAATTTAATTTGTGATGAAGATATGAATTTAATCTTGATTGCTTTTACAGGTAAAATCTACATTTATAGTATTTCATATCTATAATTAGAATTAAATATTTGCTTTGACACTAATACTAATAATTAACTTCATTACCTTATGGAGTATTAACAAATGAAATGTATACACATTAAGAGCGTTGTTTTTTTATATATATAATAGGAAAAAGGTTTAAAAAGAATGAAATTTATTTAAAATTTTAATAAAATTTGAGTTAGTTATAACTAATTTTACAAATTTAATAAACAAATTCCATTTATGTTAAATATATAAAATTTTGAATCAATTAATGAATTTTATATAATAAAAAAATAAAAAAAAATATTGTAATGTTATATTTTTTTTCTTACAATTGATTTATTACAAGGATATGGCACAGGCAATAAAAGAGGATTATCTGGATTTAAGTGTTTATTTATTGCAGACAAGCGAAGGAAATCACCGTATTACATATGTATAGTTGCTGTCCTGAGAATGGAGTTTGAGACTTTACTCGATACAATGGTCCACCTATATCTATATATATGTTCACATGACACGTATGTAATATAATATACATGTGTACGTATATGGTTTTGGATGAGAACGTATATAAGCATCCACTTTCAACGGTCCAGGCAGGGAAATGGAGATGTTTTCGTCCATTGCACACTAGCTAGCGCCAACCCACCTGCAGCCAGGTGCTCAGTAATTCAAACGTTTCATGACAATTGCGTGCACAAAGCATGCGTTTTGCGATCATTATTTTATTCCATTCGATTATGGGTCAAATAACATACAAATGTCCAACCTAATTAATTATTCAAGACACTATGTAATGCGTGATTAACTAAAGCGCAAACAAAATGGGAAAAGTATAAATTAGATTAAATTTCATGGAAAAATGTAATTCGCCATTAAATGGATGAAAATATAACTATAATGTGATTTCACTTATTTTTAATTAGAGGGCGTTATATTTTTTTGCAATAAAAAGCTATTATGTGATTCAATCTTTTAACAAATTGAGACAATTCACGTTAACACTGGTAAAAATAATAATATGGTATGGGTAAAATTAAAATTTTATACCGATTAAAAAAATTTAGCATTTAATTGTAAATGAATTGATTCATAGAATAATTATTTTTACTTTTTTTTAATGAGTTTTTTCTATAATAAAATGACCTATTTAATTTAAGAATATTTATTTTAATTTATGAAAGAAATATGAAGATATTATTAATTAGATATTTTATATATTTATGTTAATTATTTTTTTACTTTTTTAAGATATTTATGCTTCTTAATATTATTTCATTGTGAATAAAATAAACTTAGTTTGATTATTTTATAAAAATATTTTAAATTTACAAAAAAAAAAAAAACAAGTTGTGGTATTTGGAAAAAAAATTATTAGTAACTTGTGGTACTTGAGAAAAAAAATTACTTTCATAAAATATATAACTCTTTTTCATAATTCATGCAACTCTTTTATTAAAAATATTAAATTTTTAAATAATAGCACTTTTAATTATAAAATAACACTAATATTTCGTTAGAAAGTATAATTGCAAAATAAAATTCTATAAAAATATTTTTTCATAAAACAAGAAATTAATAAACATATAATAATACTTTTAGTTATAGAATATCACTAACAATTTATAAAAATAATTATAATTATTAAAAATAATTTATAAAAATATTTTTAATTTTTATATTAATAAATATATATTACAAATATATAAAAAATTTATAAAAATATTAAATAAAAAATTAAAATTTATTATTGACCTTAAATTTCAATTTTACTCATATCACATGATCATTTTTAACGATATTATTGTAACTTATCTCTATACTAATGAATTGTAATACATAGCAATTATTTGTGGCAAAAAATTCCACATTTCTTTAAATGAAAAATGAGTGAAATCATTGTTTTTTTCCAAAAAAAAAAAACAATATTGATTGTTGACTTGAATAGCAAGCTGGTCGCCGTTGGAGGACAAGTGATGCAGATGGGATTAGCCATTGCTACGTTAAGGATCGAAGATAGACCATTTATTACGCGTGTCCAAAGATTTATTTCAACACAAATTAGCCAATAGTACATGAGGTGGTTGACAAGGCTTCAATTGGGTATTAAAAAAAAATATATATATCAATTAAATAGCAATTAAATAATTTCTTTTAAAGATAAAATTTGATTATTACAATTTTAAAGGAAATAATTGCTCCATATTATACAGTTTATTAATACTAAAATCACATAACCTTTCAATTTATTAAAAAAATCATATTTTATCGCATAATCCTTACATCAATCTCATACAGATTTATTTTTATTTTAAATTTTTTAGATTTAAATTATGATTAGTTAAAATTTGAACTATCCATGATATAAAGCCCTGCCTGAATGAAGACCCATGTACTATTGACTAAAAAAATAATGAAAGAATACTGAAGAACATTATGTTTGGAATGTGAGAAAAAAGAGGAAAGAAAATTAGGAAGAAAATATGAAGAAAAATAATATATTTTTTTTAATTTTCCTCTCTTGTGTTTAGATTTGAAGGAAAATATATAAGAAGAAATTAAAGTTATGGTATTTTTTTTATTGGAAAAAAAATATTTTAAAAAAGAAAATAAATATATAATATATTTACTATTATACCCATATACTAATATAATGAGTGAAGAAAAAAATTATACAATAAAAATAAAATTGTAAAATGAAAATAAATAGTACAATTTTCTCTTCTTTTTTTTTCATTTTCTCTCCAAATTAGAGAGACAATATAGGAGAAAAAACAACATAAACTTTCCTTTCTCAACTCATTTTTCTCCCTCATTTCAAACATCAAAAAAGTGAATCTCTTCCCTATTTTCTTCCCTCATTTTCTATTTTTCCCACTTTCCTCTTATTACAAACATATGCTTAATTTTGGTGGTTAGAAGCAGCTCTTTGCATTCAAATGTGTAATTTTTAGGTTTTGCTAAGACCTACACAAAAAAGAAGCTAAAAATGATTCACTGTCAGAAGTATGTCACTTTGTCCTTTTACTGAAATCTGTCTATAGAAAATATATATATATATATATAACTTCATTTATTTTCTCATATTTAACAAGTATGAGATTTGTTTACAGTAGTTAAATTTTCAACATTATAAATAGAGAAAATAGATGGGGTTTGAATTATAATTTTCTTAATTAGATATTTATATTTTTTGCAACTTGAATTATTTACTATAAACAAAATTATTTCATCAGTATTAATACTCTCTATATATATTTTTTTGTTTAAATAAGATTTTTATTTTCCTTTACATGTTGCTTAAAAAGGAAAAATGTCCAAATACAATTAGGAAAAAATTCTTGATCAGAAAACTCCCAACGAATAAGAAATAATCTCTTAATTGGTTTTGGACTCTCATTTAAGAGGAATTTTACTCCTCTCAAATTTAAACATCATTATTCATATAAACAAGATTTCATATTTCTCATTTTTATTCATTATCTAAATTCTCTCTATATATATTCTAACTTAGCTATAGAAAATTTTATGAAGATTTTTTCCATCTCTTACCTTAGATTTTCTTGAAAAATAAGTTAATTAAGTAAGAAATAAATCTAAATAGAAATGGGTTTAGGAACAATTTGTTTTTACTATATTTAGTGAACGGGATGTTGTTATCTTAAACTAAAAGAAAAAAATATTATTATTATTATTATTTTGACACATGAAAAACAGATTATTTATAGGATAAGAGTGGGCAGAAATGCATGTGATGGATGAAGGAAGTTGACATTGTATGAACAGTGGCAGTGCAGTGCACAGCAATGGGGCAGTGGGCAGTGGGCAGTGGTAGCAGCCTTAGCCTTAACCTTCCCCACCCATTGGCTACTGGCTCTGCAATTCGTGCAACTAAAATCAGATTTTTTATGTTTATCTTTCTCTGTCCCTTCTTTTCGATTTTTGAATGAATTGTCCCTTTTCTATCACTTTAGTCGAACTGATGAACATCCATCAACTTCTTTCCCATTTCCATTTTTATTTCTATTTCCATTTCTATTCCTCTTTAATTAAATTTAATAAATTGACATTTTAATTGATAAATCATATAATTTTAATAGTAATAAATTATATAATATAAAGACAATTCTTTCATTTTAAATTGATAAGAATAAAAATTGAATCATTCATATAAAAAAAATAATCACTTGACTATTCTCTTATCTGCAAAAAAAATTTATTTTCTCATTTTGAATAAACAATTAAGGAAATGATTAATTATGTTATGTTCTCATTAAATTTTCTAAATTAGTGACATGTGAATAAGAATATTTGAAGCTTCTAAATTAAGTAAATAGACTTACTTTCTTTATGGAGAAAATTTTTTTACCCCTTATTTAATTCAATTTAAAAAAAAAATTATTTAATACCAAATGAATTTCAAATAAAATTCAATTCCAAATAAATTTTTATTAATAAAATATATTTGCTTCAAAATAAATAGTTTATGAAATTTATTTCAAATAAATTCTATATTTTATTATGTTGTATTTGGTATAAATTTTGAATTCAAGTTTTTGTCAAAAATACGCCTTTAAATATAAAGATACTTTTGACAATAAAAATAAGGAGAGATATTTTAATCATTTAAAAATATAGACTTATAATTTGTAGAATTCATTTAGAAATTTCAACCATTTTAATTTATTTATAATCAATTTCATAAATTTAAAAATTTAGAATTACAAATGAATTTCATACAAAATTCATTTAAATCAAATATATATCATTTAAATTTACAAATGAATTCCATAAAATTTTATATAATTTATTTATACCAAATACACTCTTAGTGTCCTTTACATTTTATCACGATCCAAAACTAGAAGTTATGACCGACGTTAGGAAACAGAAATTCTTTCGAATCCGGAACCCGTAGCAAGCCTTAGAAAAATAAAAATATGCAATAAATAAATAAAAGTACAATTGAATTAAAAATTTTCAAATCATTATATGAAAATGAATACTCAATATCTTTTCGTAAATAAATATATATTCATACAGTGTTCAATTAAAATTCTCAGCGTACAAGTGTCAAACAAAACCATACTCATCTGATACAATAACACTACTACTACAGTTTCTAGAATACAAATCAGAATTCAAAATATACATTTACATAAAATAGCTAGGACGGAAGAACACTGACGAAGAACTCTACTTCTAAGGTCTGATGATATAGGATCTCCTGAAAAAAAAATTGAGGGGGGTCAGACCTCACTGAGTGAATTATTATACTATATATACATGCATCTAAACCATATCCAATCGAGTGTTCTTATATATATATAAGTATGTTCATGCATTTCACACAAATGTCAAACTCTGCTTTTATATATATAATAAACGCAAAAAACATTTATTTTAATACATGAACGATCAAATAGAACCCTATTAATTGCAACCTCAATCAATCATATCATCACTCTAGTTATAGAGGCTCACTTAAATCCAAATAGAACACTTATTTCATTATGGACAGTGGATTGGCCCCGAGACACTAAGTCAATCGAGCTCCAGCAGTCTGACTGTCAATGTGATTAGCCCTGAGACACTAGGTCAACCGAGCTCTAGTAATCATACCATCAATCATATCACATCTCAATCAAATCAATCAAATCACCTCAATCATATTATAATTACCATAAATAATTCTTCACTCAAACCTAAATCTATCGCACTGGTACGTATTCAGTCCTAGTGCTGCCCACTTGGTAGCACGTTCTATTGATATCTTTCATTTAAAATAAAAACATTCATATGGACAAACAATTAATGCAGAATAATAATCATAACGATAAAATAAATCATATATATACTATAAATATACCTAAAATAAACTAAATATATTTCGAGTATATATATGTCAAATAAAGTCAAATCAACTATGAAATATACCAATGATATACTTAAAAATAATTAAGTATGAATTGATAATATAACATGCATTTATTTGGAAATATATCAAAAATATACCAAAAATATACTTAAAAACAATTTAAGTATAAATCAATAATATGACATGCAATTATTTAAGAATATACCTAAAATATACTAAAAATAAACCTAAAGTATACTAATCATTTAATAAAAACTCATGAATAAATGTACATTTAAAGCATGTATTTAATTTTGACATATGTCCAACACATACTAAAAATAAACCTAAATATCTAACACACATATATCAAAAATAAACTCCAAATATACCAGTAACATATTAAATATATATAGAAACTATGCAAACATATATATATTAAGATATATTAAAAATAAACCGAAAATATACCAAATCATATTATAAATTAAATTACTGTTTAAGACATATAATGAAAATGAAAAATCCTAAGTCATGCATCTTATATGCAATGCATATATATATAGTATAATAACTTACTGATTCGCGCCCCACGAGATAGACTCAACGGGCTTGGTCCGTTAGGCTTCGGTCTCGACGTAACTAGAAAAAAATAAAATAATAATAATCATCAGAATAAACTTCTAACTCTACGCTTTTAGGATTAGTATAGACAGACTCAATCAAAAATTCAAAACTAGACTCGGACCGATTGTCACGTTTTACGAGAAATCTACCAAAATTTCGGTAGAGTCTCCTCTGTAAAACGAACATCTTCCTACAAAAGTAGGGCCGATCCTGCACAAAAAACATACTTTTAAAATCATCAAATACTCAATACCTCGGGTTGGGACTCCAAAAGTCCATAAATCCCCAACCGAGGTTCACAATTCACAAATCAACAATATTGACAGTAAAATAATAAAATCATCAAAAAATCAAATAAAATATTTAAAAACCTTTATTTTCCAATTAAAACATAACAGTCTAGTTTAAATAATATTTGATAATAAAAATTCATAAATGGAATAAAATCTCCATTTTACAATTAAATTAACATAAATTGTAAAAAAAAATATTTAAAATCACAATTTAGCATCACAAAAATAATAAAATACACACTTAATCTCAAAATAACAAATACACTTATTATTTACATAATATTCCAAAATTATCACAATTTAACTAATAAAATCTCAAATATTATATAATATTAATAAAAATTCAATTTTACAATTATTCAACATAACAAAATAAAATTTCACATTTAATTGCTTAAATAGCTTAATTATATAATAAAATTAGTTTAAAATCCATTTTATTTCCAAAATAATATATATAATATATTATTTGAAAACAATATTTGAAAAATAGTATTAATTAGTTAAAAATAATAACTAATTTGTAAAAATCATTTTATTACCTTAAATAATTATAAAATCAACTAAAATATAATATTTAACTATAATTAACACAAAATTACACATTTTACCCCTATAATATCAAATATCCAATATACTTAAATATACTAAATAATTTCCTCAAAATTATAGAAAATCATTAAAATTATTTAATCAACATATAATTGTCACGACCCAAAACAGGGGCCATGACCGGCGCTAGAGAACGAAAATTCTTTCAAATTCGGAACCCGTAGCAAGCCTAAAAATAAATAAGAACATGCAATACTCTTAATAATATAAATAAAATATTTTGCAGCGGAAATAAAATCACAAATAAGATAAGAAAATATACATCAATGGATTTAAATCCTCATCTCATATATATAAATATTCCTTTAATACAAATCTAGTTTAAATATTTGAAATACGTAACTCACACAAATATAATACATAAACTCCACAACTGTATACAACTACTGCAGTGTCTAGATTATAAAGTAAAAACTCAGATAAGCAGTTTACATAATGAAGTCGGGGCAGAAGAAATCCGGCGTATGGGTTTGCTACTGAGGTTTGAAGATGATGACTCTCCTGAAAAATAGTCAACGGAGGGGAGTTAGACCTCACTGAGTAAATTGTTATAATATATATACATGCATACTAAATGACAATGCACACAGTCAATAGTATATATAATAAATATATATACAAGCAAATACACACAGATACAGCAAAATCATTTTTATAGATTTACTGAAAATCACCGTTTATGAAGGATCAAATAGAACCCTAGAAAATTGCAATCTCAAACAATGTTAGACAACACTCTGGCCATACAGGCTCACTTATTCCAAACAAATTCTCTTGTTCCATTTGGACAGTAGACTGGCCTCGAGACATTAAGTCAATCGAGCTCCAGCAGTCTGACTGTCAGTATGATTGGCCCTGAGACACTTGGTTAACTGAGCTCCAGCAATCACACTCCCAAATCACATCTCACATCAAATAATTCAATCCGATCAATATTCATAAATAGGTTAGTAATATAACCTAAATTCTATCATCGTATCGGTACGTACTCGATCCTAGTTGTTACGACCCAAACTAGGAGTCATGACCGGCGCTAGGGAACGAGAATTCTTTCGAATCCGGAACCCGTAGCAAGCCTTCAAAAAATAAAATCATGAAATAAATAATTAAAAAGTATGACAGAATTAAAAATTTTCAAATCAATATATAAAATAAATACTCCAAATCCTTTCATCAATGAATATATAGTCATACAATTTTAAATACCATTTTTCAGAGTATACAATATCAAAATAATATAATACTCTTTCGATACAATAACACTACTACTGCAGTTTCTAGAATACAAATCAGAATTCAAAATATATGTTTGCATAAAATGGCCAGGACTGAAGAACACCGACGAGGAACTCTATAACTAAGGTCTGACGATATGGGATCTCCTGAAAAAAAAAATTGAGGGGGGTCAGACCTCACTGAGTGAATTATTATACTATATATACATGCAAACTAAACCATAACAATCAGGCATTCTTATATATATATATATATATATATATATATATATATATATATATATATGTATATACACACATTTCACATGAATGCTAAACTCTGCCTTTATAAATATACTAAATATAGAAAACGTTTGTTTTAATTCATGAAGGATCCATAGAACCCTAATAATAGCAATCCCCAATCAACCCCATCATCACTCTATCCATACAGGCTCACTTGATTTCAAATAGAACACTTATTCCAAACTGGACAGCAGACTGGCCCCGAGACACTAAGTTGACCGAGCTTCAGCAATCTGGCTGTCAGTGTGATTGGCCCCGAGACACTTGGTTAATCGAGCTCCAGCAATCACACTATCTATCACCTCACATCTCAATCAACCCAATAGATCATTCAATCCACTTATGGACAGTAGACTGGCCCCGAGACACTAAGTCAACCGAGCTCCAACAGTCTGACTATCAGTGTGATTGGCCCTGCAATCACACTATCTAACATACCATTAATCTTAGTTAAATCAATTAAATCAATTATAATTACCCAAAATTAACTCTCACTCAACCCTATTCTTTTGCACCGATACGTACACGGCCATAGTGTTGCCCACTAGGAAGCACGTTCTATTGATATCCTTCACTTAGAATAAATCATTTATTCTGAAAATAATTAATGTGGAACGATATTCATAATAATAAAATCAACCATATATATATACCAAAAATATACCTAAAATATAGCCAGTATATTTCGGGTATATATATGTCAAATAAAATATGAAATAAACTAAAGATAAATCATTAATATGGTTAAAAACAATTTAAATGAGTAAGAATAATATAACATGCATTTTCTTAAAAATATACTTAAATATACAAAAGATATGCCCTAAGTACACAAATCATTTAATAAAACATTTATGTATAAATGTTCATTTAAATATGTGTTTAGGTTTAACATATATTCAAAAATATACTAAAAATAAACCTAATTATCTAGCATGCATATATCAAAAATAAACCCTAAATATACCACTAATGTGTTAGGTTTAATTTAATAATAAAACATGTATTTATTTGGAAATATATAAAAAATATACAAAAAACTAAACTTAAAAATAATTTTAAGTGTAGGTTTATAATATAGCATGTAGATTAAGCTTCCACGAACAAAGTTTGTGAAGGAAGTTTTCATGAATCAATCAAATTGATGCTAAAAAAAATTCGAAACCCTAAATGGCTGAAATGAAGAAATTGAAACCTAAGCAATTCTAGACCAAATCAAGTGAAACAAAGCTTGGAATCATATTCATCAGAGCTCAAGGAGAAGATAGAGACCAGTAGCGTCAAATTTGGTGGCCGGAAATGGTTTGATCGGAGTTGACTTCAATTTTTGATCTCCTTGAAAAAATCGGCCAAAACATACCGAAAAAGGGAGCTTCAGGTGGTGGAAATGGCTGGAGGTGGAGGAGGAAGAATGAGAGGCACAGTGACAGCAAAGAAATCAGCTAGAAATGGAAGAAAATGCGTTGGGAGGAAGAAGAAGAAGGGAGGGACAAAATCGTAAATAAAGCAAACTTTTTATTTTTGTTATAAAATAATGTATATATGTATATATATATATATATACGTCCACCTTATATTATAGTAATACATATAGTCCCACACACAAATAATACTCATCACACAAATATTTTATTATATTTAATAATTTATACACTTAAAATTAATTAATTAATACAAAAATTAAATAATAAAATTAAGGAAATTAATTAAGCTCTAATTAATTTAAATAAATACACATATATACAATTTATTTTAGCACTTTAAAATTATATATGAGTTCATGCAAATTCGTAAAACTAATCAAAATATATAGTATTAAATTATTTACGTATCAATTTCCCCGAAAATATAATTGTCACGACCCAAAACAGGGGCAATGACTGGCGCTAAGGAATGAGAATTCTTTCGAATCCGGAACTCGTAGCAAGCCTAAAAATAAAATAAACATGCAATAATAATAACAACAGCTCTTGATGCAGCGGAAATAAAATCATAAATATAAAATTAATAATACGTATCTCATATATAAATAAATCCTTTAATATAAGTTTCAGTTCAAATTCTCAAAATACATAACTCACACAAATGTAATACATAAGACCCACAATTTATTATAACTACTGCAGTGTCTAGATTATAAAAATAAAACTCAAGACTCAGATAAGCAGTTTACATAAAAAAGCCGGGGCGGAAGAAATCCGACGTACAGGCTTGTTACTGAGGTCTGAAGACGATGACTCTCCTGAAAAATAGTCAACGGAGGAGAGTCAGATCTCACTGAGTGAATTACTATAATATATATACATGCATACTAAATGTCAATGCACACAATCAAAAGTATATATAATATGTATATATACAAGCAAATACACACAAATGCAATAAATTCATTTTATATATTTTTATTGAAAATCACAGTTCATGAAGGATCAAATAGAACCCTAGAATATCACAACCTCAAAACAGTGTTAGACAACACTTTAGCCATACAGACTCACTTATTCCAAACTATTCACTTATTCCATTTAGACGGTAGACTGGCCCCGAGACACTAAGTCAACCGAGCTTCAGCAGTCTGATTGTCAGTGTGATTGGCCCTGAGACACTTGGTCAACCGAGCTCCAGCAATCACACTCCCAAATCATATCTCACACATTAAATAAATTAATTCCAATAAATATTCTCAAACAGGTTAGTAATATAGCCTAAATGCTATAAGCGTACCAGTACGTACTCGGTCATAGTGCTGCCCACTAGGTAGCACGTTCTATTGATATCCTTCATTAAAACATAAAACATACATTCATAAAAATAAATGATGCATGAACTTAAATAAAATAGCAACATAAACCATATATATACTAGAAATATACCAAAAATAAACCAGGTATATTTCGAGTATATATACGTCAAATAAATCCAATATAGTTACAAAATAAACTAAGAATATACATAAAAACATTTTAAGAATAATTTATTAATAAAACATGCATATAATTTAAAATATACCGAAAATAAACTAAAGATAAACCAAACTAAACTAAAAATAAACTTAAATACTAATTGAATTATTTATGCATAATTAATCAAAATAAAACATACATTTCTAAATCATGCACCCTAAAGCATATATATATATAATAGTAACTCACACTTAGTGCGCTCCTCGAGATAGGTCCGACTGGCCTGGTCTACTAGGCCTCGGTCTCGGTGCAACTAAACAAACAATAAATAACAGACATTAGAATAAACCTAATAGAAAATCCTAGAAACTCGATCTAGAATATTAGACACATAATCAGAATTAGAGTTTGACTGGACATCACGTTTTACGAGAATTCTATCAAAAATCCGACAGAACCTCCCTTGTAAAACGGACATCTCTCTACTCAAAGAGTAGAGCTGGTCCTGCAAAGAAACACACTTCGAAAATAGACACAGAATGTAATATCCCGTATTTTTTTAAAATATTTTTACACTGTACCGGGATATACAGTGTTAATAATTTTTGTATGTATATTACGATATTTTCATGAGTTGATATGTATTTAAAATCTATTTTAATTACTGTACTTTACGTGAAATTTTCCCGGGACTTGCATTTTCAGGGAAATTTTCACGTAAATAATTTATTATTAATTATTTTAAATATATTTTCGGACTTGCATGAACTCATACATATTTTTAAAATATTAAACACCGTGTATACATATAATTATTTATTTAATTAGGGTTTAGTATTACCCTAATATTTTATTAATTATTTATTAGTTTTATTGTTATTTAATTATTTTATTTAGTATAAATTATTAAAATATTAAATTTTATGTGTGTGGTGTATATTTAAAGTGTGTAATTTAATATTATTTTATTATATAGTATAAAGTATATATATATACATATATACATTAAAAATCAAAAGGATTGCCAAATTACCGTTTAGCCCCTCCCTCTCCTTCTTCTTTCCCGATAGTCTACCTTCACTGCGCCTCCCGTTCCAGCACGCCGGACCGCCCCTCGCCGCCACCAGCTGCTACCAACGTCCTTCCCCTTCCTTCCTCTTCCCCTCCAACGTGACCAGGCTGCCGGAAGCCCGCTAGAAAGCCCGGAATCCGCCATGGCAGCAAGTTGAGCTTCTTGCCGTCGAAGATGATTCCGGCCACCATTTCATGCATCGCCAGTCTTCATCGAATCCTTGAGCTCTGGTGAGTGTGATTCTAGCTTTGGTTTGAGCTAAAATGGTCTAGATTTGCTTAGGTTTCGAATTTTCAATTTCGGTCACATTAGGGTTTTTGATTTTTTTGAGCTTTTAATTGATTTATTAATGAAAACTCCCTTCACAAATGTTTTTCCTAGTAGCTTAATCTACATGTATGAATTTTTGTAGAATTTTTGGAGATTTTTTGGATTTTTGGGTATTTTTGAATATTTAATATTATTTTCAAATTTTCGGAAATTAATTATTTAAATTATGAAATTGGAGTTTATGGTTAAATTAGGTGTTTAAATTAATTATAGGAATTTATTTGGAATTTTTATGAATTTCTAAGTATTTATTTTGAATTATTGAAGTTTATGTAATTTTGGGAAAATTAGGTTAAATGTGTTTTTAATTGAATTTAATTGGTTAATTGAGTTTAATTATTAATATTATTGATAAATATGTTGATAAAATTAATTTTGGATAATTGTATAATTTTTGAAGTAATTTAAGTATATTTATATATATAGGGATATTTTGGTAATTTTACCCTAAGTTGGCTAAAAATGTAATTTAATTGGTTTTAATAGTTATTTAAGGTATAAAAATGATTTCTACAAATTATTTAGTATTTTTAACTAATTAAAACTATTTTCATGAATTATTTTCAATTATATATATAATATACGGTTTTTCAAATAAAATGAGTTTTATCGGTTTTTATAGTGTTTAAAGGTTAATTATGTAATTTCTACTTATAAAATGAATTTCTATGTTATAAGGATATTTTTGGTATATCTGGAATTATTCTGTGTTTGTGGACCCCGGTCGATGGACTGTAGTTTGGAGTCCGACCGTGGGATTTTGATTGTGCTTTGTGTAGTTTTTCGAAGTGTATTTCCTTGCAGGGTTGGCTCTACTCTTTTGAGTAGAGAGATGTCCGTTTTACAGGGGAGGTTCTACCGGATTTTTGATAGAATTCTCGTAAAACGTGATGTCTAGTTGAACCCTAATCTCAATTCTGTATTTAATACTCTAGATCGAATTCTAGGATTTTTATTAGGTTTATTCTAATGTCGATTATTTATTGCTTGTTTAGTTGCGCCGAGACCGAGGGCTAGTGGACCAGGCCCGTCGGACCCGTCTCGTGGAGCGCACTAGGTGAGTTGCTATTTTATATATATATGCTTAGGATGCATGATTTAGAAATGCATGTTTTATGTTGATTAAATATGCATAAATAATTTGATTATTTCTTAAGTTTATATTAAGTATATTTTTGGTTTATTTTTGGTATATAATAAATTATATACATGTTTTGTTAATAAAATATATTTAAAATGTTTTTAAATATATTTTTAGTTTAATTTATGATTTGATTGGATTTATTTGACGTATATATACTCGAAATATACCCGGTTTACTTTTGGTATATTTCTGGTATATATATGGGTTATATTGTTATTTCATTTACATTCATGCATCATTTATTTTTGTGAATGAATGTTTTATATTTATTAATGAAGGAAATCAATAGAACGTGCTACCTAGTGGGCAGCACTAGGACCGAGTACGTACCGGTACGCCTATAGTATTTAGGCTATACTACTAACTATTTGTGGATATTGATTAAATGTGATTATTGATGTGTGAGATATGGTTTGGAGGTGTGATTGCTGGAGCTCGGTTGACCAAGTGTCTCGGGGCCAATCACACTGGCAGTTAGACTGCTGGAGCTCGGTTGACTTAGTGTCTCGGGGCCAGTCTACTGTCTAAATGGATTAAGTGGATATATTTGGATTAAGTGAACCTGTATGGCTAGAGTGTTGTTTAACACTATTTTTTGAGGTTGCGATATTATAGGGTTCTATGTGATCCTTCATAAAAGATGATTTTCAATAAAATATATATAAAAATGATTTTTCTGCATCTGTGTGAATTTGCATGTATATATTTACATATTACATATATACTGTTGACTGTATGCATTGTCACTTAGTGTGTATGTATATATATTATAGTAATTCACTCAGTGAGGTCTGACTCCCCTCCGTTGACTATTTTTCAGGAGAGTCAACATCTTCAGACCTCAGTAGCAGGTCGATATGCCGGATTTCTTTCGCCCCGGCTTCTTTGTGTAAACTATTTACTTGAGTCTTATTTTTACAATCTAGACACTGCAGTAGTTGTGAATTAAAGTGTGAAATTTCATGTATTTTATTTAAAGAGATGTATTATATTGAAACTGGATTTGTATTAAAGAGATTTTATATATGTGATGAGTTGAGAGTTGATTTAAATCCAGTTGATGAAAATGTTATTATTATATTTATGATTTTTATTTCCGCTGCATATATATTACTGTTATTGTTATTATTATATGTTTTATTTTATTTTTAGGCTTGCTATGGGTTCCGGATTCGAAAGAATTCCCGTTCCCTAGCGCCGGTCATGGCCCCTGTTTTGGGTCGTGACACAGAAACACATCCTCAGCCCCTCGGTCGGACTCCAAACTACAGTTTACCGACTGGGATCCACAATCATAGAACAATTATGAAAATACCAAAAATGCCCTTATATCACAGAAATACATTTAATAAGTACAAATTACATAATTAACCTTAAAACATAGTAAAAACCGATAAAACTCATTTTATTTAGAAAAATCGTATATTATATATATAATTGAAAATAATTCACGAAAAATAGTTTTAATTAATTAAAAATACTAAATAATTTATAGAAATGATTTTTATACCTTAAATAACTATTAAAACCAATTTAATTACATTTTTAGCCAATTTAGTATAAAATTACCAAAATACCCCTATATATATAAATATACTAAAATTACTCCAAAAATTCACCAAAAATAATACAATTATCCAAAACTATGCTGTGGAACAAGCTGAGTGGAACTTTGATGCTGAACTGGTGGTAACTGAAATGGCACGGGTGCAGCACTAGCAATCGACTGTTGTGGGAATTGTGGAATTTACGACTGCTGATACCCAGAATAAGGACACGATCTGGCAAAATGTCCTGTCTGCCGGCATCTGAAGCATGTCAGTGGTGTCAGATAACACGGTCCCTGATGGACTCTATCGCAGGTCTGGCAAACACTGGCAGCTGATCCAGAACTGCGACCACTGCTGCTGCTTGAAGCACCTGACCCAAATCTGAATGGTCTACGCTGACCTCCACGACCATGTCTACTGCTCCGATGCACTCGCTGCTACTGTCTCTGACTCTACTGAGTCAGACCTCACTGCTAACTACTCGATCCAACATGAAAACTCGAATACAGAGTCGCCCGCAATCCACTCGACTGAACTCCCAACTGGTAATAATCAAGCATCGCTCCCTGCCTAACTAGCCTCAGCTCAATCTCCTTGGCCAACTCAATCACAAACTCCAAAGTAAAGCTTGTTGTAGGCATACCAGTAAATGCTGAACCCAAACCAGTAACGTAGGTAGTGACCACAAAATACTGATCTCGCATCAGATTCTCTGCATATCTATCCAGCCGAAGAAACTCTCGAGTGTACTCCTCTACAGATCGATCACCATGAGAAATGTTGGTCAGTCAGAGACGATAGCTCATACGGAGAGGTTCTGGACAGAATCTCCTCATGAATCTCTCTCGGAACTGAACCCAGGTCATCGTCAACATATAGGGCTGGATCATCTGAATGAACCAATCTAAGGTTGGTCCCTCGATAGAAAGCTCTACGATCATGATCCGCTGGTACTCGGTGTGAGTAGTCCGAGTCCGAGTCTTGATCATGTGCAGAAAGTCTAATGGATCAGAAGTCCCATCAAAAGCAATCTCGCCAACTCGAGCATAGAACAAAGTTGCCTCAGGGTCAAACATACCCTGCTGATAGGTAGGCTGAACAGGCTGATCAACTGGAGGTACAGGAACATCAAACTCAGGCTCTACAGGCTCCTCGTCCTGTAACTCTCTCTGCCTACGATGACCTGCCGCTCCTCGAGGTCTACCTCTGCCATGACCTCTACGTCTAACTGGCTGCTCAGGAGGTAAAACCTCGTCCTGAAAAGATTTATCATCCTCGGCCTCAACGACTGGTGGAGCGACACGCGCTCGCCTCCTCATTCTGAAAAGACAATGGAAAGATTCAAACAAAACAAACAATGGAGGAATAACGCAGAAAACTAAAGCAAGGAATACTTATCAAGACATACTCGAACCTAATTCACTGTAGTAGTTGCCAAAAGAAAACACAACTTGAAAACTAGGGCCACGACTCACAAAACTAAGCCCTGACACAGAACTCCACTCTGATACCAACTTTTTCACGACCCAAAACAGGGGCCATGACCGGCGCTAGGGAACGGGAATTCTTTCGAATCCGGAACCCGTAGCAAGCCTAAAAAAAAATAAAATAAAACATGCAATAATAATAATAATAATAATATCACAGTTAAATAAAATACAGTGCAGCGGAAATAAAAATCATAAATATCACAATAACATTTCCTTCAACTGGATTTAAATCAAATACTCATCTCAAATATATATAAACTCTTTTAATACAAATCCAGTTCAAATATAATACAACATCTCTTTAACAATTTAATGACTACTGCAGTGTCTAGATAAAATAAACCCAAGACTCAGATAAGCAGTTTACATAAAGAAGCCGGGGTGAAAGAAATCCGGCGTATAGGCCTGCTACTGAGGTCTGAAGATGATGACTCTCCTGAAAAATTAGTCAACGGAGGGGAGTCAAACCTCACTGAGTGAATTACTATAATATATATACATGCATACTAAATGACAATGCATACAATCAACAGTATATATCTAATATGTATATATACAGGCAAATACACACAAATGCAATAAAATCATTTTATATATATTTCATTGAAAATCATCGTTTATGAAGGATCAAATAGAACCCTAGAATATCGCAACCTCGAAAACAGTGTTAGACAACACTCTAGCCATATAGGCTCACTTATTCCAAATATATTCACTTATTCCATTTAGACAGTAGACTGGCCCCGAGACACTAAGTCAACCGAGCTCCAGCAATCTAACTGCCAGTGTGATTGGCCCCGAGACACTCGGTCAACCGAGCTCCAGCAATCACACCTCCAAACCATATCCCACACATCAAATAATCAATTCAAATCAAAATCCTCAAACTGGTTAGTAATATAGCCTAAATGCTATAAGCGCACCGGTACGTACTCGGTCCTAGTGCTGCCCACCAGGTAGCACGTTCCATCGATATCCTTCATTAATAAATATAAAACATTTATTCACAAATAAATGATGCATGAATTTAAATAAAATAACAATATAAACCATATATATACTGGAAATATACCAAAAGTAAACTAGGTATATTTCGAGTATATATACGTCAAATAAATCCAATCAAATTACAAATTAAGCTAGAAATATATTTAAAAACATTTTAAATATGATTTATTAATAAAACATGCACATAGTTTAATATATACCAAAAAAATAAACCAAAAATAAACTAAAAATATACTTAAATACAAATCACATTATTTATGCATATTTAATCAAAATAAAACATATATTTCTAAAATCATGCATCCTAAAGCACATATATATAAAATAGTAAATCACACTTAGTGCGCTCCAAGAGATGGGTCTGACGGGCCTAGTCCACTAGGCCTCGGTCTCGGTGCAACTAAACAAACAATAACAACAGAAATCAGAATAAACCTAACAAAAAGTCCTGGAAACTCGATCCAGAATATTAAACACAGAATCGAAATTAGGGTTCGACCGGATATCACGTTTTACGAGAATTCTATCAAAAATTCTGCAGAACCTCCCCTGTAAAATGGACATCTCTCTACTCAAAGAGTAGAGCCGGCCCTGCAAAGAAACACACTTCGAAAAACAGGCACAACAACCCATACACAACCCCTCGGTCGGACTCCAAACTACAGTCTACCGATCGGGGTCCACAATCATAAAATAATTTCAAAATTACCAAAAATACCCTTATAACATAGAAATTCATTTTATAAATAGAAATTACATAATTAGCCTTAAAACACAGTAAAAACCGGTAAAAACTCATTTTATTAGTAAAATCGTATATTATATATATAATTGAAAATAATTCACGAAAAATAGTTTTAATTAATTAAAAATACTAAATAATTTGTAGAAATCATTTTTATACCTTAAATAATTATTAAAACCAATTAAATTACATTTTTAGTCAATTTAGGGTAAAATTACCAAAATACCCCTATATATGTAAATATACTAAAATTACTCTAAAAATTCACCAAAAATAGTATAATTATCCAAAATTAATTTTCTCAACATATTTATCAATAATATCAATAATTAAACTAAATTTACCAATTAATTTCAATTAAAAACACAATTAACCCTATTTTTCAAAAATTCCATAAAATAATTAAATTCAAAATAAATACTTAGAAATTCATAAAAATTCCAAATAAATTCCTATAATTCATTTCAACACCTATATTCATTATAAAACACAATTTCATAATTTAATTAATTAATTTCCGAAAATTAGAAAATAATATTAAAATATTCAAAAATACCCAAAAATCAAAATAATTCCCCAAAATTCTATAAAAATTCACACATGTAGATTAAGCTACTAGGATTAATATTTGTTAAGGGACTTTTCATGAATCAAACAATTCTAAGTTTAAAAAATCAAAAACCCTAAAATGGCCGAATTGAAGATTTAGCTCAAACCTCATCAACCACTTGATTTCAGGCCAAAAGGAGCTTAGAATAGGGACCACCGGAGCTCAAGGAGTTGATGAAGACTGGTGGCGCATGAAATGGTGGCCGGAATCATGGTCGACGGCGAGGAGCTCAACTTGCTGCCATCATGAATTTCGGGCGTTCCAACGAGCTTCCGGTGGCCTGGTCACATCTGAGAGGAAGAGGAAGGAAGGGGGAGGAGGTTGGCGGCAGCTGGTGGTGGCGAAGGGCGGTCCGGCGTGCTGGAACGGGAGGCGCAGTGAGGGTAGGCGTCGGGAGAGAAGAAAGGAGAAGGAGGGGGCAATTCGATAATTTTCCAAAAATTTTGATTTTTAACTATATATATGTATATATATATACTTTATACTATATATTAAAATAATATTAAATTACACACACATTAAATATACACCACACACTTATAATTTAATATTTTAATAATTTAATACTAAATAAAATAATTAAATAACAATAAAACTAATAAATAAATAATAAAATAATAGGGTAATTAATTAAACACTAATTAAATAAATAAGTACACATATATACATTATTTAGTATTTTAAAAATATGTATGAGTTCATGCAATTATGGAAATTCATTTAAAATAATTAAATATAAATAGTTTACGTATTAATTTCCCCAAAAATGCAAGTCCAGGGAAAATTTTATATAAAGCACTTAAAATAATATTAAACAATTAAAATTAGCTTTAATTAAATAACAGACTCATAAAAATTTCGTAAATATATACAAAAATTATTAACACTGCATATCCCGATGCAGTATAAAAATATTTAAAAACACGGGATATTACAATACGTCAAATAAATTCAATTAAATTACAAAATAAACTAAAAATATACCATGAATATACATAAAAGCATTTTAAGAATAATTTATTAATAAAACATGCATATAGTTGAAAATACACCGAAAATATACCAAAAGTAAATCCAAGTAATAAATAAATCGTTTATGCATATTTTACTAAAATAAATCATACATTTCTAAATCATGCACCCTAAACACATATATATAAAATAATAACTCACTGTTATTGCGTTCCACGAGATGGGTCCAACAGGCCTAGTCCACTAGGTCTCGGTCTCGGCGCAACTAAACAAACAAATGGCAACAAAAATCAGAATAAATCTAACGAAAATTCCTAAAAACTCAATCTAGAATACTAGACACAGAATTAGAATCAGAGTTTTTAGGAATTTCCGTTAGATTTATTCTGATTTTTGTTGCCAGAGTTCGACCGCACATCACGTTTTATCAGAATTCTATCAAAAATCTGACATAACCTCCCTTATAAAACGGACATCTCTCTACTCAAAGAGAATAGCCGGTCCTGCAAAGAAACACACTTCGAGAATAAACACAAAACACAACCACAATCCCTCGGTCGGACTCCAAACTACAATTCACCGACCGAATGTAATATCCCGTGTTTTTAAATATTTTTATACTGTATCGGGATATGCATTGTTAATAATTTTTAAATATAATATTGATATTTCATGAGCTTTTATTTAATTAAAATTGAAATTTTAATTGTTTATTATTATTTTAAGTACTTTACGTAAAAAATTTTCGAGAATTCTATTTTCGGAAAAATTTTCACGTAAATTATGTAATATTAATTATTTTAAATAGATTTACGGACTTGCATGAACTCATACATATTTTTAAAATACTAGATAACGTGTATATGTGTATCTATTTAATTAATTACCCTAATATTTTATTAATTATTAATTGGTTTTGATATTATTTAATTATTTTTAGGAGTATTAAATTATTAAAATATTAAATTATATGTGTGTGGTGTATATTTAATGTGTGTGATTTTATATTATTTTAATATATAGTATAAAGTATATATATATACATATATATATTTAATATATGAACAAATTATAAAAGTTAGGGTTATTTACCAAATTGCCTTCATCCCCTTCTTCTCCCTCCCGATCGTTCCCCATCACCGTCCGCCACTGTTACAGTCGATTTCTTGCCGTTGGTGTGCCGTCCGGCGTGCCACCTCCTTCCTCAGCCTCTTCCACCGCCTGTTGCAGCCGTTTCCGGAGTCTGGAGGTCGATTTCGGCCGGAGAAGCCGAAAGTTGGAGCAATGTCATTCACGACGTTTTACTGCTGGTCTCTTTCTTCTCCTTGAGCTCTGGTGAGTGTGATTCCAAGCTTTGTTTCACTTAAAATGGTCTTGATTTGCTTAGGTTTTGATTTTTCGAATTCGGCCTATTAGGGTTCTTGATTTTTTTGAACTTCAATTTGATTGATTCATGGAAAATTCCTTCACAAATGTTGATCCTAGTAGCTTAATCTACATGTGTGAATTTTTGTATAATTTTTGGAGATTATTTTGATTTTTGGGTATTTTTGAATATTTTAATATTATTTTCTAATTTTATGAAATTAATTAAATAAATTATGAAATTGTGTTTTATGATAAATATAGGTGTTTCAATGAATTATAGGGATTTATTTGGAATTTTTATGAATTTCTAAGTATTTATTTTGAATTTAATTAGTTTATGGAAATTTTGAAAAATAGGGTTAATTGTGTTTTTAATTGAAATTAATTAGTTAATTGAGTTTAATTATTGATATTATTGATAAATATGTTGAGAAAATTAATTTTTGGATAATTATACTATTTTTGGTGAATTTTTGAAGTAATTTTAATATATTTATATATATAGGGGCATTTTGGTAATTTTACACGAAATTGACTAAAAATATAATTAAATTGGTTTTAATAGTTATTTAAGGTATAAAAATGATTTCTACAAATTATTTAGTATTTTTAACTAATTAAAACTAATTTTCGTGAATTATTTTCAATTATATATATAATATACGATTTTACTAATAAAATGAGTTTTTATCGATTTTTACTGTGTTTTAAGGCTAATTATGTAATTTCTATTTATAAAATGAATTTCTATGTTATAAGGGTATTTTTAGTAATTCTGAAATTGTTCTGTGATTGTGAACCCCGGTCGATAGATTGTAGTTTGGAGTCCGACCCAGGGGTTGTGGATGAGTTGTTGTGCCTGTTTTTCAAAGTGTGTTTCTTTGCAGGGTCGGCTCTACTCTTTGAGTAGAGAGATGTCCGTTTAACAGGGGAGGTTCTGCCGAATTTTTGGTAGAATTCTTGTAAAACGTGATGTCCGGTTGAACCCTACTTCTGTTTCTGTGTTTAATGTTCTAGATCGAGTTTCTAGGATTTTCTGTTAGGTTTATTCTAATTTTTGTCGTTATTGTTTGTTTAGTTGCACCGAGACCGAGGGCAAGTGGACCAGGCCCATCGGACCAATCTCGAGGAGCGCACTAAGTGTGAGTTACTATTTTATATATATATGCTTTAGGATGCATGATTTAGAAATATATGTTTGATTTTGATTAAATATGCATAAATAATGTGATTAGTATTTAAGTATATTTTTGGTTTATTTTAAATTATATGCATGTTTTATTAATAAATTATATTTAAAATGTTTTTAAATATATTTCTAGCTTAATTTGTAATTTGATTGAATTTATTTGACGTATATATACTCGAGATATACCGGGTTTACTTTTGGTATATTTCCAGTATATATATATGGTTTATATTGTTATGTTATTTAAATTCATGCATCATTTATTTGTGGATGAATGTTTTATATTTATTTATGAAGGATATCAGTAGAACGTGCTACCTAGTGGGCAGCACTAGGACCGAGTACGTACCGATACGCTTATAGCATTTAGGCTATATTACTAACCATTTATGGATATTGATTGGAACTGATTTATCTGATGTGTGATGTGATTTGGGAGTGTGATTGCTGGAGCTCGATTGACCAAGTGTCTCGGGGCCAATCACATTGACAGTCAGACTGCTGGAGCTCGGTTGACTTAGTGTCTCGGGGCCAGTCTACTGTCCAAATGGAATAAGTGAATATTTTGGAATAAGTGAACCTGTATGGCTAAAGTGTTGTCTAACACTGTTTTCGAGGTTGCGATATTCTAGGGTTCTATGTGATCCTTCATAAACGATGATTTTCAGTAAAATATATATAAAATGATTTTATTGCATCTGTGTGTATTTGCTTGTATACATACATATTATATATATATTGTTGACTGTGTGCATTGGCATTTAGTATGCATGTATATATATTATAGTAATTCACTCAATGAGGTCTGACTCCCCTCCGTTGACTATTTTTCAGGAGAGTCATCTTCTTCAGACCTCAGTAGCAGGACTGTACGCCAGATTTCTTCCGCCCCGACTTCTTTATGTAAACTACTTATCTGAGTCTTGAGTTTTATTTTATCTAGACACTGCAGTAGTCATTAAATTTTTAAAGAGATGTTGCATTATATTTGAATTGGATTTGTATTAAAAGAGATTATATATATATGAGATGAGGATTTAATTTAAATTCAGTTCGTGCAAATGTTATTATTATATTTATGATTTTTATTTCCGCTGCATTATATATTGTTATTATTACTATTGCATATATTTTTTTCATTTTTAGGCTTGCTACGGGTTCTGAATTCGAAAGAATTCCCGTTCCCTAGCGCCGGTCATGACCCCTGTTTTGGGTCATGACAAAGTTGGTATCAGAGCGGAGTTCCGTGTTAGGGCTTAGTTTTGTGAGTTATGGCCCTAGTTTTCAAGTTGTGTTTTCTTTTGGTAACTACTGCAGTGAATTAGGTTCGAGTATGTCTTGATAAGTATTCCTTGCTTTAGTTTTCTGCGTTATTCCTCCATTGTCTGTTTTGTTTGAATCGTTCTGTTTGTGCTTTCAGAATGAGGAGGCGAGTGCGTGTCGCTCCACCGGTCATTGATGCCGAGGATGACGAGTCTTTTCAGGACGAGGTTTTACCTCCTGAGCAGCCAGTTAGACATAGAGGTCGTGGCAGAGGTAGACCTCGAGGAGCGACAGGTTGCCGTAGGCAGAGAGAGTTATAGGACGAGGAGCCTGTAGAGCCTGAGTTTGATGTTCCTGTGCCTCCAGTTATTCAGCCTGTTCAGCCTGCCTATCAGCAGGGTATGTCTGACCCTGAGGCAGCTTTGTTTTATACCCGAGTTGACAGGATTGCTTTTGACGGTACTTCCAATCCGTTAGACTTTCTGCACATGATTGAGACTCGGACTCAGACTGCTCATACCGAGTATCAGCGGATCATGATCGTCGAGCTTTCTATTGAGGGACCAACCCTAGATTGGTTTATTCAGATGATCTAGCCTTATATGATGATGATGACCTGGGTTCAGTTCCGAGAGCGATTTTTGAGGAGATTTTGTCCAGAGCCTCTTCGTATGAGCTATCATCTCCGTCTGACCAGCATTTCTCGTGGTGATCGATCTGTAGAGGAGTACACTCGAGAGTTTCTTCGGTTGGGTAGATATACAGAGGATCTGATGCGAGATCAGTATTTCGCGGTCACTACATATGTCACTGGTTTGGGTTCAGCTTTTGCTGGTACGCCTACAGCAGGCCTTACTCTGGAGTCTGTGATTGAGTTGGCCAAGGAGATTGAGTTGAGGCTAGTTAGACAGGGAGCGATGCCTAATTATTACCAGCTGGGAGTTCAGTCGAGTGGATTGCAGGCTACTCCGTATTTGAGTTTTCACATTGGCTCGAGTAGTCAGTAGCGAGGTCAGACTCGGCAAAGTCAGAGACAGCAGCAGCGAGTGCATCGAAGCAGTAGACATGGCTGTGGAGGTCAGCGTAGATATTCGGATCAGGTGCTTCGAGCAGCAGCAGTGGTCGTAGTTTTGGATCAGCTGCCAGTGTATGCCAAACTTGTGGTAGAGTCCATCAGGGACCGTGTTATTTGACACCACTGACATGCTTCAAATGCGAGCAGACAGGACATTTTGCTAGATCGTGTTCTTATTCCAGATATCAGCAGCCGTAGATTTCATGATTCCCACAGCAGTCGATTGCTAGTGCTGCACCCATGCCATTTTAGTTACCACCAGCTCAGCATCAGAGTTCCACTCAGCTTATGCCACAGCAGAGTCATGGTAGAGGTACTAGAGGAGGTGCCAGAGGTGTGTGCCAGGCTTCTACCAGTCAGCAGGGAGGTCGAGGTCAGGCCAGAGTTTTCCATCTTACTCAGCAGGATGCTCAGGCATCCAATGCAGTCGTGGCAGGTATTGTTTCTGTTTGTTACCTGGATGCATGGGTTTTGTTTGATCCGGGTGCCACGCATTCATTTATTTCTCCCATTTTTACTTCTAAATCTTGTTGGCAAGCTTAGAGGATGGCTTTTCCTTTGTCCATTGCCACTCCTCTGAGTGATTCCTTGGACACCGATATTGTTCTTTCTGGTTGTCCAGTTCTCGTGGGAGATAGAGAATTACCCGCTGATTTGATCTTATTGGATGTGATGGAGTTTGATGTTATTCTAGGAATGGATTGGTTATCTCAGCACTATGCTGTGGTAGATTGCAGGAATAAAGAGGTGACGTACAAAATTCCTAATGAAGAAGATTTTAAGTTTATGGGTAATAGGAGTTCAACACCTCAAAATCTTATTTCTGCTATTACGACTAGGAAGTTATTGAAGAAAGGTGTCAGGGATATTTGATATTGGTCAGGGATACTTCAGTGGAGAAGTTGTCACTCATGGATGTTCCTGTTGCTTGTGAGTTTCCTGATGTTTTTCTCGAGGAGTTGCCAGGTTTACCACCTCATAGAGAGATTGAGTTATGTATAGATGTGGTTCCAAGTACTACTCCTATATCTATGCCACCCTACATAATGGCTCCTGCAGAGTTGAAAGAGTTGATGGAGCAGTTGCAAGAGTCGTTGGATAAGGGTTTTATCAGACTCAGTGTTTCTCCTTGGGGTGCACCAGTCCTGTTTATGAAGAAGAAGGATGGTACCCTGAGACTGTGCATTAACTACAGAGAGCTGAACAAGGTGACAGTGAAGAACAAATATCCTCTCCTGAGGATAGATGACTTGTTTGATCAGCTAAAGGGTGCACAGTTCTTCTCTAAGATTGACTTGAGGTTGGGTTATCATCAGTTGCAGATTAGTGAAGCTGATGTTCCTAAGATGGCATTCCGCACGCGATATGGCCATTATGAGTTTTTGGTGATATCTTTTAGTTTGACTAATGCACCAGCAGCTTTTATGGACCTGATGAATAGGGTATTCAGACCAAATGTGGATCAGTTTATGGTAGTCTTCATCAATGATATACTGGTTTATTCTAAGAGTATGGAGGAACATGTGTATCACTTGAGGATTGTACTACAGACACTGAGAGATCATCAACTTTATACTAAATTCTCGAAGTGTGATTTCTGGATGGAGAGTTTTTCTTTTCTTAGACACGTGGTGTCTAAAGAAGGTATCCAGGTTGATCCACAGAAGATTGAGGCAGTGTCTGAGTGGCCTAGACCGACTTCTGTTACTGAGATTTGGAGTTTTCTGGGTTTAGTCGGGTATTATAGGCGGTTTGTGCAGGATTTTTCCAGAATAGCAACCCCTACGACTTGCTTGACTCAGAAGAATGTTAGATTTGAGTGGTTAGAAGCTTGTGAGAACAGTTTCCAGTTATTGAAGGAGAAATTGACCACAGCGCCAGTATTAGCTTTGCCTAATAGTGTGGACAAGTTCACAGTTTATTGTGATGCCTTTAGAATTGGCCTTGGTTGTGTGTTGATTCAGAATGGTAGGGTGATAGCCTATGCTTCGAGGCAGTTGAAGAAGCATGAGCAGAACTATCCCACACATTACCTTGAGATGGCTGCAGTGATCTTTGCTTTGAAGATTTGGAGACATTATTTGTATAGAGTGACTTGTGAGATTTTTACTGATCACAAGAGCCTTAAGTACATTTTCTAGCAGAGAGATCTGAATCTGACGCAGAGGAGATGGTTAGAATTGTTGAAGGATTATGACTGTGAGATTCTATATCATCCGGGTAAAGCTAATGTGGTAGCAGATGCCTTGAGTAGGAAGTCCTCAGGCAGTCTTGCTCACATCAATGTTGAGAGGAGACCGTTGATCCAGGAGTTGCATTTATTGGTGGATCAAGGTCTGATGATGAAGATCAGTAGATCAGGTGGACTGCTAGCTCAATTTAAAGTACGATCTGTACTGAGGGATAGGATTAAAGCAGCTCAGAGCCATGATCCTATTCTAGAAGAGCTTACAGAGAATGTCAGAGCAGGGAAGTTCATTGATTTTACACTCGATGATGATGGTGTGTTGTGGATCAGTGGTAGATTGTGTGTTCTTGATGTGGATGATTTGAGAGAAGAGATCCTAGAGGAAGCACATTCTACAGCCTATAGCGTACATCTAGGTGTTACTAAGATGTACCACAGTATCAGAGACTTATACTGGTGGGATGGAATGAAGAAAGATGTTGCTGATTATGTTACTAAGTGTTTGATGTGTCAGCAAGTGAAAGTCGAACATCAGAAGCCTTCTGGGAAGCTTCAGCCTCTTCCTATTCCCGAGTGGAAGTGGGAAAGGATAGCTATGGATTTTGTGGTCGGTTTACCTCGTTCTAAGGATGGATACGATTCCATCTGGGTGATTGTAGACAGGTTGACGAAGTCTGCACATTTCTTGCCTGTGAAAGCCACATATTCTGTAGCTAGATTGGCGAAGCTGTATGTGAAGCATATCGTATGCCTTCATGGAGTACCTGTGTCCATTGTGTCAGATAGAGGTTCAGTGTTTACTTCTCATTTTTGGCAGAAGTTGTAGGAAGCAATGGGCACTAGGTTGGACTTCAGTACTGCTTTTCATCCTTAGACAGATGGTCAGTCTGAGAGGACGATCAAGACACTAGAAGATATGTTGAGGATGTATGTCCTGGATTTGGGAGGTAGCTGGGATGATCATTTGCCACTCGTTGAGTTTGCATAAAATAACAGCTACTATAGTAGTATTGGCATGGCACCATATGAGGCATTGTATGGAAGGAAGTGTAGATCCCCTATGAGTTGGGATGAGATTGGTGAGAGAGCTTTGACTGGACCTGAGATGGTTCAGGATGCTGCAGAGAAAGTCGCCATGATTAAGCGCAGATTAGAGACCGCAGTTAGTAGACAGAAGAGTTATGCGAATCCTAGGCCCAGAGATGTGGAGTTCCAGGTTGGAGATTTTATTTTTCTGAAGGTATCTCCAATGAAGGGCGTTATGAGATTTGGCAAAAAGGGTAAGTTAGCACCGAGATATATCAGACCGTTTGAGATTCTGGAGAGAGTTAGCACTGTTGCATATCGGTTGGATTTGCCTCCGAGTATGTCACAGGTGCATCCAGTATTTCATATCTCGATGTTGAGGAAGTATATCTCAGACCCTTCACATGTGTTGCAGTCAGACAGTGTAGAAGTGAGTGAAGATTTGACGTTTGTGGAAGAACCTGTGGCAATCGTTGATTATCAAATTCAACAGTTGTGTTCGAAATAGATTCCGATGGTCAAAGTTCTGTGGCGTAGCGACAGAGTTGAGGAGCATACGTGGGAGACTGAAGCTAAGATGCGAGCTTCTTACCCGTATCTCTTTCCTTCTTGATCCTGTAATCTTTTCTTTCTGGAATTCGGAGACGAATTCTTGTAAGGGGGGAAGACTGTAATATCCCGTGTTTTTAAATATTTTCATACTGTATCGGGATATGCAGTGTTAATAATTTTTAAATATAATATTGATATTTCACGAGCTTTTATTTAATTAAAATTGAAATTTTAATTGTTTATTATTATTTTAAGTACTTTACGTAAAATTTTTCCGAGAATTCTATTTTCGGGAAAATTTTCACGTAAATTATGTATTATTAATTATTTTAAATAGATTTACGGACTTGCATGAGCTCATACATATTTTTAAAATACTAGATAACGTGTATATGTGTATCTATTTAATTAATTACCCTAATATTTTATTAATTATTAATTGGTTTTGATATTATTTAATTATTTTTAGGTGTATTAAATTATTAAAATATTAAATCATATGTGTGTGGTGTATATTTAATGTGTGTGATTTTATACTATTTTAATATATAGTATAAAGTATATATATATACATATATATATTTAATATATTAACAAATTATAAAAGTTAGGCTTATTTACCAAATTGCCATCATCCCCTTCTTCTCCCTCCCGATCGTTCCGCATCACCATCCGCCGCTGCTACTACCGATTTCTTGCCGTTGGTGTGCCGTCCGGCGTGCCACCTCCTTCCTCAGCCTCTTCCACCGCCTGTTGCAGCCGTTTCCGACGTCTGGAGGTCAATTTCGACCGGAGAAGTTGAAAGTTGGAGCAATGTCGTTCATGACGTTTTTGACACCGCCGGTCTCTTTCTTCTCCTTGAGCTCCGGTGAGTGTGATTCCAAGCTTTTTTTCACTTAAAATGGTCTTGATTTGTTTAGGTTTCGATTTTTCGAATTCGGCCTATTAGGGTTCTTGATTTTTTTGAACTTCAATTTGATTGATTCATGAAAAATTCCTTCACAAATGTTGATCCTAGTAGCTTAATCTACATGTGTGAATTTTTGTAGAATTTTTGGAGATTATTTTGATTTTTGGGTATTTTTAAATATTTTAATATTATTTTCTAATTTTATGAAATTAATTAAATAAATTATGAAATTGTGTTTTATGATAAATATAGGTGTTGAAATGAATTATAGGAATTTATTTGGAATTTTTATGAATTTCTAAGTATTTATTTTGAATTTAATTAGTTTATGGAAAATTTGAAAAATAGGGTTAATTGTGTTTTTAATTGAAATTAATTAGTTAATTGAGTTTAATTATTGATATTATTGATAAATATGTTGAGAAAATTAATTTTTGGATAATTATACTATTTTTGGTGAATTTTTGAAGTAATTTTAGTATATTTATATATATAGGGGCATTTTGGTAATTTTACATGAAATTGACTAAAAATATAATTAAATTGGTTTTAATAGTTATTTAAGGTATAAAAATGATTTCTACAAATTATTTAGTATTTTTAACTAATTAAAACTAATTTTCGTGAATTATTTTCAATTATATATATAATATACGATTTTACTAATAAAATGAGTTTTTATCGATTTTTACTGTGTTTTAAGGCTAATTATGTAATTTCTATTTATAAAATGAATTTCTATGTTATAAGGGTATTTTTAGTAATTCTGAAATTGTTCTGTGATTATGGACCCCGGTCGGTAGACTGTAGTTTGGAGTCCGACCCAGGGGTTGTGGATGAGTTGTTGTGCCTATTTTTCGAAGTGTGTTTCTTTGCAGGGTCGGCTCTACTCTTTGAGTAGAGAGATGTCCATTTAACAGGGGAGGTTCTTGTAATATCCCGTGTTTTTTTAAAATATTTTTACACTGTACCGGGATATACAGTGTCAATAATTTTTATGCATTATACGATATTTTTATGAGTTGATATGTATTTTAAACCTATTTTAATTATTGTGTTTTATATACAGTGTTTTACGTAAAATTTTCCCGGGACTTTCATTTTCGGGGAAATTTCCACGTAAACAATGTATTATTAATTATTTTAAATGTATTTACGGGTTTGCATAAACTCATACATATTTTTAAATTATTAAATAAAGCTTGTGTGTGTATATTTATTTAATTAGGGTTTATTATTACCCTAATATTTTATTATTTATTTATTGTTATTTGATTATTTTATTTATTATTAAATTATTAAAATTTATTATTTTATTATTATTTATTTATTAATATTTAATTATTTTAATTTATTTGATTTTTTTCTTTTTTCTTTTTTCTTTTTCTTTTCCTTTTTCTTTCTTTTTCTTTTTCTTTCTCTTTCCTTCTCCTTTCTTTTTCTTTTTCTTCTTCTTCTTCTTCTTCTTCCCGCGCGCCGGACCACCACATTTCCCACCGTCGTTTCTCCCTCCTCCGGCCACCGTTTTCGACACCGCCGGTCTCTATCTTCTCCTTGAGCTCCGGTGAGTGTTATTCTAGCTTTGGTTTGAGCTAAAATGGTCTAGAATTGCTTAGGTTTTGAGTTGAAGTTTTCGGCCACTTTTGGTTTTTGATTTTTTTGAGCTTCGATTTGGATGATTCATGGAAACTTCCTTCACAAATGTTGTTCCTGGTAGCTTAATCTTCATGTATGAATTTTTGTAGAATTTTTGGAGGTTGTTTGGATTTTTGGGTATTTTTGAATATTTTAATATTATTTTCTAATTTTCGGAAATTAATTATTTAAATTATGAAATTGGAGTTTATGGTTGAATTAGGTGTTGAAATGAATTATAGGAATTTATTTGGAATTTTTATGAATTTCTAAGTATTTATTTTTAATTATTGAAGTTTATGTGATTTTGTAAAATTAAGTTAATTGTGTTTTAAATTGAATTTAATTGGTTAATTGAGTTTAATTATTGATATTATTGATAAATATGTTGAGAAAATTAATTTTGGATAATTGTATGATTTTTGGTGAATTTTTGAAGTAATTTAGGTATATATATATGTATAGGGGTATTTTGGTAATTTTACCCTAAATTGTCTAAAAATGTAATTTAATTGGTTTTAATATTTATTTAAGGTATAAAAATGATTTCTACAAAATATTTAGTATTTTTAACTAATTAAAACTATTTTCCGGGAATTATTTTCAATTATATATATAATATACGGTTTTTCTAATAAAATGAGTTTTAATCGATTTTTATAGTGTTTCAAGATTTATTATGTAATTTCTACGTATGAAATGTATTTTTATGATTTAAGGATATTTTTGGTATATTTGTATATATTCTGTGTTTGTGGACCCCGGTCGACAGATTGTAGTCTGGAGTCCGACCGAGGGGTTGTGATTGATTGTGGTGTTTATTTTTGAAGTGTATTTTCTTTGCAGGGTCGGCTCTACTCTTTTGAGTAGAGAGATGTCCGTTTTACAGGGGAGGTTCTGTCGGATTTCCGGTAGAATTCTCGTAAAACGTGATATCCAGTCGAACCCTAATTCTGTTTCTGTATTTGAATACTCTAGATTTAATTCTAGGATTTCTGTTAGGGTTATTCTGATGTCGATTAATTATTTCTTGTTTAGTTGCGCCGAGACCGAGGGTTAGTGGACCAGGCCCATCGGACCTGTCTCGTGGAGCGCATTAGGTGAGTTACTATATTATATATATATGCTTAGGATGCATGATTTAGAAAATGCATGTTTTATTTTGACTAAATATGCATAAATAACATGATTTATATTCAAGTATATTTTTGGTATATAATAAATTATATACATGTTTTATTAATAAAATATATTTAAAATGTTTTTAAATATATTTTTAGTTTAATTCATGATTTGATTGGATTTATTTGACATATATATACTCAAAATATACCTGGTTTATGTTTGGTATATTTTCGGTATATATATGGTTTACATTGCTATTTCATTTATATCCATGCATCATTTATTTTTGTGAATGAATGTTTTATATTTAAGAATGAAGGATATCAATAGAACGTGCTACCTAGTGGGCAGCACTAGGACCGAGTACGTACCGGTGCGCCTATAGCTTTAGGCTATATTACTGACTATTTGTGGATATTGATTTGATTATGATTATCGATATGTGTGAGATATGGTTTGGGGTGTGATTGCTGGAGCTCGGTTGACCAAGTGTCTCGGGGCCAATCACACTGGCAGTTAGACTGCTGGAGCTCGGTTGACTTAGTGTCTCGGGGCTAGTCTACTGTCCATATGGATTAAGTGGATATATTTGGAATCAGTGAGCCTGTATGGCTAGAGTGTTGTTTAACACTATTTTCTGAGGTTGCGATATTCTAGGGTTCTATGTGATCCTTCATAAAAGTTGATTTTCAGACAAAATATATAAAACGATTTTTCTGCATCTGTATGAACTTGCCTGTATATATACATATTACTCATATACTGTTGACTGTATGCATTATCACTGTCACGACCCAAAACAGGGGCCATGACCGGCGCTAGGGAACGGGAATTCTTTCGAATCCGGAACCCGTAGCAAGCCTAAAAATAAAATAAATATGCAATAATAACCATAAAAATATAATATGCAGCGGAAAATAAAATCATAAATATTACAATATCATCCATAACAACTGGATATAATTCAAAACTCATCACATCGCATATATAATCTCATAAATGTATAATCTTATACAAATCCAGTTTTAACATAATACATCTCTTTAAAATAAAGTACATAAAATCCAATACTGTAATTTACAGCTACTGCAGTGTCTAGATAAAATAAATAAGACTCAAGTAGACAATTTACATAAAGAAGCCGGGGCGGAAGAAATCCGGCGTATCGACCTGCTACTGAGGTCTGAGGAAGTTGACTCTCCTGAAAAATAGTCAACGGAGGGGAGTCAGACCTCACTGAGTGAATTACTATAGTATATATACATACACTCTAAGTGATAATGCAAACAGTCAACAGTATATGAGTAATATGTATATATACAGGCAAGTTCATACAGATGCAGAAAAATCATTTTATATATTTTGTCTGAAAATCAACTTTTATGAAGGATCACATAGAACCCTAGAATATCGCAACCTCAGAAAAATAGTGTTAAACAACACTCTAGCCATACAGGCTCACTAATTCCAAATATATCCACTTAATCCATATGGACAGTAGACTGGCCCCGAGACACTAAGTCAACCGAACTCCAGCAGTCTGACTGCCAGTGTGATTGGCCCCGAGACACTTGGTCAACCGAGCTCCAGCAATCACACCCAAACCACATCTCACACATCCAATAATCATAATCAAATCGATATCCACAAATAGTCAGTAATAAAGCCTAAATACTATAGGCGTACCGGTACGTACTCGGTCCTAGTGCTGCCCACTAGGTAGCACGTTCTATTGATATCCTTCAGTGATAAATAATAAAACATTCATTCACAAATACATGATGCATGAATTTAAATAAATCAACAATATAAACCATATATATACCGAAAATATACCAAACATAAACCAGGTATATTTTGAGTATATATACGTCAAATAAATTCAATCAAATCATGAATTAAACTAAAAATATATTTAAAAACATTTTAAATATATTTTATTAATAAAACATGTATATAATTTATTATATACCAAAAATATACCAAAAATATACTTGAATATAAATCATGTTATTTATGCATAATTAGTCAAAACAAAACATGCATTTTCTAAATCATGCATCCTAAGCATATATATATAATATAGTAACTCACCTAATGCGCTCCACGAGACGGGTCCGACGGGCCTGGTCCACTAACCCTCGGTCTCGGCGCAACTAAACAAGAAATAATTAATCGACATCAGAATAACCCTAACAGAAATCCTAGAATTCAATCTAGAGTATTAAATACAGAATCGAAAATTAGGGTTCGACTGGATATCACGTTTTACGAGAATTCTACCGGAAATCCGGCAGAACCTCCCCTGTAAAACAGACATCTCTCTACTCAAAAGAGTAGAGCCGACCCTGCAAAGAAAATACACTTCGAAAATAACACCATAAACAATCACAACCCCTCGGTCGGACTCCAGACTACAATCTGTCGACCGGGGTCCACAAACACAGAAAATATATTCAAATATACCAAAAATATCCTTAAATCATAAAAATACATTTTATAAATAAAAATTACATAATTGACCTTGAAACACTATAAAAATCGATTAAAACTCATTTTATTTGAAAAACCGTATATTATATATATAATTGAAAATAATTCACGAAAAATAGTTTTAATTAGTTAAAAATACCAAATATTTTGTAGAAATCATTTTTATACCTTAAATAAATATTAAAACCAATTAAATTACATTTTTAGACAATTTAGGGTAAAATTACCAAAATACCCCTATATATATATATATACCTAAATTACTTCAAAAATTCACCAAAAATCATACACTTATCCAAAATTAATTTTCTCAACATATTTATCAATAATATCAATAATTAAACTCAATTAACCAATTAAATTCAAATAAAAACACAATTAACTTAATTTTACAAAATCACATAAACTTCAATAATTAAAAATAAATACTTAGAAATTCATAAAAATTCCAAATAAATTCCTATAATTCATTTCAACACCTAATTCAACCATAAACTCCAATTTCATAATTTAAATAATTAATTTCCGAAAATTCGAAAATAATATTAAAATATTCAAAAATACCCAAAAATCCAAACAACCTCCAAAAATTCTGTAAAAATTCATACATGAAGATTAAGCTACCAGGAACAACATTTGTGAAGGAAGTTTCCATGAATCATCCAAATCAAAGCTCAAAAAAATCGAAAACCAAAAGTGGCCGAAATATTCAACTCAAAACCTAAGCAATTCTAGACCGTTTTAGCTCAAACAAAAGCTAGAATAACACTCACCGGAGCTCAAGGAGAAGATAGAGACCGGCGGTGTCGAAAACGGTGGCCGGAGGAGGGAGAAACCACGGTGGGAAGATGGGTGGTCCGGCGGTCACGCACGGGAAGAAAGAAGAAGAAGAAGAAGAAAAAGAAAAAGAAAGAAAAGGAAAGAGAAAAGAAAAGAAAAAGAAAGAAAAAGGAAAAGAAAAAGAAAAAAAAAAGAAAAAAGAAAAAAAATAATAAATTTTAATAATTTAATAATAAATAAAATAATCAAATAATAATAAATAAATAATAAAATATTAGGGTAATAATAAACCCTAATTAAATAAATATACACACAGGCTTTATTTAATAATTTAAAAATATGTATGAGTTCATGCAAACCCGTAAATACATTTAAAATAATTAATAATACATTGTTTACGTGGAAATTTCCCCGAAAATGAAAGTCCCGGGAAAATTTTACGTAAAATACTGAAAATAATAGACAGTAATTAAAATAGGTTTAAAATACATATCAACTCATAAAAATATCGTATAAAATACAAAAATCACTGACACTGCATATCCCGGTACAGTGTAAAAATATTTTTAAAATTACGGGATATTACAGTCTTCCCCCCTTACAGGAATTCGTCCCCGAATTCCAAAAACAAGATTACAGAATCAGGAAGGAAAGAGATACGGGTAAGAAGCTCGCATCTCAGCTTCAGTCTCCCACGTATGTTCTTCAACTCTGTCGCTACGCCACAAAACCTTGACCATCGGAATCTGCTTCGATCGCAACTGTCGAACTTGAAAATCAACGATCGCCACAGGTTCTTCCACAAACGTCAAATCTTCACTCACTTCCACACTGTCAGGTTGCAACACATGTGAAGGATCTGAGATATACTTCCTCAACATCGAGATATGAAATATTGGATGCACCTGCGACATACTCGGAGGCAAATCCAACCGATATGCAACAGTGCCAATTCTCTCCAGAATCTCAAACGGTCCAATGTATCTCGGTGCTAACTTACCCTTCCTGCCAAATCTCATCACACCCTTCATCGGAGATACTTTCAGAAAAACGAAATCTCCAACCTGAAACTCCACATCTCTGCGCCTAGGATCCGCATAACTCTTCTGTCTGCTAACTGCGGTCTCTAACCTGCGCTTGATCACGGCGACTTTCTCTGCAGCATCCTGAACCATCTCTGGTCCAGTCAAAGCTCTCTCACCGATCTCATCCCAACACAACGGGGATCTACACTTCCTTCCATACAACGCCTCATATGGTGCCATGCCAATACTGCTATGGTAGCTGTTATTATATGCAAACTCAACAAGCGACAAATGATCATCCCAGCTACCTCTCAAATCCAAGACACACATCCTCAACATATCTTCCAGTGTCTGGATCGTCCTCTCGGACTGACCATCTGTCTGAGGATGAAAAGCAGTACTGAAATCCAACCTAGTGCCCATCGCTTCTTGCAACTTCTGCCAAAAACAAGAAGTAAACACTGAACCTCTATCTGACACAATGGACACAGGTACTCCATGAAGGCACACAATATGCTTCACATACAACTTCGCCAATCTAGCAACTGAATATGTGGCTTTCACAGGCAAGAAATGTGCAGACTTCGTCAATCTGTCTACAATCACCCAGATGGAATCGTATCCATCCTTCGAACGAGGTAAACCGACTACAAAATCCATAGCTATCCTTTCCCACTTCCACTCGGGAATAGGAAGAGGCTGAAGCTTCCCAGAAGGCTTCTGATGTTCGGCTTTCACTTGCTGACAAGTCAAGCACTTAGCAACATAATCAGCAACATCCTTCTTCAATCCATCCCACCAGTATAAATCTCTGATACTGTGGTACATCTTAGTAACACCAGGATGAACGTTGTAGGCTGTAGAATGTGCTTCCTCTAGGATCTCTTCTCTCAAATCATCCACATCAGGAACACACAATCTACCACTGATCCACAACACACCATCATCATCGAGTGTGAAATCAGTGAACTTCCCTGCTCTGACATTCTCTGCAAGCTCTTCCAGAATAGGATCTCGGCTCTGAGCTGCTTTAATCCTATCCCTTAGTACAGATCGTACTTTAAACTGAGCTAACAGTCCACCTGATCTACTGATCTTCATCATCAGACCTTGATCCACCATCAGATGCAACTCCTGGATCAATGGTCTCCTCTCAACACTTATGTGAGCAAGACTACCTGAAGACTTCCTACTCAAGGCATCTGCTACCACATTAGCTTTACCCGGATGGTAAAGAATCTCGCAATCATAATCCTTCAACAGTTCCAACCATCTTCTCTGCCTCAGATTCAGATCTCGCTGCTGGAAAATGTACTTAAGGCTCTTGTGATCAGTAAATATCTCACAAGTCACCCCGTACAAATAATGTCTCCAAATCTTCAAAGCAAAGATCACTGCAGCCATCTCAAGATCATGTGTGGGATAGTTCTGCTCATGCTTCTTCAACTGCCTCGAAGCATAGGCTATCACCCTTCCATTCTGCATCAACACACAATCAAGACCAATTCTAGAGGCATCACAGTAAACTGTGAACTTATCCATACTATTAGGCAAAGCTAATACTGGCGCTGTGGTCAACTTCTCCTTCAACAACTGAGAACTATTCTCACAAGCTTCTGACCACTCGAATCTAACATTCTTCTGAGTCAAGCGAGTCATAGGGGCTGCTATCCTGGAAAAATCCTGCACAAACCGCCTATAATACCCGGCTAAACCCAGAAAACTCCGAATCTCAGTAACAGAAGTAGGTCTAGGCCACTCAGATACTGCCTCAACCTTCTGTGGATCAACCTGAATACCTTCTTTAGACACTACGTGTCCAAGAAAAGAAACACTCTCCATCCAGAAATCACACTTCAAGAATTTAGCATAAAGCTGATGATCTCTCAGTGTCTGTAGTACAATCCTCAAGTGATATACATGCTCTTCCATACTCCTTGAATATATCAGTATATCATCAATGAAGACTACCACAAACTGATCCACATACGGTCGGAATACTCTGTTCATCAGGTCCATAAAAGCTGCTGGTGCATTAGTCAAACCAAAAGACATCACCAGAAACTCATAATGACCATATCGAGTGCGGAAAGCTGTCTTAGGAATATCGGATTCACTAATCCGCAGCTGATGATAACCCGACCTCAAGTCAACCTTAGAAAAGAATTGTGCACCCTGGAGCTGATCAAACAAATCATCTATCCTCGGGAGAGGATACTTGTTCTTCACTGTCACCTTATTCAGCTCTCTATAGTCAATGCACAGTCTCAAGGTACCATCCTTCTTCTTCACAAACAAGACTGGTGCACCCCAAGGAGAAACACTAGGTCTGATAAAACCTTTCTCCAACAACTCTTGCAATTGCTCCTTTAACTCTCTCAACTCTGCAGGAGCCATACGATAGGGTGGCATAGATATAGGAGTAATACCTGGAACCACATCAATACAGAACTCAATCTCTCTATGAGGTGGTAAACCTGGCAACTCCTCGGGAAAAACATCAGGAAACTCACAAGCAATAGGAACATCTGTGAGTGATAACTTCTCCACTGACGTATCCCTAACCAATGCCAAAAACCCCTGACAACCTTTCTTCAACAACTTCCTAGCTGAAATAACAGAAATAAGATTCTGAGGTGCTGAACTCCTGTCACCAACAAACTTAAAATCTTCTTCACCAGGAATTCTAAAAATCACCTCCTTATTCCTGCAATCAACCACGGCATAATGCTGAGACAACCAATCCATTCCCAAAATAACATCAAACTCCATCACGTCCAACAAAATCAAATCAACGGGTAATTCTCTATCTCCCACGAGAACTGGACAACCAGAAAGAACAATATCGGCGTCCAAAGAATCACTCAGAGGAGTGGCAACAGACAAAGGAAAAGCCATCCTCGAAGCTTGCCAACAAGATTTAGAAGCAAAAATAGGAGAAACAAACGAATGCGTGGCACCCGGATCAAACAAAACCAAAGCATCCAGGTAACAAACAGAAAGAATACCTGCCACGACTGCATTAGATGCCTGAGCATCCTGCCGAGTCAGATGAAAAACTCTGGCCTGGCCTCGACCTCCCTGCTGACTGGTAGAAGCCTGGCCAACGCCTCTGGCACCTCCTCTAGTACCTCTACCACGACTCTGCTGTGGAACAAACTGAGTAGAACTCTGATGCTGAGCTGGTGGTAACTGAAATGGCATAGGTGCAGCACTAGCAATCGACTGCTGTGGGAATCGCGGAATCTGTTGCTGCTGATATCCGGGATAAGGACACGATCTGGCAAAATGTCCTGTCTGTCCGCATCTGAAACATGTCAACGGTGTCAGATAACACGGTCCCTGATGGACTCTACCACAAGTCTGACAAACACTGGCCGCTGATCCAGAACTACGACCACTGCTGCTGTTCGAAGCTCCTGATCCAAATCTGAACGATCTACGCTGACCTCCACGACCATGTCTACTGCTCCGATGCACTCGCTGCTGCTGTCTCTGACTCTGCTGAGTCGAACCTCGCTGCTGACTACTCGAACCAACATGAAAACTCGAATACGGAGTAGCCTGCAATCCACTCGACTGAACTCCCAACTGGTAATAATCAGGCATCGCTCCCTGCCTAACTAACCTCAGCTCAATCTCCTTAGCTAGCTCAATCACCGACTCGAGAGTAAGACCTGCTGTGGGCATACCAGCAAAAGCTGAACCCAAACCAGTAACATAGGTAGTAACAGCGAAATACTGATCTCGCATCAGATCCTCAGCATATCTACCCAGACGAAGGAACTCTCGGGTATACTCCTCTACAGATCGATCTCCACGAGAAATACTAGTCAGACGAAGATGATAGCTCAAACGAAGAGGCTCTGGACAAAATCTCCTCATGAATCGCTCTCGAAACTGAGCCCATGTCATCGTCATCATATAGGGCTGGATCATCTGAATAAACCAATCCAAAGCTGGTCCCTCGACAGACAACTCAATGATCATGATCCTCTGGTACTCGGTATGAGCAGTCCGAGTCCTAGTCTCAATCGCATGCAGAAAATCTAAAGGATCAGAAGTACCATCAAACGCAATCCTGCCAACTCTGGCATAGAACAAAGCTGCCTCAGGGTCAGACATACCCTGCTGATAGGCAGGCTGAACAGGCTGAACAACTGGAGGAACAGGAATATCAAAATCAGGCTCAACAGGCTCCTCGTCCTGTAACTCTCTCTGCCTACGGCGACCTGCCGCTCCTCGAGGTCTACCCCTGCCACGACCTCTACGTCTAACTGGCGGCTCAGGAGGTAAAACCTCATCCTGAAAAGACTCATCATCCTCGGCCTCAATGACCGGTGGAGCGACACGCGCTCGCCTCCTCATTCTGAAAAGACAAACGGAAAGATTCAGACAAAACAGACAACGGAGGAATAACGCTGAAAACTACAGCAAGGAATACTTATCAAGACATACTCGAACCTAATACACTGCAGTAGTCCAACAGAAAACACAACTTTAAAACTAGGGTCACAACTCACAAAACTAAGCCCTGACACAGAACTCCACTCTGAAACGAACTTCGCTCTGATACCAACTTTGTCACGACCCAAAACAGGGGCCATGACCGGCGCTAGGGAACGGGAATTCTTTCGAATCCGGAACCCGTAGCAAGCCTAAAAATAAAATAAATATGCAATAATAACCATAAAAATATAATATGCAGCGGAAAATAAAATCATAAATATTACAATATCATCCATAACAACTGGATATAATTCAAAACTCATCACATCGCATATATAATCTCATAAATGTATAATCTTATACAAATCCAGTTTTAACATAATACATCTCTTTAAAATAAAGTACATAAAATCCAATACTGTAATTTACAGCTACTGCAGTGTCTAGATAAAATAAATAAGACTCAAGTAGACAATTTACATAAAGAAGCCGGGGCGGAAGAAATCCGGCGTATCGACCTGCTACTGAGGTCTGAGGAAGTTGACTCTCCTGAAAAATAGTCAACGGAGGGGAGTCAGACCTCACTGAGTGAATTACTATAGTATATATACATACACTCTAAGTGATAATGCAAACAGTCAACAGTATATGAGTAATATGTATATATACAGGCAAGTTCATACAGATGCAGAAAAATCATTTTATATATTTTGTCTGAAAATCAACTTTTATGAAGGATCACATAGAACCCTAGAATATCGCAACCTCAGAAAAATAGTGTTAAACAACACTCTAGCCATACAGGCTCACTAATTCCAAATATATCCACTTAATCCATATGGACAGTAGACTGGCCCCGAGACACTAAGTCAACCGAGCTCCAGCAGTCTGACTGCCAGTGTGATTGGCCCCGAGACACTTGGTCAACCGAGCTCCAGCAATCACACCCAAACCACATCTCACACATCCAATAATCATAATCAAATCGATATCCACAAATAGTCAGTAATAAAGCCTAAATACTATAGGCGTACCGGTACGTACTCGGTCCTAGTGCTGCCCACTAGGTAGCACGTTCTATTGATATCCTTCAGTGATAAATAATAAAACATTCATTCACAAATACATGATGCATGAATTTAAATAAATCAACAATATAAACCATATATATACCGAAAATATACCAAACATAAACCAGGTATATTTTGAGTATATATACGTCAAATAAATTCAATCAAATCATGAATTAAACTAAAAATATATTTAAAAACATTTTAAATATATTTTATTAATAAAACATGTATATAATTTATTATATACCAAAAATATACCAAAAATATACTTGAATATAAATCATGTTATTTATGCATAATTAGTCAAAACAAAACATGCATTTTCTAAATCATGCATCCTAAGCATATATATATAATATAGTAACTCACCTAATGCGCTCCACGAGACGGGTCCGACGGGCCTGGTCCACTAACCCTCGGTCTCGGCGCAACTAAACAAGAAATAATTAATCGACATCAGAATAACCCTAACAGAAATCCTAGAATTCAATCTAGAGTATTAAATACAGAATCGAAAATTAGGGTTCGACTGGATATCACGTTTTACGAGAATTCTACCGGAAATCCGGCAGAACCTCCCCTGTAAAACAGACATCTCTCTACTCAAAAGAGTAGAGCCGACCCTGCAAAGAAAATACACTTCGAAAATAACACCATAAACAATCACAACCCCTCGGTCGGACTCCAGACTACAATCTGTCGACCGGGGTCCACAAACACAGAAAATATATTCAAATATACCAAAAATATCCTTAAATCATAAAAATACATTTTATAAATAAAAATTACATAATTGACCTTGAAACACTATAAAAATCGATTAAAACTCATTTTATTTGAAAAACCGTATATTATATATATAATTGAAAATAATTCACGAAAAATAGTTTTAATTAGTTAAAAATACCAAATATTTTGTAGAAATCATTTTTATACCTTAAATAAATATTAAAACCAATTAAATTACATTTTTAGACAATTTAGGGTAAAATTACCAAAATACCCCTATATATATATATATACCTAAATTACTTCAAAAATTCACCAAAAATCATACACTTATCCAAAATTAATTTTCTCAACATATTTATCAATAATATCAATAATTAAACTCAATTAACCAATTAAATTCAAATAAAAACACAATTAACTTAATTTTACAAAATCACATAAACTTCAATAATTAAAAATAAATACTTAGAAATTCATAAAAATTCCAAATAAATTCCTATAATTCATTTCAACACCTAATTCAACCATAAACTCCAATTTCATAATTTAAATAATTAATTTCCGAAAATTCGAAAATAATATTAAAATATTCAAAAATACCCAAAAATCCAAACAACCTCCAAAAATTCTGTAAAAATTCATACATGAAGATTAAGCTACCAGGAACAACATTTGTGAAGGAAGTTTCCATGAATCATCCAAATCAAAGCTCAAAAAAATCGAAAACCAAAAGTGGCCGAAATATTCAACTCAAAACCTAAGCAATTCTAGACCGTTTTAGCTCAAACAAAAGCTAGAATAACACTCACCGGAGCTCAAGGAGAAGATAGAGACCGGCGGTGTCGAAAACGGTGGCCGGAGGAGGGAGAAACCACGGTGGGAAGATGGGTGGTCCGGCGGTCACGCACGGGAAGAAAGAAGAAGAAGAAGAAGAAAAAGAAAAAGAAAGAAAAGGAAAGAGAAAAGAAAAGAAAAAGAAAGAAAAAGGAAAAGAAAAAGAAAAAAAAAAGAAAAAAGAAAAAAAATAATAAATTTTAATAATTTAATAATAAATAAAATAATCAAATAATAATAAATAAATAATAAAATATTAGGGTAATAATAAACCCTAATTAAATAAATATACACACAGGCTTTATTTAATAATTTAAAAATATGTATGAGTTCATGCAAACCCGTAAATACATTTAAAATAATTAATAATACATTGTTTACGTGGAAATTTCCCCGAAAATGAAAGTCCCGGGAAAATTTTACGTAAAATACTGAAAATAATAGACAGTAATTAAAATAGGTTTAAAATACATATCAACTCATAAAAATATCGTATAAAATACAAAAATCACTGACACTGCATATCCCGGTACAGTGTAAAAATATTTTTAAAATTACGGGATATTACAATCACTTAGAGTGTATGTATATATATTATAGTAATTCACTCAGTGAGGTCTGACTCCCCTCCGTTGACTATTTTTCAGGAGAGTCAACTTCCTCAGACCTCAGTAGCAGGTCGATACGCCGGATTTCTTCCGCCCCGGCTTCTTTATGTAAAATGTCTACTTGAGTCTTATTTATTTTATCTAGACACTGCAGTAGTTGTAAATTAAAGTATTGGATTTTATGTATTTGTTTTAAAGAGATGTATTATAGTAAAACTGGATTTGTATAAAGATTATACATTTATGAGATTATATATGCGATGTGATGAGTTTTGAATTAAATCCAGTTGATATGGATGATATTGTAATATTTATGATTTTTATTTTCCGCTGCATATTATATTTTTATGGTTATTATTGCATATTTATTTTATTTTTAGGCTTGCTACGGGTTCCGGATTCGAAAGAATTCCCGTTCCCTAGCGCCGGTCATGGCCCCTGTTTTGGGTCGTGACAGTTCTGCCGAATTTTTAGTAGAATTCTTGTAAAACGTGATGTCCGGTCGAACCCTACTTCTGTTTCTGTGTTTAATGTTCTAGATCGAGTTTCTAGGATTTTCTGTTAGGTTTATTCTGATTTTTATCGTTATTGTTTATTTAGTTGCGTCGAGACCGAGGGCTAGTGGATCAGGCCCGTCGGACCCATCTCGAGGAGCGCACTAAGTGTGAGTTACTATTTTATATATATATGCTTTAAGATGCATGATTTAGAAATATATGTTTGATTTTGATTAAATATGCATAAATAACATTATTAGTATTTAAGTATATTTTTGGTTTATTTTAAATTATATGCATGTTTTATTAATAAATTATATTTAAAATGTTTTTAAATATATTTCTAGCTTAATTTGTAATTTGATTGAATTTATTTGACGTATATATACTCGAGATATATCGAGTTTACTTTTGGTATATTTTCAGTATATATATATGGTTTATATTGTTATGTTATTTAAATTCATGCATCATTTATTTGTGGATGAATGTTTTATATTTATTAATGAAGGATATCAATAGAACGTGCTACCTAGTGGGCAGCACTATGACCGAGTACGTTCCGGTACGCTTATAGTATTTAGGTTATATTACTAACCATTTATGGATATTGATTGGAACTGATTTATCTGATGTGTGATGTGATTTGGGAGTGTGATTGCTGGAGCTCGGTTGACCAAGTGTCTCGGGACTAATCACACTGACAGTCAGACTGCTGGAGCTCGGTTGACTTAGTGTCTCGGGGCCAGTCTACTGTCCAAATGGAATAAGTGAATATTTTGGAATAAGTGAGCCTGTATGGCTAGAGTGTTGTCTAACACTGTTTTCGAGGTTGCGATATTCTAGGGTTCTATGTGATCCTTCATAAACGATGATTTTCATTAAAATATATATAAAATGATTTTATTGCATCTGTGTGTATTTGCTTGCATATATACATATTATATATATATTGTTGACTGTGTGCATTGGCATTTAGTATGCATGTATACATATTATAGTAATTCACTCAATGAGGTCTAACTCCCCTCCGTTGACTATTTTTCAGGAGAGTCATCTTCTTCAGACCTCAGTAGCAGGCCTGTACGCCGGATTTCTTCCGTCCTGGCTTCTTTATGTAAACTGCTTATCTGAGTCTTGAGTTTTATTTTATCTAGACACTGCTGTAGTCATTAAATTTTTAAAGAGATGTTGTATTATATTTGAACTGAATTTGTATTAAAAGAGATTATATATATATGAGATGAGGATTTAATTTAAATTCAGTTCGTGCAAATGTTATTATTATATTTATGATTTTTATTTTCGCTGCATTATATATTGTTATTATTACTATTGCATGTTTTATTTTATTTTTAGGCTTGCTACGGGTTCCGGATTCGAAAGAATTCCCGTTTCCTAGCGCCGGTCATGACCCCTGTTTTGGGTCGTGACACCGAAGTTCACAATTCACAGAATAATTATAAAATACCAAAAATGCCCTTTAATAATAAAAATATATTTTATAAATCCAAATTATATAATTAACCCTAAAACATGTTAAAAACCGATAAAAACTCATTTATTTAGAAAAATCGTATATTATATATATAATTTGAAAATAATTTACGAAAAATAGTTTTAATTAGTTAAATACTAAATAATTTGTATAAATCATTTTTATACCCTAAATAACTATTAAAACCAATTTAATTACATTTTTAACCAATTTAGTGTCAAATTACCACAATACCCCGATATATATAAATTCACTAAAATTAATTAAAAATTCACCAAAAATAATATAATTACTCAAAATTAATTTTCTCAACATATAATCCAATAATACTAATAAATATACTCAATTAACCAATTAATTTCAATTAAACACATAATTAACCTAATTTTCCAAAATTACATAAACTTAATAAATTCCAAAATAAATGCATAAAATTCACAAAAATTACAAATAAATTTCTAAAATTCATTTCAACATCTATAAACACCATAAAACACAATTTCATAATTTATTTAATTAATTTTCAAAAATTAGAAAATATTAATAAAATAATCAAAATTCACAAAAATCAAAATAAATTTCAAAAATTTCACAAAAATTTACAGAGCAATATAAAGCTACAAGGATCAATGTTTGTGAAGGGAGTTTGCTTGAATCAATCAAATTGAAGCTCAAAAAAATAAAAAAACTCACCGGAGCTCAAGGAGAAGATAGAGACCGGTGGTGTCAAAAACGGTGGTCGGAATCTCGTCGATCGGAGTTGATGGGAGTTTCGGTCTTCCAGCCAAAACAAGCTTCAAACGGTGCCGGAGAAGGAAGAGAAGGCGGAGGAAGGAGCTTAGGAAGGAGGAAGACGGCTGGAAGGCACTCCGCCGTTGAGAGAACGGAAATTGCAGTGGTGAGGGAGGAGAAAATGGCGTTAGGCGTTTTGGAGGGGAAGAATGGCAAAGTTGTAAATATGTTAAACTCTTGTTTTTGATAAATAAATATGTATATATATATAACTATACTTTATATTATAATATTATATAATATCACACACACAATAAATACTCACCACACACACATTTTAATAATATATACACATATATAATTAATTAATTAATATTAAAACTAAATATTAAAAATTAATTTAATTAATTAAACCTTAATTTAATTTAAACAAATGTACATGCATAGCACTAAAAAATTATGTATGAGTTCATGCAAATTCATAAAACTAGTTAAAATAATTAATATTAAATTATTTACGTCTTAATTTTTTCGAAAATATAATTTTCGAAAAAATATTTCGTAAATATCTTAAAATAATATAAAACAATTAAAATTAGCTTTAAACAAATAACAAACTCATAAAATATCATAAATATATATACAAAAATTATTAACACTGCATATCTTGATGCATTTTAAAATTATTTAAAAACTCGGGATATTATAATAATATACTAATATCAACCAAAACACATTTTTAACCAAATAACTCAAAATACACATAAATTCTATAAAATTCCATAAAAATTATATAAATTCATAAAAATTATTTTATCAACAAATAACATTCTATTATTAACTAAAACTCAAAATTAAACTCTATATTCTATTAAAATGCACATTTAACTCAAAATTCCAAAATTTACATAAACTAAAAAAATTTCTAAAAATTATATAATAATCCCAAAAATTAATTTCTGAACACCAAAATTAATTACAATATATAATAACAATAATTTAACTAAATTCATAATTAAAATAATTAATTAACTAAAATTAATTATTTAATAATAAAATAATAAAAAATTCACCAAAATTAAAATAAATTCTAAAAATTATAACAAAAATATTTTCATGAAGCTTGAGCATTAATTATCAATGTTTGTAAAGGAAGATAGCAAGAATCAACCGAAAATCAACTAAAAAAAATTAGAAAATCTAAAAGCCAAAAACCAAAAATTTAACAAAACTCACAAATGATCGAATTCTAGCTTGAAGGAAGCTTGGATTCATCTTCCTCGTGACTCAGGGAGTCAAACGGCACCGGCGGGGCAAGCTAAGGTGGCCGAAAACGTGAGGGACATCGCCGGAAGACTCTACTACAACTTTTGGTTTCTGCTGCTGCTCGTCGTCATCGGAGAAGAAGAATAGGGTGGCAGTGACGGTAGGAGGAAGGCGGTTGTTGGCGGAGGTGAAGGAGGCACAGTGAGGTTTAGAGGTCGACTTATGCGGGGAGAGGAAGAAGATGATGTTATTGTATATGTATATATATATGTGTGTGTATATTTCATAAAACTTTATATTATAACTTGTATAATATAACTCTATATTATAATAAACCTCCACCACACAATAAATAAATATCTCTCTCACACACACACATATTCATTAACACCTAAAATAAACTATAACATTTACATAAACAATAAATATTAATAATACCCATAATGTAATTCAATAATAAAAATAATAAAAATAATAATATTAAAAATAATAATGCACATAAACTAGGGTCATTAAAATAATACTAATGATATTAATAATGAAAATAATAACCATGATGATAATAATACACAACACATTTGAAAATAACAACAATAACAACAATATTTATAAAATAATTTATAATGCACTAAATTAATGTTATTAAAATAATAGTATTCGAAAATAATAAATATACATAATGGAATTCAAACGTCCAAAATAATAAATTTCAAATTAATATATTTACGTAGAAAATTCAATTAAACATAAAATAATGACAATAAATTACAAAATAGTAAAATAATTAAATATAGTTTTTAAATTTTATTAACACTACATATCTCATTATTTAATAAAATAATTTAAAAACCAGGGTTATTACACATTTGTTTCAACTTGCTGAATCAATTAATCAATAAAAACAATCATAAATATAAAGATGTTTTTGAAAATAAAAATAAGGAAGGATATTTTAATCATTTTAAAATATAGGCTTAAAATTTGTAAAATTCATTTATAAATTTCAACTATTTTGATTTACTCATAATCAATTAATTAAATTTAAAAATTAAAAATTAAAAATGAATTTCATACAATATTCATTTAAACCAAATATATATATTGAATTTACAAATAAATTTCACAAAATTTTGTAAAATTCATTTATATCAAACATACTTTTACTGTCTTTTACATTTATTTCAACTTGTTGAATCAATTAATCAACAAAAACAATCATGAGCGATGAATTCACCGGGTTGTTTTGGTCAAAAAGAAATTCAATGGGTTGTTTACAAGTTTGAAATCACTTTAGTCGGACATATGAACTGATGAACAGCCACCACCTTCTTCCCCATTCCCACTCCCATTCTCATTCCCCTCCTTCCTCTGTTTTATCCTTGTATACAATCCATATTTATTTCATTATTTTTTCAAAAACAATAATGATAACTTAGCCGAGGAAGCCTAACTTGTTGGCTGAGGCAGAGGATACGAGACTTTAGGTTACCAGGTCAAATCCTGGCAACGCTAAGTTTGAAGTGATTAAAAAAAATTTCTCATCCTTATTAATAACTAATAAACTAACAGTCAACAAGCGACACCAACAAAAGCAAAAAAAATAATGATAACTCAGTTTTTTAAATATAATAAGTCTAAATAGCAATGATGACATACTTACTTCATATTATTTTAAAAAAATCAATAAAAATTAATTTTATAAATTGACAATCATAAAATTTAATTTTTACATTTCAATACTTTTAGTAAATTAGAAGGTCATATGGCCTTAGAATTAATAGATTGCATAACAAGGTAGTATTTCCTTTTTAAATCAACAAAGACAGGAATTGAACTCTACATCTCAGAATGCTCTTATAAAGAAATTACCACTTGATTATTTAAATAGGAGTGGATAAATTATTTTCTCATTTTGAATAAACAATTAAAGGAATGATTAATTCTGTTATGCTGTCATTAAACTTTCTAAATTAGTGACATGGGGATAAGAATATTTGAAGTTTCTAAATTAAGTAAACAGACTTTCTTTCGGTAGAAAAATCTTTTGGTTTCCTTTGCATTTGTTTCAACTTGTTGAATCAATTAATCAACAAAAACAATCATGAGTGATCAATTCATTGGGTTGTTTGGAAGTTTGAAACAATGGGCTTTCTAAAACTTGGACTTGGGTTAAACCAATCCAAAAGACGAAGCTTTGAGCTTAGTTTACTACTGAAGTGAACACATCATTTTCGAAAAGATGGTGGAGCAGTTCTTCCCCGGAGGTCAACTGGATGTTACCCGCCACCACTCTCACCCAAACCCAATTACGCTTCTCTCCGGTCCACCTTCTTGGTGAGTGCTAATAACACTCAGAGACAGTACAGACCGCTCTTTTTCTGTAATGTAAATGTATTACAAAATTCAAACCGATTGGTTGTTGTGTAAATTTGCAGCGGGAAAACGTCTTTACTCTTCCAATTCGCAATCAACGCTGCAATAGATGAGGGAGGCAGCAACTCCGGCGCCAGTTCTAGAGTCGTATTTATATGCAACCGCAGCAGCCTAGATGCCAAGCCACCTTATCTCTCTCAGGTGGTAATTTACAACTTCTTAGTTTTTATTGGTTCGTATATCAATTTCTTTTAAGCGCTAATTGAATGAAGTTAATTTCAGGGCGCTGACCCTTCTTCGGATATGTTTCAACGAATACAAATGAAGCAAGCAACTCTTCTGATAACCTTTTAAATCTGCCTTTCGATTATCAGATGCCATTCAGTCCAATAATATGTATCAGATAATTGGTTTCTTGTTTTATGAAGGTATGTGGATGATGATGAAGCGATCAACAAGTACTTTGCTGCATTCCACATGTATGATACATTTCCATCAGCAGTGATTATTGATGATTTCGGACACTTCTTTAATGAAAGGTAGTTGTTTTCTTTTCTTTTTTTTTTACTTATATTTGCTAGTTTATTTTGCTTGTCTTAATTTGACTTGGAAAAAACGTAAAGGAGCTGCCAAGAGATATATGGGAATCCTCGCGGAAGAGACTTAGCAATGGTTCGGATGCTTGCATTATGCCATAATGCTGTGATGCATGCAAAGTGAGTGAGTTTTAGGGTTGTAATAAACAAGATTTGCCAAGTGAATTGTATAATTTGCTAGGACTAAGATTTGTGTGTGCGCGCGCATAGTGAGAAAGGTCACTGCCAGCTTTTGCTTTCTGATACCCACCATGGATATGGAGATTCCCCGAGGCTGCTGTTTATATATAAAAGATGGGTTTCATCCATTTTTACTATCAAAGGTTGGGACTTGAGTGAAACCCCTTGTAATTTGTTGAAAATTATTTACTAGCTAGCTAGTTCTTCTATTTGTATATATAGGTTTAACCCTTCGCCTTCTTGTTGAAGGTGATGGCAATGGATCATTTCTTCTAACAAGGAACAGCAATTTGGGAAGTGATCGCACAAGGACTGCAAAGTACTCAGTAGCACTTCAATATTTGCATTTGGAGGGGATCATTGAAGATGATGAGAATAAAACATGATCTATGTCAACTCCATTTCCTCAATTAGCTAATCTTGTTTGTTTCCATATAACCTTAATTCTGAAAATCTGGCATCTAAGACATATGCTAGATGTATGCAGTCTCCAATTTAGGGAATGAAAAGAAGTCAATGGTTGATATATCCGAAAAGCAAACCCAAATGTTCAATTTGACAGTTTTATTCAACTACTTCATTAGATACGTATACATAGCTTTCTACTAATATCTATATATTCACGAAACTTTGTACTAATACTCCTTTCCTGTAGTAATCAGGTTTTCAGATACTCAGGCTCGCAAAACTCTCCTCCAAGATCGTCGCAAGCCTCTTCCATGAATACACTGCAACAAAGCATTATATACCCAATATAAGATCATTGTTAAAAAAAAAAATTACCTACTTTATTCACTTTCTCATCTTTGCTAATTGAAAAAAAAAATGCAAGGAGCTTAAGGTCTTACGTCTTGGGACCGTCGTACTCTAAATAGTCTCTGTCGATCTGCTCAGTAGTATCGTTAACAGTAGTGCTCTTAGCTTCTGGTTTGAGCTTGACTTCAGGATACATTTCGACATCACAAACTTCCCCTCCTACCGTCTCACACGCCTCGGCAGGGAAAACACTGCATGGGGAAAACATCCAAATTGTAGTTAAATGCCAGGATCACTTCATAGTTTGATGGTAGATGGAGGAAAATAAAAATTAGATGTACGATGTCATGGAGCTGTAATCAACTGTTGAAGTGTCGTTGGGAGCTGGAGCACTAGCTCTGATTGGAGAGTATCGAGTAGTCTTCAACTTTTGAATGGACCTCCACGGCAAGGTTATGGAGATTTTGGCACTTGTTACAATGGAGGGAGATGGCAGTGGTGTAAGATGCAAGGTTGCCTGCATTTTGTTCCGGGATGGTGTGTCTTGATTTGGTGTTTGAATTTGAAGCAAATGGAAGTGAAGGGAAGGGATCCGATATTATAAGTTTGTTAAGATGATAATGATCAAAAGATATTTTTCTTTACATGAGGCCATGAAAAAAAAAAAAAAAAAAACAGGGTAGCGGATAAGGTTTTGTTGGTTGTTTCTATTTGACTGAGTATGTGGTGGTGGTGAAGCCTTGAGGGTTTTGGATATCATGCCCTGGCCCCCGAATACGACTGTGTTTCAATCTTCAAATCTTTCAACAACTAGCAAAAACACGAGGAACCATTAAAATATCCCTTTTGTGCAACTAACACTTCAACTAAACCTACGTAAATTGGTGTTCAGATTGGGATTTCCTGTGGAATCTGTTCATGTACAAGATGTTCTTTTAAATATTTTAATTTAACAAGTATGATTTTTATTTTCAACTATAAATAAAGGGCAAATTTTACATCCTAACTTACTATTGGACATGGATGTGCAAACAACCACCACAATGATTGTTGTTGATGTAATATAGAGCCAAATCGGTCGATATAATGTCACTATCACTATCATTTTCCCATCCAACAACATGACAAATCAAACGCAAATATCTTGATCAATGATATATCAACATATCATTAACCACACAAAGATTTCCATGATCAACCAACCATGGAGATATGAAAATCCTCAGAAAAATGTGAATAGTAATAGACCGATAACAAAATGAATGCAAGATTAGATCAAATGGAAATGCTGAACAATAGAGCAATATGACAAGATTTGCAACCAAAGGTACAAGGGCAGCCTTTTTTTGTAACAAATCCTTTTGGAGCATGCAGCTCCTTTCGGTCCCAGATGCGTATGACCACCTCACACCTCTTCTACACTGTCACCATCCAAACCGCATGCATTATTTTTCTGTTCTTTTTCCCCAATACTTTTTCAGGCACCCAGCAAGCATAAACACCTCACGAGGTACCCTTTATCACATTATTCAACAAATGCTAACACCTCATAATCTAAAGCACTTTCCACTTTTGAAGAACTTTAGCAGTGACTAACAACAGGTAAGGGAATGCTATAAGCAATTTGGAGTTATGTTAAATCTTTAAACATTCAACTTATCTCCCACTGATCACTGTGAAAACACCCACCAATCAGTGAAAACAAGCAGCACAGTTGTATTATAGAATTCTCCTATGTCACAATTCATGAAGGATGAGCTGACCATCTAGCACTGAGTAAGGCTTAATTTGGTCAGAAAAGTGATAAACTTACATAATCACAATTCATAAAGAAGAGATCCACATATAACACAAGAAGTAGAAGGCGAGGGCACCCTCAATACCTCAAGCAAAACAAGAATTCCATTAGGTTGATTAACCTTTTCCCTGGATGAAAAAAGTGGATGATCCAAGAATATTCAACTACATATGGTATTTACTTGCTGAGAATTAAGCTACTTTTAAGAACCTCAACATGACAAGTTACTATATCCTAAAACGTTGACATTTTGCCTGAAATCAATCAATCAATCAGGAAACATCCGTTCCACTATTGTTCTAAATTCATACAACAAAGCTTAAAGATCTGCACAATGCTTTGAGCTTTCATATGGCCCATGCGGCTTAAAGAAAAAAAGAGATTCATAATTCTACAAGGTAAAAGGGGCTGTAATTTCAAAAAAGTTCTGTCCATATAAAGACAGCCAATAAAACCCCACCATCATTAGTTGAGAACACAATAATAGAGATGTGTCCCACAAGTTCTTCCTTGGCGTTAGTAATCCCCTTGACTATATCAGACTTGAGTACAGCAATAGTGATACCCGTGTATACAGCACCCTACACTATGGTTAAACAAAGAAAGAAATGAAATTCAAGAAGTGGTAGAAACTGGAATGGCCACAACTAGATGCACAATGCCCTGGCCTTTTAACGACTTGCAAATAAGTTAAATGTCTCCACGAGACCAAAGCAAAAATCCAATTTCCAAAATTTGGAAACTGCGGTTTAGCGTTTGTACTTACAAATATGTTAAAAACTGTGCAGTTGGGAAAGCATGAGAACAAGCTCATCACTTGAAGGCCTATCTGCAGGCAAATCTGATAGGCAAACAACAGAAATCCTTACTGCCATGACCATTTCATCTTCCTCACCTTCTTCCCCGAGAATACTCTTATCTAGTGCTTCCTTTGCCTCCCCTGCATGCTGCAAATGTCGAAGCCAACGACCTAAACTCCCTCCGCCAGCTGCTTCCCCAAAGAATGGGTCAGTAGGGTCTCTCCCAGTCAATAGAACACCCAAAATCATCCCAAAGCTAAAGATATCACTCTTATCAGTATACCTGGTAAAATTAGGGTTATGTCATTATAACGGTATACTTGTTCCCAAAATAAATAAATAATGACACACATAAAGCAATGTATATTTCAAATAGATTGAAGCTAAAAGCAATAACTAAGCATAAATCCTAAACTAGTTGATATCAGGAGGTCCCAATAAAGCTTTCTTAATTAACAATGATTTATATGCTTTATAATATGCAGAAAGCAACAGAAATATTACTAGAGAGAGGTTCTTTTACAATACTTTGATGAATTCCCACTTCGATGCATGCAAATCTTCTTGTTTACCATCTAACGTTTTAGCATATCTAATGTTGACAAACTTCACGGTGCAACACATATGTTAATGAACGATGATAGAGACAAACGCATGCTTCTCAAGTTACATTAAACAGAAGAAACTTGTGCTCAGTAAAGAAACTATGAAACAAATTCAATGTTAACTTGATTGCAAGAATTAGAAGTCAGCACGCTATTGGAATATCATGAGATCTAGAGAGGCATACATGTAATAGCTGAAGTTCGCGCCAGCTATCATAATCACAAATTTCAGGAAAGAGTAATGTTTGCAAGTATTTCAACCCAGAAAAAAAAAATCTTAAGGGACAATAAAAGTTCATTTACCTAAGATCCTGGAAGTACTCAGGAGCGCTGTAGCCAGAAGTAGCTCGGTCCAAATTAGGCATCAGCTTAGCCAATCCAGAGTCTGCCAACCTTGGTTCAAACTCAGCATCCAACATCACATTTGTAGGCTTCAAATTGTAATGCAAAATCTGAGGGACACATTCAAAATGAAGATAACGAAGACCCTTAACAATCCCAACGGCAATCCGAAGCCTAACTTCCCAACTGAGTTGCAACTGATTTTCCCTCACTCTGCTCATTGCATCTTCCAGACTTCCACTTGGCACATAATCATAGACCAGAGAGAACCTATCAGATTCTCTAACATAAGCCCTTAAAGTCATCAAATTCCTATTTCTCAGGCTTGCTAGTCTTTCCAGCTCTTGTTGCATCCTTCTCTTGACAGACTTGTTCTGCCTCTCTGGTGAACCACTCTCAAATGGCTCGAGCCTCTTGACAGCAACCGTTAGCTGATTGTCTAGAACCGTTTTGTAGTACTTCCCGTTTGAGCTTGAACCCAGCAACTGGTTTTCGCTGGCAAGGGCTGACTGAAGAATCCCGGAAGCAATTTTTGGAGAAAATATAACAGGACCTTTAAGGATTGGGGTTCTGTTCATGTAGCGGACTAAGCAGCGGACTACATAGGCACAAATAATGGCTCCTGATAATCCCGTCAACACACCTAAAATGATGCTGAGAAGGATTCTTTTGAGTCCAATTTTGAACTGGGATGGCCTCGAAGGCGATGGAGATTGAGTAGAGAGATGCCTTGTCATTTTAGTTCTACTTTCTTGGCATTCTACTATTGAGAAGTGAAAGCAAGAACTCAACAGCAAAAGTAGAGCCGTGACTTTGCAAGTAAGTCGGGGGCTGTATCTTCTTTTCTCCATAACAAAGTCCAAAAAAAAAAAAAAATCCTATAAATGAAAGCAGAAGCTCGAAACCAGAAGAACCCTGAAAACCCACATCTTCAAGCTTCAAACTTCAAACAAAGGCAAAATAGAAATTTGGCAGTTCAGCACTCCAAGACTCCAGCAAAAAGGTTCAGTTTTTGATACCTTACAAAAAGACAAACAAACTCAAAGGAGCTCAAAATGAAGAAGGGGATTAAAAGAAAATGGCTTTTAAGTGGACATGGAGACCATGACTCTATGAGGAATATAATGAGATAAAAAAAGAATCGAACTGGGAACTCAAAATCTTCGCAAGAAAGACGCTAAGGAATCATATCGTTTGCCATTGCCATATCTTGGACTCAAAAGTCTTGGCTTTTCTACACGAATCTAACAGCCAAGGTATCAATACTCCCACTATTCCCGTTAAAAACAAGCCCAAGACAACCCGACTGTCAAATGCACCACATTTGGACAAGGAATGTAGTCTGTAGAAAGAACCCAAAACAAATATATATAGAAGACGAAGAATAACCCAAAAATCAATCCTTTTTCATAGAACCAACCTGAGAAATGAGTAATTTTGTTTTCTTGGGAGAAAAATCACTGTACAAATAATGTTTTCGTAAAGAGAGTTGGTAAATAAATAAACAGCCTCCTCGCACACACGACACCTACTGACTGAGTCTCCTTCCGAGCCTCTCTTTCTTCCACTCTCTTATACAGTACAGACTACGGGCATACATTTATATTATAGATGCTGCAGTTCAGTGCAGTTTTAAATTCTAAAAATTTTTGAAAAGGAAATATTAAAAAGAAACAATCCAATAGGATTATAGGAGGAGTGAAAAGACCATTCTTTCTATTGTTCATCTATGAGGACAGAACTGGGGTTTCCCGCCTTCCAGAGCAGCGGGCAGAGAAGTGGGGTCCAATGCCATGCCACGTTGGTTGAAGGGTCTGCCTAATGTCGCTATCACGAGACCGAAAGCGAAACATCGAACCGTGTGCGACTATGGAGGATACTCTCTCATCGTCACCGTTGGTTTTCCTTGTAGAATGAGATCTTGACCGTTGGTTATGGCTTTGAGAATTTGTGCTTTTAAATTTGATAATAAGCAAATTCCTTTCATTATTAAATCCAAAATGTGCTGTCTTATCATAATTTCTGATTAGTAAAGTTTTTACCTTTTAGATACCACAGAATATTTGCCTTTTCAATTCCACTACTCGCAACCTTTTTTTTAAACAAAAAAATTTAAGAAAAAAACAGAAGCATGAATGTATATAATAATACTTTTTGTAACTAGAATTTTGATTGACAGCGTAACTGAGAGTAACTTTTAAATCGATGGTAAGAATTTAATTCTGTATTTAATAATATTTTTATAGAAAAGTTATTATTTTACTGTTAACTCTCATCTCAATTTATTTATTTGCCTTGAAAGATGTGGAAGTGAGATGTGGCCAAGCTCATAAGCGAGATGATTTTCCCTTTTTTGTTTTTGATTTCTAGCAAATAATATATTGTTTATATATCAATATAATTTTATAGTTTTATTTGTTATAGTTTTCAATGCAAATGGTTTGGTAAATATATTTTCTTTTGTTTTGCTGGGAGTGCTAAAATGTTTCAGTTTGTTGTTGCTTTAACTGGTACTGATATTTTTTTTGTTTGAGTTTCAATTCATCACCGCATTAAAAGATTTCTACGCTAAGAAGAATTTGCAAGACTATTGTGAAAGAAGGAGATCATTATCCCCGAAAGTCCACTGGTTTAATCTAGAGGTTGATATTTTTCTATATATTATACTTGCAGTTGCTCTTTCAATGTTTGGACACTGTCATCTCTTTAAGTCCATGACCCCAACAACTCAACAGGTTCAGTAGGAAGTTGTGCACCATCAGGCTGCCACTATTACCTCAGTTGTATGACCATCTTTCACTCTTCATCATAATAAGGTTACTTTCCTAAAATTTAATCTTGGGCTTTATCTTAAAAATGGCACATCAAATTGTAAAAGCGTTAGATGTGTTCTGACATTTCAAATTATGTTGTGCCATTCTAAATGTAACGTTGCTTATCTAAGAGAGGGAGAGAGGGAATAGAGGTTTACACTTGTTCTTCATGTCTTGATGTCTGCACCTTCTTTTATTATTTGATTGAACTATTTATAGTACCAAAGGATAAACCCATACTTAATCCATATTTATAGTACCAAAGGATAAACCCATACTTAACCCCTTAACTTTTAGTTAAAATCTCATTGAACACCTAAACTTTTAAAATGATTTTATAGATATTTTAACTCACTAAATGTGACCTTATAGACACCTCCGTATTGAGACTAACCATACATGCTAGGGTTGAGATTTTTTCACGACTCAAACCGGGGGCCATGACCGACGCTAGGCAATGAGAATTCTTTCGAATTCGGAACCCATAGCAAACTTTAAAAGAAAAGTATGTAATAATTAAAATAAAATATGCACCATAATTAAAATCATAAACCAATGTAATAAAAATAATCTCTGTCATATCATAAAATAAATGATATTAATATAATATTCAGAGAAAGACCTCTGAATTAGAATTACATATAATAAAAATTAAATACAACTCACTACTGCAGTTTTCTATAGTACAATATAAAATTAAGTAGATGATTTACATAAACGAGCCGGAGCAGAAGAAGTCCGGCGAATAGGTCTACTGCTGAGGTCTGAAAAAGAAGACTCTCCTATAAAAATATCAAATGAAGAGAGTCAGACCTCACCGAGTGAATTGTTATAATATATATACATGCATTTCCTAATGTCAAATGTAAATAAACATTCGTATGTAATAAATAAATATACAAGCAATTCACATAGACGATGAAATTCACTTATATAATAATACTGAAAAACATAAGTTTATAAAAGATCAAATAGAACTCTATTTAATGCAACCTCAATAACAATAACATCACTCTAGACATACAAGCTCACTTAATTCCAAATAAATTCACTTAATACATATGGACAGTAGACTGGCCTCAAGACACTAAGTCAACCGAGCTCCAGCAGTCTGACTGTTAATGTGATTGGCCCCAAGACACTTGGTCAACCAAACTCTAGCAATCACACTATCAATCATATCACATCTCAAATCAATCAATCAGTCTCAATTAATTCATAATACTACAAATGATTCTCACTCAACCCTAAATCTATCTCACCGGTACGTACATGGACCTAATGCTGTCCACTAGGTAGCACGTTCTATCGATATCCTTCATTTAAAATAAAACATACATACAAGAAAATAAATAATATAGAATGACATTCATAATAGCAAAATAAACCATATATATACCAGAAATATACCTAAAATAAACTAAGTATATTTCAAGTATATATATGTCAAATAAATTCAAATCAAACATAAAATATACCAAAAATAAACCAATAATATACTAAAAATATGCTAGGTATATATCGAAGATAAAACATGCATTTATTTAGAAATATATAAAAAATATACTAAAAATATACCTAAAGTATACTAAACATTTTAATAAAACAATATATGAATAAATACAATTAAAACATGAATATGCGCTAAAACATGCATCCTAAATGCAATGTATACATAAAAAAATAACTCATAAGTTTGTGCTTGTCACCACCCAAAACTATGAGTCATGACCAATGCTAGGAAACGGGAATTCTTTTGAATCTGAAACCCGTAACAAGACTTAGAAAAATAAAAACGTGCATTACATAAATAAAAGCACGACTGAATTAAAATTTTTTGAATAAAAAAAATCAATATCTTTTCATAAATAAATATATTGTAATAACCCTAGATTTTAAATTATTTTATTTTAAAATAGGATATGCAGTGTTAATCATTTTAAAATAATATTTTATTATTTTATTATCTTGTAAATTATTATCATTATTAGTTTTACGTTTAATTAACATTTTCTACGTAAATGTATGACTTTAAGTTCATTATTTCGGGAAATTTTATTTTATTAATATTTAATTTGGTGAGGTGTTTTCCTCATTTTCAATTTCGGTCATTTTAGGGTTTTTGATTTTTTTTTTCAAGAATTCTTGCTTGATTCATAAAAAATCCCTCTACTAAAGTTGATCCCTCTAGCTCAAGCTACTCCCCTGAATTTTTGTGTGATTTTTGAGAATTATTTTAATTTTTGTGAATTTTTGAATATTTTATTATTATTTTCGTAAATTAATTATATAAATTATGAAATTGTGATTTTTGGTGTTATTGGTGAGTTATTATTATATATGTATATATATATTGCTCTAGGTTGCATGTTTTAGAATTATATGTTTTAAATGTAACATTGTGCATAATTGCTTTATTAAATGTTTAAATATATTTTAGGTATATTTTTAGTATATTATTGGCATATTTTTAAATAAATGCATGATTTCCTTTTGATTTATATTCATATTATGTTTAGTATATTATTGGTTGGTTTTGAGTATATTTCATGATTTAATTGAATTTATTTTACGTATATATACCTGAAATATATTTAGTTTATTTTAGGTATATTTCTAGTATATATATGATTTACTTGATCATTTTGAATGCCATTGTATATATTTTTTATTCTCAAATGTATGTTTTATTTTTTTTAAATGAAGGATATCGATAGAACGTGTTTCCTAGTGGGCAACACTAGAACCGAGTATGTATCGGTTCGATAGATGATAGGTTGAATTACTAACTTTTTTGTGGAAATTATGACTTGATTGATTTGATTGATGTGAGATGTGATTGATGGTATGATTGATGGAGCTCGGTTGACCAAGTGTCTTGGGACCAATCACACTGACAGTCAGACTGCTGAAGCTCGGTTGACTTAGTGTCTCGGGGTCAGTCTACTGTCCAGTTGGACTAAGTGAATTATTTGGAACTAAGTGGGCTTGCATGGCTAGAGCGAGTTTTATTGATATTTGAGGTTGCGAAAACATATGGTTCTATTTGATCCTTCATAACTGATGATTTTTAGTACTATTATAAGATGATTTTCTTTGCATCTATGTGTACTTGCCTGTATATATATATTTATTATATATACTTTTGAGTGTCTGCATTTGACATTTAGTTATGCGTGTATATATATTATAATAATTCACTCAGTGAGGTCTGACTCCCCTCCGTTGATATTTTTACAGTAGAGTCCTCATCTTCAAACCTTAGCAGTAGACCTATCTGCCAGATTTCTTCCGCTCTGACCCTATTATGTAAATTACTTACTCATTTGATATTTATTGTACTTTAGAAAACTGCAGTAGTTATATTTTGTATCAGTAGTGAGTTTATTTATTTTGATGTATAAGATTTTCATTCAGATATTTAATTTGAATATTGTACTAAATTATTTTATGATATAAAGAGATTATCTATTTATGTTAAATTGAAATTTTATTTACGGTATATTTTAATTATTTATTATTTTTTTTATTTTTAAGGCTTGCTATGGGTTCCGGATTCAAAAGAATTCCCATTCCCTAGCACCGGTCATGACCCCTGGTTTAGGTCGTGACAAAGTTGGTATCGGAGCAGAGTTTTATGTCAGGGCCTAATGTGTGAGTTGTGGCCCTAGTTTTCAATGTTGTGTTTTCTTTTGAAACTACTATAGTTAATTAGGTTCGAGTATGTCTTGATAAGTATTCCTTGATTTAGTTTTCTGCATTATCCTCCATTTTCTGTCTTGTCTGAATTCTTTTGTTTATCTTTTCAGAATAAGGAGGCGAATGCGTGTCGCTCCACCGGTTGTTGAGGCCGAGGATGATGAGTCCTTCCAGGATGAGGTTTTAACTCGTAAGCTGCCAGCTAGGCACAGAGGTCGTGGCAGAGGTAGACCTCGAGGAGTGGCATGTCGCCATAGACAGAGAGAGCTATAAGATGAGTAACTTGTAAAGCCAGAGTATGAGGATATTTCAGTACCTCCTGTTGCCCCGCCTGTTTAACCTGCCTATCAGCAGGGTATGTTTGACCCTGAGGTAGCCCTGTTCTATGCCAGAGTCGGTAGGATTACGTTTGATGGGACTTATGACCCTCTAGATTTTCTATATACGATCGAGATGAGGACTCGGACTGCTCACACTGAGTACTAGCGGATCATGATAGTCGAGCTGTCTGTAGAGGGACCAACCTTAGACTGGTTTATTCAAATGATCTAGCCATATATGATGATGATGATCTGGGCTCAGTTCAGAGAGCGATTCTTGAGGAGATTCTACCTAGAGTCACTTCGTATGAGCTACAGACTCCGATTGACTAGCATTACCCGAGGTGACAGATCTGTTAAGGATTATACTAGAGAGTTTCTTTGACTTGGTAGATATACAGAGGATCTGATGTGAGATTAGTACTTCGCAGTCACCACTTATGCCACTGGTTTGGGTTCTACATTTATTGGTATGCCTATAGCGGGCCTTACTCTGGAGTCAATGATAGAGTTGGCCAAGAAAATTGAGCTGAGGCTAGTCAGGCAAGGAGCTATGCCTGATTATTATCAGTTGGGTGTTCAGTCAGGTGGATTCCAGACTACTCCGTACTCGAGTTTTCAGATTGGTTCAAGTAGTCAATAGAGGAGTCCAACCCAGCAGACTCAGAGATAGCAGCAGAGGGTACACAAATGCCAAACTCTACTTTTATAAATATAATAAATGCAGAAAATATTTATTTTAATACATGAAGGATCAAATAGAACCCTATTAATCGCAACCATAATCAATCATATCATCACTATAGCCATACAGGTTCACTTAAATCCAAATAGATCACTTATTTCATTCTTAACAGTAGACTGACCCCTAGACACTAAGTCAACCAAGCTCTAGTAGTCTAACTGTTAGTGTGATTAGCCCTGAGACACTTAGTCAACTGAGCTTCAGCAATCACACTATCAATCATATCACATCTCAAACAAATCAGTCAAATCATCTCAATCTCAATCAAATCATAATTCACCATAAGTGATCCTCACTCAATCCTAAATCTATCGCACCGGTACGTACATGGTCCTAGTGCTACCCACTAGGTGGCACGTTCTATTGATATCCTTCATTTAAAAAAAATAAATCATACATCCAGAAAATAAATATTATAGGATGAAATTCATACTAACAAAATAAACCATATATATACCAAAAATATACTTAAAATAAACTAAGTATGTTTCAAGTATATATGTCACGACCCAAAACAGGGGCCATGACCGGCGCTAGGGAACGGGAATTCTTTCGAATCCGGAACCCGTAGCAAGCCTAAAAATAAAATAAAACATGCAATAGTAATAATAACAATAATATATATATACAGCGAAAATAAAAATTTTAAATATCATAATAACATTTTCATCACTGGATTTAAATCAAATCTCATCACATATATAAAGTCTCTTTAATACAAATCCAGTTTCAATATAATACATCTCTTTAAATAAAATACATGAAATCCAATACTTTAATTCACAACTACTGCAGTGTCTAGATTATAAAAATAAGACTCAAGTAAGTAATTTACACAAAGAAGCCGGGGCGGAAGAAATCCGGCGTATCGACCTGCTACTGAGGTCTGAAGATGTTGACTCTCCTGAAAAATAGTCAACGGAGGGGAGTCAGACCTCACTGAGTGAATTACTATAATATATATACATACACACTAAATGACAATGCATACAGTCAATAATACATATCTAATATGTATATATAGACAGGCAAATTCATACAGATGCAGAAAAATCATTTTTATATATTTTATTGAAAATACCAGTTTATGAAGGATCATATAGAACCCTAGAATAACGCAACCTCAAAAATAGTGTTAGACAACACTCTAGCCATACAGGCTCACTTAATCCAAAGATAACCACTTAATCCATTTAGACAGTAGACTGGCCTCGAGACACTAAGTCAACCGAGCTCCAGCAGTCTAACTGCCAGTGTGATTGGCCCCGAGACACTTGGTCAACCGAGCTCTAGCAATCACACCTCCAAATCATATCTCACACATCAATAATCATATCAAATCAATATCCACAAATAAATTAGTAATATAGCCTAAATACTATAGGCGTACCGGTACGTACTCAGTCCTAGTGTTGCCCACTAGGTAGCACGTTCTATCGATATCCTTCATTAATAAATATAAAACATCCATTCATAAAAATAAATGATGCATGGATTTCAATAAAATAACAACATAAACCATATATATACCGGAAATATACCAAAAGTAAACCAGGTATATTTCGAGTATATATATGTCTAATGAATTCAATCAAATTATAACTTAAGCTGGAAATATATTTGAAAACATTTTAAATATATTTTTTACAAAACATGCATATAATTTAATATATACCAAAAATAAACCAAAAATATACTTAATATAAACTTAAGATATAATCAAATTATTTATGCATATTTAATCAACATAAAACATGCATTTCTAAATCATGCATCCTAAGCATATATATATAGTATAGTAACTCACCTAGTGCGCTCCACGAGATGGGTCCGACGGGCCTGGCCCACTAGCCCTCGGTCTCGGCGCAACTAAACAAGCAATAAATAACCGACATTAGAATAAACCTAATAGAAATCCTAGAATTTGATCTAGAGTGTTAAACACAGAATCAGGAATTAGGGTTCGACCGGATATCACGTTTTACGAGAATTCTACCGAAAATCCGACAGAACCTCCCCTGTAAAACGGACATCTCTCTACTCAAAAGAGTAGAGCCGACCCTACAAAGAAATACACTTCGAAAAAAAATAAGCTCAACACTCAACCACAACCCCTCGGTCGGACTCCAAACTACAGTCCACCGACCGGGGTCCACAAACACAGAACAATTCTGATAATATCAAAAATATCCTTACAACATAGAAATTCATTTTATAAGTAGAAATTACATAATTAACCTTAAAACACTGTAAAAACCGATAAAAACTCATTTTATTTGAAAAACCGTATATTATATATATAATTGAAAATAATTCACAAAAAATAGTTTTAATTAGTTAAAAATACCAAATAATTTGTAAAAATCATTTTTATACCTTAAATAACTATTAAAACCAATTAAATTACATTTTTAGACAATTTAGGGTAAAATTACCAAAATACCCCTATATATATAAATATACTTAAATTACTTCAAAAATTCACCAAAAATTATAAAATTATCCAAAATTAATTTTCTCAACATATTTATCAATAATATCAATAATTTAACTCAATTAACCAATTAAATTCAATTAAAAACATAATTAACCCTAATTTCTCAAAATCACATAAACTTCAATAATTCAAAATAAATACTTAGAAATTCATAAAAATTCCAAATAAATTCCTATAATTCATTTCAACACCTAATTTAACCATAAACTCCAATTTCATAATTTAAATAATTAATTTCCGAAAATTAGAAAATAATATTAAAATATTCAAAAATACCCAAAAATTCAAAAAATCTCCAAAAATTCTACAAAAATTCATACATGTAGATTAAGCTACTAGGAACAATATTTGTGAAGGGAGTTTCCATGAATCAACCAATTCGAAGCTCAAAAAAAATTGAAAACCCTAATATGACCGAATTCGAAAAATCGAAACCTAAGCAAATCTAAACCATTTTAGCTCAAACCAAAGCTAGAATCACACTCAACAGAGCTCAAGGAGAAGAAAGAGATCGGTGGTGTCAAAAATGATGGCCAAAAATGGGAGAAACGGCAAAGGGACGATTTTCGGCTAAAAATGGAAAACAGGGGCTGCCGGCGGCGGGGAAGGGAGCTGCTGGTGGCGGGGAGCTGCTGGTGGCGGGGGACGGTTAGGAACGACGGTGGCAAGCCGGGAGGCACACCGACGGTAGGTGACCGGAGTTGCAGCGGGAGGGAAGGGAGTCGGGCGCACGGGAAGAAGAAGAAAAAGAAGAAGAAGAAGAAAAAGAAAAAAGAAAGGAAAGAAAAAGAAAAGAAAAAGAAAAAAAGAAAAAAAAAAAGAAAAAGAAAAAATAAAATAATAAAATAATAATAAAATAATTTTAATAATTTAATAATACATAAAATAATTAAATAACAATAAATAAATAAACAAATAAGAGGGTAATATATATTAAACCCTAATTAAATAAATATACACACACATAGACTTTATTTAGTATTTTAAAAATACGTATGAGTTCATGCAAGTCCGAAAATACATTTAAAATAATTAATAATACATTGTTTACATGAAAATTTTCCCGAAAATGCAAGTCCCGGGAAATTTTTACGTAAAGCACTGTAAATAAGACACAGTAATTAAAATAGATTTTAAATACATATCAACTCATGAAAATATCGTAATATATATACACAAATTATTAACACTGTATATCCCGGTACAGTGTAAAAATATTTTAAAAACACGGGATATTACAGTCTTCCCCCCTTACAAGAATTCGTCCCCGAATTCCAAAAGATAAGATTACAGGATCAGGAAGGAAAGAGATACGGGTAAGAAGCTCGCATCTCAACTTCAGTCTCCCACGTATGCTCCTCGACTCTGTCGTTACGCCACAGAACCTTGACCATCGGAATCTGCTTCGAACGCAACTGTCGAACTTGAAAATCAACGATCGCCACAGGTTCTTCCACAAACGTCAAATCTTCACTCACTTCCACACTGTCAGGCTGAAACACGTGTGAAGGGTCTGAGATATACTTCCTCAACATCGAGATATGAAATACTGGATGCACCTGTGACATACTCGGAGGCAAATCCAACCGATATGCAACAGTGCCAACTCTCTCCAGAATCTCAAACGGTCCAATATATCTCGGTGCTAACTTACCCTTCCTGCCAAATCTCATCACACCCTTCATCGGAGATACTTTCAGAAAAATAAAATCTCTAACCTGAAATTCCACATCTCTGCGCCTAGGATCCGCATAACTCTTCTGTCTGCTAACTGCGGTCTCTAATATTCGTTTAATCACGGCGACTTTCTCTGCAGCATCCTGAACCATCTCAGGTCTAGTCAAAGCTCTCTCACCAATCTCATCCCAACTCAACGGGGATCTACACTTCCTTCCATACAACGCCTCAAACGGTGCCATGCCAATACTGCTATGGTAGCTGTTATTATATGCAAACTCAATAAGTGACAAATGATCATCCCAGCTACCTCCCAAATCCAAGACACACATCCTCAACATATCTTCCAATGTCTGGATCATCCTCTCAGACTAGCCATCTGTCTGAGGATGAAAAGCAGTACTGAAATCCAACCTAGTGCCCATCGCTTCTTATAACTTCTGCCAAAAACGAGAAGTAAACACCGAACCTCTATCTGACACAATGGACACAGGTACTCCATGAAGGCATACGATATGCTTCACGTACAACTTCGCCAATCTAGCTACAGAATAGGTGGCTTTCACAAGCAAGAAATGTGCAGACTTCGTCAACCTGTCTACAATCACCCAGATGGAATCGTATCCATCCTTTGAACGAGGTAAATCGACCATAAAATCCATAGCTATCCTTTCCCACTTCCACTTGGGAATAGGAAGAGGCTGAAGCTTCCCAGAAGGCTTCTGATGTTTGGCTTTCACTTACTGACACGTCAGACACTTAGCCAAATAATCAGCGACATCCTTCTTCAATCCATCCCACCAGTATAAATCTCTAATACTGTGGTACATCTTAGTAACACCTGGATGTACGCTGTAAGCTGTAGAATGTGCTTCCTCTAAAATCTCCTCTCTCAAATTATCCACATCATGAACACACAATCTACCACTGATCCACAACACACCATCATCATCGAGTGTGAAATCAGTGAACTTCCTTGCTCTGACATTCTCTGCAAGCTCTTCTAGAATAGGATCTCGGCTCTGAGCTGCTTTAATCCTATCCCTCAGTACAGATCGTACTTTAAATTGAGCTAGCAGTCCACCTGATCTACTAATCTTCATTATCAGACCTTGATCCACCAACAAATGCAATTCCTGGATCAATGGTCTCCTCTCAACACTGATGTGAGCAAGACTACCTGAGGACTTCCTACTCAAGGCATCTGCTACCACATTAGCTTTACCCAGATGATATAGAATCTCACAATCGTAATCCTTCAACAGTTCCAACCATCTTCTCTGCCTTAAATTCAAATCTCTCTGCTGGAAAATGTACTTAAGGCTCTTGTGATCAGTAAATATCTCACAAGTCACCCCGTACAGATAATGTCTCCAAATCTTTAAAGCAAAGATCACTGCAGCCATTTCAAGATCATGTGTAGGATAATTCTGCTCATGCTTCTTCAACTGCCTCGAAGCATAGGCTATCACCCTTCCATTCTGCATCAACACACAACCAAGACCAATTCTAGAGGCATCACAGTAAACTGTGAACTTATCCACACCATTAGGCAAAGCTAACACTGGCGCTGTGGTCAACTTCTCTTTCAACAACAGAAAACTATTCTCACAAGCTTCTGACCACTCAAATCTAACATTCTTTTGAGTCAAGCAAGTCATAGGGGATGCAATCCTGGAAAAATCTTGCACAAACCACCTATAATACCCGGCTAAACCCAGAAAACTCTGAATCTCTGTGACAGAAGTAGGTCTAGGCCATTCAGATACTGCCTTAATCTTCTGTGGATCAACCTGAATACCTTCTTTAGACACTACGTATCCAAGAAAAGAAACACTCTCCATCCAGAAATCACACTTTGAGAATTTAGCATAAAGCTGATGATCTCTCAGTGTCTGTAGTACAATCCTCAAGTGATATACATGCTCTTTCATACTCCTTAAATATACCAGTATATCATCAATGAAGACTACCACAAACTGATCCACATACGGTCTGAATACCCTATTCATCAAGTCCATAAAAGCTGCTGGTGCGTTAGTCAAACCAAAGGACATCACCAGAAACTCATAATGGCCATATCGAGTGCGAAATGCTGTCTTAGGAACATCGGCTTCACTAATCCGCAACTGATGATAACCTGACCTCAAGTTAATCTTAGAAAAGAACTGTGCACCTTGTAGCTGATCAAACAAGTCATCTATCCTCGGGAGAGGATACTTGTTCTTCACTGTCACCTTATTCAGCTCTCTGTAGTCAATGCACAGTCTCAGGGTACCATCCTTCTTCTTCACAAATAAGACTGGTGCACCCCAAGGAGAAACACTGGGTCTAATAAAACCTTTATCCAACAACTCTTGTAACTGCTCCTTCAACTCTTTCAACTCTACAGGAGCCATACGATAGGGTGGCATAGATATAGGAGTAGTACCTGGTACCACATCTATACAGAACTCAATCTCTCTATGAGGTGGTAAACCTAGCAACTCCTCGGGAAAAACATCAGGAAACTCACAAGCAATAGGAACATCTGTGAGTGATAACTTCTCCACTGACGTATCCCTGACCAATTCCAAATATCCCTGACAACCTTTCCTCAATAACTTCCTAGCCGTAATAGCAGAAATAAGATTCTGAGGTGCTGAACTCCTTTCACCCACAAACTTAAATTCTTCTTCACCAGGAATTCTGAAAGTCACCTCTTTATTCCTGCAATCTACCACGACATAGTGCTGAGATAATCAATCCATTCCCAAAATAACATCAAACTCCATCACATCCAACAAAATCAAATCAGCGGGTAGTTCTCTATCTCCCACGAGAACTGGACAACCAGAAAGAACAATATCGGCGTCCAAGGAATCGCTCAGAGGAGTGGCAACAGACAAAGGAAAAGCCATCCTCGAAGCTTGCCAATAAGATTTAGAAGCAAAAACAGGAGAAACGAATGAATGCATGGCACCCGGATCAAACAAAACCCATGCATCCAGGTAACAAACAGAAATAATACCTACCACGATTACATTAGATGCCTGAGCATCCTGCTGAGTGAGATGGAAGACTCTAGCCTGACCTCGACCTCCCTGCTGACTGGTAGAAGCCTGGCCAACACCTCTGGCACCTCCTCTAGTACCTCTACCATGACTCTACTGTGGGACAAACTGAGTGGAACTCTGATGCTGGGCTGGTGGTAACTGAAATGGCACGGGTGCAGCACTAGCAATCGACTGCTGTGGGAATCGCGGAATCTGCTACTGCTGATATCCGGAATAAGGACATGATCTGGCAAAATGTCCTGTCTGCCCGCATCTGAAGCATGTCAGTGGTGTCAGATAACACGGTCCCTGATGGACTCTACCGCAAGTCTGACAAACACTGGCCGCTGATCCAGAACTACGACCACTGTTGCTGCTCGAAGCACCTGACCCAAATCTGAATGATCTACGCTGACCTCCACGGCCATGTCTACTGCTCTGATGCACTCGCTGCTGCTGCCTCTGACTCTGCTGAGTCGGACCTCGTTGCTGACTACTCGAACCAACATGAAAACTCGAATATGGAGTAGCCTGCAATCCACTCGACTGAACTCCTAGCTGGTAATAATCAGGCATCGCTCCCTGCATTACTAATCTCAACTCAATCTCCTTGGCCAACTCAATCACGGACTCCAGAGTAAGACCTACTGTAGGCATACCAGCAAAAGCTGAACCCAAGCCAGTAACGTAGTGTCACGACCCAAAACAGGGGCCATGACTGGCGCTAGGGAACGGGAATTCTTTCGAATCCGGAACCCGTAGTAAGCCCAAAAATAAAATAAAACAAGCAATAATAACAATAACAATAATATATATATGCAGCGGAAATAAAAATCTTAAATATCATAATAACATTTTCATCACTGGATTTGAATCAAATCTCATCACATTTATAAAATCTCTTTAATACAATCCAGTTTCAATATAATACATCTCTTTAAATAAAATACATGAAATTCAATACTTTAATTCACAACTACTGCAGTGTCTAGATAAAATAAATAAGACTCAAGTAGATAATTTACACAAAGAAGCCGGGGCGAAAGAAATCCGGCGTATCGACCTGTTACTGAGGTCTGAAGAAGTTGACTCTCCTGAAAAATAGTCAACGGAGGGGAGTCAGACCTCACTGAGTGAATTACTATAATATATATACATACACACTAAGTGACAATGCATACAATCAACAGTATATATATATCTAATATATATACAGGCAATTTCACACAGATGCAGAAAATCATTTTTTATATATTTATTTGAAAATCCCAGTTTATGAAGGATCATATAGAACCCTAGAATATCGCAACCTCAGGAAATAGTGTTAAACAACACTCAAGCCATACAGGCTCACTTATTCCAAATATATCCACTTAATCCATTTAGACAGTAGACTGGCCCCGAGACACTAAGTCAACCGAGCTCCAGCAGTCTGACTGCCAGTGTGATTGGCCCCGAGACACTTGGTCAACCGAGCTCCAGCAATCACACCTCCAAACCACACATCTCACACATCAAATAATCACATCAAATCAATATCCACAAATAAGTTAGTATTATAGCCTAAATACTATAGGCGTACCGGTATGTACTCGGTCCTAGTGCTGCCCACTAGGTAGCATGTTCTATCGATATCCTTCATTATTAATAATATAAATCATTCATTCACAAAAATAAATGATGCATGAAGTTCAATAAAATAACAACATAAACCATATATATACTAGAAATATACCAAAAGTAAACCAGGTATATTTCGAGTATATATACGTCAAATAAATCCAGTTAAATTACAAAATAAACTAGAGATATATTTAAAAACATTTTTAAATATAATTTATTTACAAAACATGTATACAATTTAATATATACCAAAAATAAACAAAAAATATACTTAATATAAACTTAAGAAATAATCAAATTATTTATGCATATTTAATCAACATAAAACATGCATTTCTAAATCATGCATCCTAAGCATATATATATATAGTATAGTAACTCACCTAATGTGCTCCACGAGACGGGTCCGACGGGCCTGGTCCACTAGCCCTCGGTCTCGGCGCAACTAAACAAGCAATAAATAATCGACATCAGAATAAACCTAATAGAATTCCTAGAATTCAATCTAGAGTATTAAACACAGAATCAGAAATTAGGGTTCGACTGGATATCACGTTTTACGAGAATTCTATCGAAAATTCGACAGAACCTCCCCTGTAAAACGGACATCTCTCTACTCAAAAGAGTAGAGCCGACCCTGCAAGGAAATACACTTCGAAAAACTACACAAGGCACAATCAAAATCCCACGGTCGGACTCCAAACTACAGTCCACCGATCGGGGTCCACAAACACAGAACAATTCCAGATACACCAAAAATATCCTTATAACATAGAAATTCATTTTATAAGTAGAAATTACATAATTAACCTTAAAACACAGTAAAAACCGATAAAAACTCATTTTATTAGTAAAACCGTATATTATATATATAATTGAAAATAATTCACGAAAAATAGTTTTAATTAGTTAAAAATACTAAATAATTTGTAGAAATAATTTTTATACCTTAAATAACTATTAAAACCAATTAAATTACATTTTTAACCAATTTAGGGTAAAATTACCAAAATACCCCTATATATGTAAATATACTTAAATTACTTCAAAAATTCACCAAAAATTATACAACTATCCAAAAATTAATTTTCTTAACATATTTATCAATAATATCAATAATTAAACTCATTTAACTAATTAAATTCAATTAAAAACATAATTAACCCTAATTTCTCAAAATCACATAAACTTCAATAATTCAAAATAAATACTTAGAAATTCATAAAAATTCCAAATAAATTCCTATAATTCATTTCAACACCTAATTTAGCCATAAACTCCAATTTCATAAATTAAATAATTAATTTCCGAAAATTAGAAAATAATATTAAAATATTCAAAAATACCCAAAAATCCAAAAATTCTACAAAAATTCATACATGTATATTGAGCTACTAGGAACAACATTTGTGAAGGGAGTTTTCATGAATCATCCAATTCGAAGCTCAAAAAAATCAAAAACCCTAATAGGCCGAAATTGAAAATTCGAAACCTAAGCAATTCTAGACCATTTTAGCTCAAACCAAAGCTAGAATCACACTTACCGAAGCTCAAGGAGAAGAAAGAGACCGGCGGTGTCAAAAACGGTGATCGGAATCGGCTTGATCGACGGTAGCTCGATTTTCGACTTCTCCGGCCAAAAATGGCTTCCAGGCGCCGGAAATGGCTACCACAGGCGACGGAATGGCTAGAGGAAGGTGGTGGCACACCGGACAGCACACCAACGGCAAGGGAACGACACGGCAGCGACCGGAACGGCGAAGGGAAGGTGATCGGGGAAGAGGAAGCTCACGGGGGCAAAATGGTAATTTTCCAACTTTTTTGATTTTTGATGTGTTATATGTATATTTATATACTTTATACTATATATTAAAATAATATTAAATTACACACATTAAATATACACCACACATATAAAATTTTAATATTTTAATAATTTATACTAAATAAAAATAATTAAATAACAATAAAACTAATAAATAATTAATAAAATATTAGGGTAATAATAAACCCTAATTAAATAAATATACACACACATGCTTTATTTAATAATTTAAAAATACGCATGAGTTCATGCAAGTCCAAAAATACATTTAAAATAATTAATAATACATTGTTTACGTGAAAATTTCCCCGAAAATGCAAGTCCCGGGAGAATTTTACGTAAAACACTGGAAATAATGCACAGTAATAAAAATAGGTTTTAAATACATATTAACTCGTAAAAATATTGCATATATATATTTAAAATTTATTAACACTGCATATCCCGGTACAGTGTAAAAATATTTTAAAAAACACGGGATATTACACGTAGGTAGTAACTGCAAAATACTGATCTCGCATCAGATCCTCAGGATATCTACCCAGACGAAGAAACTCTCGGGTATACTCCTCTACAGATCGATCTCCACGAGAAATACTGGTCAAACGAAGACGATAACTCAAACGAAGAGGTTCTGGACAAAATCTCCTCATAAACCGCTCTCGAAACTGAGCCCATGTCATCACCATCATATAAGGCTGGATCATCTGAATGAACCAATCTAAGGCTGGTCCCTCGACAGACAACTCAACGATCATGATCCGCTGGTACTCGGTATGAGCAGTCCGAGTCCTAGTCTCAATCGCATGCAGAAAATCTAATGGATCGGAAGTACCATCAAAAGCAATCCTGCCAACTCGGGCATAGAACAAAGCTGCCTCAGGGTCAGACATACCCTCCTGATAGGTAGGCTGAACAACTGGAGGAACAGGAACATCAAATTCAGGCTCTACAGGCTCCTCGTCCTGTAACTCTCTCTATCTACGGCGACCTGCCGCTCCTCGAGGTCTACCTCTGCCATGACCTCTACGTCTAACTGGCTGCTCAGGAGGTAAAACCTCATCCTGAAAAGACTCATCATCCTCGGCCTCAACGATCGGTGGAGCGACACGCGCTCGCCTCCTCATACTGAAAAGACAAACGGAAAGATTCAGACAAAACAGACAACGGAGGAATAACACTGAAAACTACAGCAAGGAATACTCATCAAGACATAATCGAACCTAATACACTGCAGTAATCCAACAGAAAACACAACTTTAAAACTAGGGCCACAACTCACATAACTAAGCCCTGACACAGAACTCCGCTCTGATACCAACTTTGTCACGACCCAAAATAGGGGCCATGACCGGCACTAGGGAACGGGAATTCTTTCGAATTCGGAACCCGTAGCAAGCCTAAAAATAAAATAAAACATGCAATAGTAACAATAACAATAATATATATATGCAGCGAAAATAAAAATTTTAAATATCATAATAACATTTTCATCACTGGATTTAAATCAAATCTCATCACATATATAAAGTCTCTTTAATACAAATCTAGTTTCAATATAATACATCTCTTTAAATAAAATACATGAAATCCAATACTTTAATTCACAACTACTGCAGTGTCTAGATTATAAAAATAAGACTCAAGTAAGTAATTTACACAAAGAAGCCAGGGCGGAAGAAATCCGGCGTATCGACCTGCTACTGAGGTCTGAAGATGTTGACTCTCCTGAAAAATAGTCAACGGAGGGGAGTCAGACCTCACTGAGTGAATTACTATAATATATATACATACACACTAAATGACAATGCATACAGTCAATAATACATATCTAATATGTATATATATACAGGCAAATTCACACAGATGCAGAAAAATCATTTTTATATATTTTATTAAAAATACCAGTTTATGAAGGATCATATAGAACCCTAGAATAACGCAACCTCAAAAATAGTGTTAGACAACACTCTAGCCATACAGGCTCACTTAATCCAAAGATAACCACTTAATCCATTTAGACAGTAGACTGGCCCCGAGACACTAAGTCAACCGAGCTCCAGCAGTCTAACTGCCAGTGTGATTGGCCCCGAGACACTTGGTCAACCGAGCTCCAGCAATCACACCTCCAAATCATATCTCACACATCAATAATCATATCAAATCAATATCCACAAATAAGTTAGTAATATAGCCTAAATACTATAGGCGTACTGGTACGTACTCGGTCCTAGTGCTGCCCACTAGATAGCACGTTCTATCGATATCCTTCATTAATAAATATAAAACATCCATTCATAAAAATAAATGATGCATGAATTTCAATAAAATAACAACATAAACCATATATATATCGGAAATATACCAAAAGTAAACCAAGTATATTTTGAGTATATATATGTCTAATGAATTCAATCAAATTATAACTTAAGCTGGAAATATATTTGAAAACATTTTAAATATATTTTTTACAAAACATGCATATAATTTAATATATACCAAAAATAAACCAAAAATATACTTAATATAAACTTAAGAAATAATCAAATTATTTATGCATATTTAATCAACATAAAACATGCATTTCTAAATCATGGATCCTAAGCATATATATATAGTATAGTAACTCACCTAGTGCGCTCCACGAGACGGGTCCGACGGGCCTGGTCCACTAGCCCTCGGTCTCGGCGTAACTAAACAAGCAATAAATAACCGATATTAGAATAAACCTAACAGAAATTCTAGAATTTGATCTAGAGTGTTAAACACATAATTAGGAATTAGGGTTCGACCGGATATCACGTTTTATGAGAATTTTATCGAAAATCCGACAGAACCTCCCCTGTAAAACGGACATCTCTCTACTCAAAAGAGTAGAGCCGACCCTGCAAAGAAATACACTTCGAAAAAAAATAAGCTCAACACTCAACCACAACCCCTCGGTCGGACTCCAAACTACAGTCCACCGACCGGGGTCCACAAACACAGAACAATTCTGATAATACCAAAAATATCCTTACAACATAGAAATTCATTTTATAAGTAGAAATTACATAATTAACCTTAAAACACTGTAAAAACCGATAAAAACTCATTTTATTTGAAAAACCGTATATTATATATATAATTGAAAATAATTCACGAAAAATAGTTTTAATTAGTTAAAAATACCAAATAATTTGTAGAAATCATTTTTATACCTTAAATAACTATTAAAACCAATTAAATTACATGTTTAGACAATTTAGGGTAAAATTACCAAAATACCCCTATATATATAAATATACTTAAATTACTTCAAAAATTCACCAAAAATTATACAATTATCCAAAATTAATTTTCTCAACATATTTATCAATAATATCAATAATTTAACTCAATTAACCAATTAAATTCAATTAAAAACATAATTAACCCTAATTTCTCAAAATCACATAAACTTCAATAATTCAAAATAAATACTTAAAAATTCATAAAAATTCCAAATAAATTCCTATAATTCATTTAAACACCTAATTTAACCATAAATCCAATTTCATAATTTAAATAATTAATTTCCGAAAATTAGAAAATAATATTAAAATACCCAAAAATACCCAAAAATCCAAAAAATCTCCAAAAATTCTAAAAAAATTCATAAATGTATATTAAGCTACTAGGAACAACATTTGTGAAGGGAGTTTCCATGAATCAACCAATTAGAAGCTAAAAAAAAATCAAAAACCCTAATATGGCCGAATTCGAAAAATCAAAACCTAAGCAAATCTAAATCATTTTAGCTCAAACCAAAGCTAGAATCACACTCACTGGAGCTCAAGGAGAAGAAAGAGATCGGCGGTGTCGAAAACGGTGGCCGAAAATGGGAGAAACGGCAAAGGGATAATTTTCGGCTAAAAATGGAAAACAGGGGCTGCCGGCGCCGGGGACGGGAGCTGCTGGCAGCGGGGGACGGCTGGGAACGATGGTGGCAAGCCGGGAGGCACACCGACGGTAGGTGACTGGAGTTGCAGCGGGAGGGAAGGGAGTCGGGCGCACGGGAAGAAGAAGAAGAAAAAGAAAAAGAAGAAAAAGAAAAAAGAAAGGAAAGAAAAAGAAAAGAAAAAGAAAAAAGAAAAAAAAGAAAAAAGAAAAAAAAAGAAAAAGAAAAAATAAAATAATAAAATAATAATAAAATAATTTTAATAATTTAATAATACATAAAATAATTAAATAAAAATAAATAAATAAATAAATAATAAAATATTAGGGTAATATTTATTAAACCCTAATTAAATAAATATACACACACATAGACTTTATTTAGTATTTTAAAAATACGTATGAGTTCATGCAAGTCCGAAAATACATTTAAAATAATTAATAATACATTGTTTACGTGAAAATTTCCCCTAAAATGCAAGTCCCGGGAAAATTTTACGTAAAGCACTGTAAATAAGACACAGTAATTAAAATAGATTTTAAATACATATCAACTCATGAAAATATCGTAATATATATATACACAAATTATTAACACTGTATATCCCGGTACAGTGTAAAAATATTTTAAAAACACGGGATATTACAATATATATGTAAAATAAATTCAAATCAATTATGAAATACACTAAAATAAACCCATAATATACTAAAAACATGCTATGTTTAAATCAATAATAAAACATGCAAATATTTTAAAATATATCAAAAATATACCAAAAATATATTTTAAAAAACAAATTAAGTACAAATCAATAATATGACATGCGTTTATTTAGGAATATACCTAAAATATACTGAAAATATACCTAAAGTATACTAATCATTTAATAAAACAATTATGAATAAATATACATTTAAAACGTGTATATATATACTAAAATATACTAAAAATAAACCTAATTACCTAGTATGCATATATAAAAAACAAACCCTAAATATGTCAAAGATATTGTAAATGTATATAGAAAATATGCACGCATATACATCAAGATATACTAAAAATAAACTAAGATTATACCAAATCATATTATAATTTAAATCACTTTTAAAAGCATATAATGAAAATGAAAAATCTTAAGTCATGCACCCTATATGCAATATATATATATACAGTATAATAACTCACAGATTAGCGCTCCACGAGACAAACTCGGTGGGCCTGGTCCGTTAGGCCTCGGTCTCAGCGCAGTTAGAAAAATACAATAGCAACAACCATCGGAATAAATTTCTAACTCTATGCTTCTATAATTACTATGGAAAGACTCAATCAAAAATTTAAAACTAGACTCAGACCGGTTGTCATGTTTTACGAGAAATCTACTGAAATTTTAGCAAAGTCTTCTCTGTAAAACGGACATTTTCCTACAAAAGTAGGACCGATCCTGCACTGAAAACACACTTCTAAAATCACCAAATACTCAGCACCCTGGGTTGGGACTCCAAACTCCACAAATCCCCAATCGAGGTTCACAAAATACAAACCAACAATATTAACAGTTAAATAATAAAATCATCAAAAAATCAAATAAAATATTTAAAAACCTTTATTTTCCAATTAAAACATAAAATTCTAATTTAAATAATATTTTATAATAAAAATTCATAAATGGAATAAAATTCCCATTTTACAATTAAATTTACATAAATTGTAAATTATATTTAAAAAAAATCACAATTTAACATCACAAAAATAATAAAATACACATTTAGCCTCAAAATAATAAATACACTTATTATTCACATAATACTCTAAAATTATCACAATTTAACTAATAAAACCTCAAATATTATATAATATTAATAATTATTCAACATAACATAATAAACTTCACGTTTAATTGCATAAATAGTTTAATTATATAATAAAGTTAGTTTAAAACCCATTTTATTTCCAAAATAACATATAATATATTATTTGAAAATAATTTTTGAAAAATAGTATTAATTAGTTAAAAATAATAATTAATTTGTAAAAATCATTTTAATACCTTAAATAATTAATAAATCAATTAAAACATAATATTTAACTATAATTAACACAAAATTACACATTTACCCTTATAATATAAAATATCCAAAATACTGAATAATTTCCTTAAAAATTATAAAATCATAGAAATTATTTAATCAACACATATTATACTATTATCAACCAAAATACATATTTAACCAATAATTTCAACAAAAATACTTATTTAACTTAATAATTCCAAATACACATAAATTATATAAAATTCCATAAAAATTATATAAATTCATAAAAAGTATTTTATCAACAAATAACATTCTAATATCAACTAAAACACACAATTAAACTCTAATTTCAACCAAAAATACACATTTAATTCAATATCCAAACTTTACATAAACTATAAATAGTTCTAAAAATTACACAATATTCTCAAAAATTAATTTCTCAACACCAAAATTAATAACAATATATAATAACAATAATTTAACCAAATTCATAATTTAATTAATTAATTAATGAAAATTCATTTTTAATTATTAAAATATTCAATAATTAACCAAAAATCAAACAAAATCAGAAAAATCAATTAAAAATATCTATGAGTAGATTAAGATGCATAGATCAATATTTCAAAAAGAAATTATCAAAAATCAACTAAACTCGAGCTAAAAAAAATTAAAAAGAAATTTGGTATAAACCAAAAATTACATAAAACTCAAAAATGGTTAGCTTTGAGCTTCGATCAACCTCAAAATCAACTTCCCCTCAACTTAAGGAGTTGATCGAGCTAAAGAAGTTGAGTTCCCGCCGTCAAAAATGGCTCCGGCAACCGTTGAACCAAGTTGCTGCCACGGTTGCTTTTGTCACTTCCGGCGAGAAGAAGATGATGGCGAGAAGAAGATGAGAAGGAAAAGAGTTTATGGCAAGGTTCAGGGGTGGCAGAAGGTGGCTGGGTGGTCTGAGCAAGAGCTGAAAAATTTACGGAAGAAGAGAAGAAAAAAAACAAAAGGGAAGAAGACAAGCAACGAAAAGAAGAAGAGGAAGAAAGGAGGTTGACATATATATATATATATATATATATATATATATATATAGAAGAAGACAAGCAACGAAAAGAAGAAGAGGAAGAAAGGAGGTTGACCAACAAAAAGACGTTCCTGCCTAATTAATACATACATACATATATATATATATATATATATATATATATATATATATATATATATATATATATATATATATATATATATATATATATATATATATATATATATATATATTCTTTTGATTTTTGATGTATATACGTATATATATATACTTTATACTATATATTAAAATAATATTAAATTACACACATCAAATATACACCACACACATAAAAATATTAATATTTTAATAATTTATACTAAATAAAATTAATTAAATAACAATAAAATAATTAAATACTTAATAAAATATTAGGGAAATAATAATCCCTAATTAAATAAATATACACACAGGCTTTATTTAATAATTTAAAAATATGTATGAGTTCATGCAAGTCCGTAAATACATTTAAAATAATTAATAATACATTGTTTACGTAAAAATTTCCCCGGAAATGCAAGTCTCGGGAAAATTTTACGTAAAACACTGAAAATAATAGACAGTAATTAAAATAGGTTTAAAATACATAACAACTCATAAAAATATCGTAATATATATACAAAAATTATTGACACTGTATATGTATGTATGTATTAATTAGGCAGGAACGTCTTTTTGTTGGTCAACCTCCTTTCTTCCTCTTCTTCTTTTCGTTGCTTGTCTTCTTCTATATATATATATATATATATATATATATATATTATACTAAAAACTTAAACCCACACATGTAAATATACATATATACATGTTATAATATCACTTTAACTTTAGTTTAATTTATTCTCCACCACTCATTTAATCCATAAATAAATATATATTGTAATATCCCGTGTTTTTAAAATATTTTTTTTACACTGTACCGGGATATACAGTGTCAATAATTTTTGTCTATATATTACGATATTTTTATGAGTTGTTTTGTATTTTAAACCTATTTTAATTACTGTCTATTATTTTCAGTGTTTTACGTAAAATTTTCCCGAGAGTTGCATTTCCGGGGAAATTTTTACGTAAACAATGTATTATTAATTATTTTAAATGTATTTACGGACTTGCATGAACTCATACATATTTTTAAATTATTAAATAAAGCCTGTGTGTATATTTATTTAATTAGGGATTATTATTTCCCTAATATTTTATTAAGTATTTAATTGTTTTATTGTTATTTAATTAATTTTATTTAGTATAAATTATTAAAATATTAATATTTTTATGTGTGTGGTGTATATTTGATGTGTGTAATTTAATATTATTTTAATATATAGTATAAAGTATATATATATACGTATATACATCAAAAATCAAAAGAATTGCCAAATTACACATTTGCCCCCTCCCTCTCCTTCTTCTCTCCCGATCGACAACCATCACTGCGCCTCCCATTCCAGTACGCCGGACCGCCCCTCGCCGCCACCAACTGCCGCCAACCTCCTTCCCCTTCCTTCCTCTTCCTCTCCGACGTGACCAGGCCGCCGGAAGCCCGCTGGAACGCCCGGAATCCGCCATGGCAACAAGTTGAGCTTTTTGTCGTCGACGACGATTCCGGCCACCATTTCATGCACCGCCGGTCTTCATCGACTCCTTGAGCTCCGGTGATTCCAATTCTAAGCTCCTTTCGGCCTGAAATCAAGTGGATTTTGAGGTTTGAGCTAAAACTCAATTCGGTCACATTAGGGTTTTCGATTTTTTTAGCTTCGAATTGGATGATTCATGGAAACTTCCTTCACAAATATTGTTCCTAGTAGCTTAATCTACATGTATGAATTTTTGTAGAATTTTTGGAGGTTGTTTGGATTTTTGGGTATTTTTGAATATTTTAATATTATTTTCTAATTTTCGGAAATTAATTATTTAAATTATGAAATTGGAGTTTATGGTTAAATTAGGTGTTGAAATGAATTATAAGAATTTATTTGGAATTTTTATGAATTTCTAAGTATTTATTTTTAATTATTTGAGTTTATGTGAATTTGAGAATTAGGTTAAATGTGTTTTTAATTGAAATTAATTGGATAATTGGGTTTAATTATTAATATTATTGATAAATATGTTGAGAAAATTAATTTTGGATAATTGTATGATTTTTGGTGAATTTTTGAAGTAATTTAGGTATATTTATATATATAGGGGTATTTTGGTAATTTTACCCTAAATTGTCTAAAAATGTAATTTAATTGGTTTTAATATTTATTTAAGGTATAAAAATGATTTCTACAAAATATTTGGTATTTTTTAACTAATTAAAACTATTTTTCGTGAATTATTTTCAATTATATATATAATATACGATTTTTCTAATAAAATGAGTTTTATTCGATTTTTACGGTGTTTAAAGGTTAATTATGTAATTTCTACGTATAAAATGTATTTCTGTGATTTAAGGATATTTTTGGTATATCTGGAATTATTCTGTGTTTGTGAACCCCGGTCGGTAGACTGTAGTCTGGAGTCCGACCGAGGGGTTGTGAATGAGATGTGGTGTTTATTTTCGAAGTGTATTTTCTTTGCAGGGTCGGCTCTACTCTTTTGAGTAGAGAGATGTCCGTTTTACAGGGGAGGTTCTGTCGGATTTTTGGTAGAATTCTCGTAAAACGTGATGTCCAGTCGAACCCTAATTCTGTTTTCGTATTTTAATACTCTAGATTGAATTCTAGGATTTCTATTAGGGTTACTCTGATATCGGTTATTTATTTCTTGTTTAGTTGCGCCGAGACCGAGGGCTAGTGGACCAGGCCCGTCGGACCTGTCTCGTGGAGCGCACTAGGTGAGTTACTATATTATATATATATGCTTAGGATGCATGATTTAGAAATGCATGTTTTATGTTGATTAAATATGCATAAATAATTTGATTATTTCTTAAGTTTATATTAAGTATATTTTTGGTTTATTTTTGGTATATAATAAATTATATATATGTTTTATTAATAAAATATATTTAAAATGTTTTAAATATATTTTTAGTTTAATTTATGATTTTGATTGGATTTATTTGATATATATATACTCGAAATATACCTGGTTTATGTTTGGTATATTTCCGGTATATATATGGTTTATATTGTTATTTCATTTATATTCATGCATCATTTATTTTTGTGAATGAATGTTTTATATTTAAGAATGAAGGATATCAATAGAACGTGCTACCTAGTGGGCAGCACTAGGACTGAGTACGTACCGGTACGCCTATAGCTTTAGGCTATATTACTAACTTATTTGTGGATATTGATTTGATTATGATTATTGATATGTGTGAGATGTGGTTTGGGTGTGATTGCTGGAGCTCGGTTGATCAAGTGTCTCGGGGCCAATCACACTGGCAGTCAGACTGCTGGAGCTCGGTTGACTTAGTGTCTCGGGGCCAGTCTACTGTCTAAATGGATTAAGTGGATATATTTGGAATAAGTGAGCCTGTGTGGCTAGAGTGTTGTTTAACACTATTTTCTGAGGTTGCGATATTCTAGGGTTCTATGTGATCCTTCATAAATTGGGATTTTTCAGTAAAATATATAAAAATGATTTTTCTGCATCTGTATGAATTTGCCTGTATATATACATATTATATATATACTGTTGACTGTATGCATTATCACTTAGTGTGTATGTATATATATTATAGTAATTCACTCAGTGAGGTCTGACTCCCCTCCGTTGACTATTTTTCAGGAGAGTTAACTTCTTCAGACCTCAGTAGCAGGTCGATACGCCGGATTTCTTCCGCCCCGGCTTCTTTATGTAAACTGTCTACTTGAGTCTTATTTATTTTATCTAGACACTGCAGTAGTTATGAATTAAAGTATTGGATTTCATGTACTTTATTTTAAAGAGATGTATTATATTGAAACTGGATTTGTATTAAAGATTATACATTTATGTGATGAGATGAGTTTTGAATTAATCCAGTTGATATGGATGATATTATGATATTATGATTTTTATTTTCCGCTGCATATATATTATATGGTTATTGTTATGGCATGCTTTATTTTATTTTTAGGCTTGCTACGGGTTCCGGATTCGAAAGAATTCCCGTTCCCTAGCGCCGGTCATGGCCCCTGTTTTGGGTCGTGACATATATATATATATATATATATATATATATAGAGGTACACACATGCACAATAATATACAAAATATATAAAACTAACAACAATTAAAATTAATACTATTAATAAAATAATGTTCATAATAATATTAAACAATAAAAATAATACTAATGATAATAATAATGAAAATAATAATAAGAACCATGATAATAAATACATACATAAAATAACGCTTACATAAGCAATTAAAAATAGATAATGATGATAACAATACAAATAATATAATTTATTAAAAATAATAATATCCATAATAGTAATATAACAATTTAATAATAAAATCAATAATGTAGGTTGATAAAAATAATAATTTACATAAATTAATATTATTAAAATATTAACATCCGAAATAATAAATTTTAAAATAAAATATTTACGTTGAAAATAATATTTAAACATAAAATAATAAGTATTAATCATAAAATAGCAAAATAAATAAATTTAATTTTTAAATTTTATTAACACTGCATATCTCATTATTTAATAAAATAATTTAAAAATCAGGCTTATTACAGCGCTCCTCGAGACTGGTTCAATAGGTCCGGTCCGTTAGGTCTCGATATCAGCGTAACTAAACAATAAAATAATACAAAAATTAATATAAATCTAACTTAAACCTCTAAAGAGACTTGATCTAAGATTACAGAATACAGACAAATACAGAATTTTAAAATTGACCTAATATCACGTTTTACGAAAAATCTATCGAAAATTCGACAAAACCTCCTCTGTAAAATGGATATCTCTCTACTAAAAAGTAGAGCCGGTCCTGCAAGAAAACACACTTCAAATCACAAAATTCATACAACCCTCTATTGGGATCCCGAATTGCATAATTCTATAACCGAGGTCTACAATTCACCAAAAATCAAATAATATAATAAATATATTAAAAATCAATAAATGCCATAAATATTCTCAATATCAAAATATTACATATTTAACACTAAAACACTAAACATAATTAATTTCACAATAACTACATAAAAATTCTAAAATAATAATATAATATTACTAAAAATCAAATTTCTCAATAATTCAATATAAATTAATAAAAATTCACTTTATATATTCAAATAACTAAAATAGCCTAAATACATATTAAAAATTACTAAAAACCCATTTAATTACCAATTTAGTAAATAATATATAATTTGAAAATAATTTTCAAAAATTAGTATTAATTAGTTAAAAATAGTAAATAATTTGTAAAAATTATTTTAATACCTTAAATAATTATAAAACCAATTAAAACATATTATTTAACTATAATTAATACAAAATTACACAATTACCCTAATAATTCAAAATATCCATAATAATACTAATATTACTCAAAAATTCTATAAAAATGATATAAATGCATAAAAATTATTTTCTCAATATATATATTACTAATATCAACTAAAATACACATTTAACCAATAATTTCAACAAAAACTAAACTTTAACCTAATTTTCTAATATTGACATAAACTAAAAATATTATTAAAAATTATATAAAAATCCAAAAAATTAATTTCTCAACACTAAAATTAATATCAATTTATAATAACACCAAATATACCAAATTTATAATTTAATAAATTAATAAATTAATTTACAAAAATTCAATAAATAATAATAAAATATTCAAAAATTCATAAAAATTCAAAAAAAATTAATCATGTAGATTAAGCTACTAGGTACAACTTTTCTTAAGGAAGATTGCAAGATTCATTCAATATCAACCTAAAAAAAATTGGAAAACCCTAATGCTCAAAATCAAAAATCAACAAAACTTAATAAATGGATGATTTGAGTTTAAACCGAAGTTGGATTCAAGCTCACCGGAGCTAGAGGAGTCGTTAGACACCGAAAAAGCAAAAAATGGTGGCCCGAATCTAGGATGGCCGGAAAAAATGGAGGTTTCGGCCTCTCATTGTCTCTATGTGCTGCCAGCACCGGGGAAGGAGGAAGAGGGCAGTGGAGTTGCTGGCTGAAGGAGGGCAGTCTGGCTGGACGTCGAGGAGGCACACCAACGACTTCAGAAAGGGACGATGGCGCGGGGAGGAGGAAGCTCTGCGTTTTACAGTAAATGTTTATGTGTTTGTATGTATGTTTGTATGTATATATGTACACATTACTTTATATTAAAACTATATAATATAATATTATTATATATTAAATCATTTCTCACCATATATATATATATACTCATACATACACTTAGACACACACACAAATATACACATACATTAACATAAAATAACATTTACATAAACAATAAATAATATTATTAAAATAAAAATGCACATTAATTGTCACGACCCAAACTAGGAGTCATGACCGGCGCTAGGGAACGGGAATTCTTTCGAATCCGGAACCCGTAGCAAGCCTTAGAAAATAAAATCATGCAATAATTATATAAAAGTACGACCAAATTAAAATTTTTTTCTGAATCAATATATAAAATAAATACTCCAAATCCTTTTATAATTGAATACATATTAGTACAATGTTCAAATATAAATTCTCAGAGTATTTAATATCCAAACAAAATAATACACTTCCAATATAGTGACACTACTACTGCAGTTTCTAGAATACAATTCAAAGTTTAGAATATACATTTGTATAAAACAGCCGGGACTGAAGAACACCGGTGAGGAACTCTATAACTAAGGTCTGACGATATGGAATCTCCTGAAAAAAAATAATTGAGGGGGGTCAGACCTCACTGAGTGAATTATTATACTATATATACATGCAAACTAAACCATAACAATCAGGCATTCTTATATATATATGTATATACACACATTTCACACGAATGCCAAACTTTGCCTTTATAAATATACTAAATGTAGAAAACGTTTATTTTAATTCATGAAGGATCCATAGAACCCTAAATAATAATAACCTCAAACAATCCCATCATCACTCTAGCCATATAGGCTCACTTGATTCCAAATAGAACACTTATTTCAATTTGGACAGCAGACTGGCCCCGAGACACTAAGTCGACCGAGCTCCAGCAGTCTGGCTGTCAGTGTGATTGGCCCCGAGACACTTGGTCAACCGAGCTCCAGCAATCACACTATCCATCACCTCACATCTCAATCAACCCAATAGATCATTCAATTCACTTATGGACAGTAGACTGGCCCCGAGACATTAAGTCAACCGAGCTCCAGCAGTCTGACTGTCAGTGTGATTGGCCCCGAGACACTTAGTCAACCGAGCTCCAGCAATCACACTATCTAACATACCATTAATCTTAGTCAAATCAATTAAATCAATTATAATCACCCAATTTTAACTCTCACTCAATCCTTATCTATCGTACCGGTACGTACACGGTCCTAGTGCTGCCCACTAGGAAGCACGTTCTATTGATATCCTTCACTTCGAATAAATCATTCATTCGAAAAATAATTAATGTAGCACAATATTCATAATAGTAAAACCAACCATATATATATATATACCAAAAATATACCTAAAATATACCCAGTATATTTCAGGTATATATATATATATATATATATAGTCAAATAAAATATGAAATAAACTAAAGATAAATCATTAATATAGTTAAAAACAATTTAAATGAGTAACAATAATATAACATGCATTATCTTAAAAATATACTTAAATATGCAAAAGATATACCCTAAGTACTCAAATCATTTAATAAACCATTTATGTATAAATATTCATTTAAATACGTATTTGTGTTTAACATATATTCACAAATATATTAAAAATAAACCTAATTATCTAGCAGGCATATATCAAAAATAAACCCTAAATATACCACTAATGTGTTAGGTTTAATTTAATAATAAAACATTTATTTATTTGGAAATAAATAAAAAAATATACCAAAAATAAACTTAAAAATACTTTAAGTGTAGGTTTATAATTTAACATGCAATTATTTAAGAATAAACCTAAAATCTACTGAAACTATACCTAAAGTATACTAATCATTTAATAAAATAATTATGTCTAAGTGTACATTTTAAAACATGTGTATATTACTCAAATGTATTAAACCTAAACCTAATTGTTTAATGTGCATATATCAAACTAACATGCATAATTATTTAATATGCATATATATAAGAATGCAACCCTAGATATACCAAAAATATTATAATTTAAATCATTTTTTAAAACATACAATGAAAATGAAAAATTCTAAATAATGCACCCTATATGCAGTGCATATATATACAGTATAATAACTCACATGTTAGCGCTCCACGAGACAAACTCGACGGGCCTGATCCGTTAGGCCTCGGTCTCGGCGCAGCTAGACAAACAAATGACAACATGAAATCAGAATAAATTTAACAAAAATTCTAAAGACTCGATCTAGAATTTTAGACACGGCTTTAGAATAGGAATTTGACCGGACATCACGTTTTACGAGAATTCTACCGAAAATCCGACAGAACCTCCCCTGTAAAACGGACATCTCTCTACTCAAAGAGTAGAGCCGGTCCTGTAAAGAAATACACTTCGGAATAAACACAGGATTACAATCAAAATCCCTCGGTCGGACTCCAAACTACGATTCACCGACCGAGGTTCACAATTCACAGAATATTTATAAAATACCGAGAATGCCCTTTATATAATAAAAATACATTTTATAAATCCAAATTACGTAATTAACCCTAAAACATACTAAAAAATCAATAAAAACCCATTTATTAGAAAAATAGTATATTATATATAATTTGAAAATAATTTACGAAAAATAGTTTTAATTAGTTAAAAATACTAAAAATTTGCAGAAATCATTTTTATACCCTAAATAACTATTAAAACAATTTAATTACATTTTTAAACCAATTTAGTGTAAAATTACCAAAATACCCCTATATATATATTCACTATAAATGTTCAAAAATTCACCAAAAATTATATAATTACTCAAAAATTAATTTCTCAGCATATAATTCAATAATATCAATAAATATACTCAATTTACCAATTTATTTCAATTAAACCACATAATTAACCCTATTTTTCAAAATTACCTAAACTTAATAAATTCCAAATAAATACATAAAAATTCACAAAAATTACAAATAATTTCTATAATTCATTTCAACTCCTATAATCACCATAAAACACAATTTCATAATTTAATTAATTAATTTTCGAAAATTAGAAAATAATAATAAAATAATCAAAAATTCACAAAAATTAAAATAAATTCCAAAAATTCTAAAAAAATTACAGCATGTAGATTAAGCTTCCAGGAACAAAGTTTGTGAAGGAAGTTTTCATGAATCAATCAAATTGAAGCTAAAAAAAAATTCGAAACCCAAAATGGGCTGATTTGAAGAAATTGAAACCTAAGCAATCTAGACCAAATCAAGTGAAACAAAGCTTGGAATCACACTCACCAGAGCTCAAGGAGAAGATACAGACTGAAAGCATCAATTTGGTGGCCAGAAAGTGCTGGTCGGAGTTAAGTTGAATTTTTGGCTCTTTTGAAGAAAATCCGGCCAAAACTCACCGGGAAAAGAATGTTTTAGGTGGTGAAAATGGTTGGAGGTGGAAGAGGAAGGCTGAGAGGCATATAACAGCAAGAAAACCAGCTTGAAAGTGGCTGGAAAATGGAAGAAAACGTTTTGGGAGGAAGGAAGATGAAGGAGGGGGCAAAACTGTAAATAAATGAAAGTTTTGGTTTTTTTTTGAATAAAATTTATGTATATATGTATATATATATATATTTACACTATATATTATAATAATATAAATTTTCACACACATTAAATATACACCACACACATATTTTAATATGTTTAATAATTTATAAAACTTAAATTAATTAATACAAAAATTAAATAATAAAATTAAGGAAATTAATTAAGCTCTATTAATTTAAATAAATACACATATATACATTTTATTTTAGCACTTTAAAATTATATATGAGTTCATGCAAATTCATGAAACTAGTCAAAATAAATAGTATTAATTTATTTACGTGTCAATTTCCCCGAAAATATAATTTCCGGAAAAATTTTACGTAAAGTACTTAAAATAATATAAAATAATTAAAATTAGCTTTAAACAAAACAACAAACTCATAAAATATCATAAATATATATACAAAAATTTATTAACACTGCATATCCCGATGCAGTATAAAAAATATTTTAAAAATTCGGGATATTACAGTCTTCCCCCCTTACAAGAATTCGTCCCCGAATTCCAAAAAGAAAATTACAAGATCAAGAAAGAAAGAGATACGGGTAAGAAGCTCGTATCTCAACTTCAGTCCTTTTACGTAAGCTCTTTCACCTTGTTGCCACGTCACGGAACCTTGATCATCTGAATCTAATTCGAACATAACTATCGAGCTTGATAATTTACAATTACAACTGATTCCTTCTCAAACTTCAGGTCCTTCATTCAGTTCTATATTGTTCAACGCGTCTCATCACACCACTTTTCGAAGACATCTTCAGAATTACAGTCTTCGATCTGAAAACTCCATATCTCTGCATCTAGGATCCATATCGCTCTTCTGATCACAGCAACTTCTTCGCTGTATTCTGAACCATCTCGTATCTAATTAAGACTTCTTTCCATAAAAGCTTCAGGTGGTGTCATTCCAATACAGCTATGGTAGCTGTTATTATAAGCGAATTCTATAAGTAGCATATAATCAACCTAGCTACCTTCTAGATCCAAAACACACATCTTCAACATACTGTTTAGTGTTTGGATCGTCCTCTCAGACTGTCATCTGTCTGAGGATGAAAAGCAGTATTGAAATCCAATCAGGTGTCTATTACTCTCCATAATCTCTGCCAAAATCGAAAGGTAAAACACTGTACCTTTACCATATACAATGGACACAGGTAGTCCATGCAGGCACACAATTACTTCATATGCAGCTTAGCCCACTTAGCTACTGAATAAATGGCTTCACTGGCTAAAAATTAGTTGACTTGGTCAATTTGTCTACAATCATTCCAACAGAATTATATTCACCCTTCGAACAAGGTAACCAACCATAAAAATTATCGCAATTCTCTTTCAATTTCCCACCCAAATTCAAAAGAAATCAAAACTTCCCAGAAGACTTCTGATATTCAGCTTTCACCGACTGACAATTTTAACACTTAGAAATACAATCAGTCACATCCTTCTATAATCCAACCACTAGTACTGATCTTGAATACAGTGTCAATAATTTTTTGTATATATATTACGATATTTTTATGAGTTAGTTATGTATTTTTAAACCTATTTTAATTACTGTCTATTATTTTCAGTGTTTTTACGTAAAATATTTCCCGAGAGTTGCATTTCCGAGGAAATTTTTTACGTAAACAATGTATTATTAATTATTTTAAAATGTATTTACGGACCTTGCATGAACTCATACATATTTTTAAATTATTAAATAAAGCCTGTGTGTATATTTATTTAATTAGGGATTATATTTCCTAATATTTTATTAAGTAATTTAATTGTTTTAATTGTTATTTAATTAATTTTATTTAGTATAAAATTATTAAAATATTAATATTTTTATGTGTGGTGGTGTATATTTGATGTGTGTAATTTAATATTATTTAATATATAGTATAAAGTATATATATATACGTATATACATCAAAAATCAAAAGAATTGCCAAATTACACATTTGCCCCCTCCCTCTCCTTCTTCTCTCCCGATCGACAACCATCACTGCGCCTCCCATTCCAGTACGCCGGGACCGCCCCTCGCCGCCACCAACTGCCGCCAACCTCCTTCCCCTTCCTTCCTCTTCCTCTCCGACGTGACCAGGCCGCCGGAAGCCCGCTGGAACGCCCGGAATCCGCCATGGCAACAAGTTGAGCTTTTTGTCGTCGACGACGATTCCGGCCACCATTTCATGCACCGCCGGTCTTCATCGACTCCTTGAGCTCCGGTGATTCCAATTCTAAGCTCCTTTCGGCCTGAAATCAAGTGGATTTTGAGGTTTGAGCTAAAACTCAATTCGGTCACATTAGGGTTTTCGATTTTTTTTAGCTTCGAATTGGGATGATTCATGGAAACTTCCTTCACAAATATTGTTCCTAGTAGCTTAATCTACATGTATGAATTTTTGTAGAATTTTTGGAGGTTGTTTGGATTTTTGGGTATTTTTGAATATTTTAATATTATTTTCTAATTTTCGGAAAATTAATTATTTAAATTATGAAATTGGAGTTTATGGGTTAAATTAGGTGTTGAAATGAATTATAAGAATTTATTTGGAATTTTTATGAATTTCTAAGTATTTATTTTTAATTATTTGAGTTTATGTGAATTTGAGAATTAGGTTAAATGTGTTTTTAATTGAAATTAATTGGATAATTGGGTTTAATTATTAATATTATTGATAAATATGTTGAGAAAATTAATTTTTGGATAATTGTATGATTTTTGGTGAATTTTTGAAGTAATTTAGGTATATTTATATATATAGGGGTATTTTGGTAATTTTACCCTAAATTGTCTAAAAATGTAATTTAATTTGTTTTAATATTTATTTAAGGTATAAAAATGATTTTCTACAAAATATTTGGTATTTTTTAACTAATTAAAACTATTTTTCCGTGAATTATTTTCAATTATATATATAATATACGATTTTTCTAATAAAATGAGTTTTATTCGATTTTTTCGGTGTTTAAAAGGTTAATTATGTAATTCTTCTACGTATAAAATGTATTTCTGTGATTTAAGGATATTTTTGGTATATCTGGAATTATTCTGTGTTTGTGAACCCCGGTCGGTAGGACTGTAGTCTGGAGTCCGACCGAGGGGTTGTGAATGAGATGTGGTGTTTATTTTCGAAGTGTATTTTCTTTGCAGGGTCGGCTCTACTCTTTTGAGTAGAGAGATGTCCGTTTTACAGGGGAGGTTCTGTCGGATTTTTGGTTGAATTCTCGTAAAACGTGATGTCCAGTCGAACCCTAATTCTGTTTTCGTATTTTAATACTCTAGATTGAATTCTAGGATTTCTATTAGGGTTACTCTGATATCGGTTATTTATTTCTTGGTTTAGTTGCGCCGAGACCCGAGGGCTAGTGGACCAGGCCCGTCGGGACCTGTCTCGTGGAGCGCACTAGGTGAGTTACTATATTATATATATATGCTTAGGATGCATGATTTAGAAATGCATGTTTTATGTTGATTAAATATGCATAAATAATTTGATTATTTCTTAAGTTTATATTAAGTATATTTTTTGGTTTATTTTTGGTATATAATAAATTATATATATGTTTTATTAATAAAATATATTTAAAATGTTTTAAATATATTTTTAGTTTAATTTATGATTTTGATTGGATTTATTTGATATATATATACTCGAAATATACCTGGTTTATGTTTGGTATATTTCCGGTATATATATGGTTTATATTGTTATTTCATTTATATTCATGCATCATTTATTTTGTGAATGAATGTTTTATATTTAAGAATGAAGGATATAATAGAACGTGCTACCTAGAGGGCAGCACTAGGACTGAGTACGTACCGGTACGGCCTATAGCTTTAGGCTATATTACTAACTTATTTGTGGATATTGATTTGATTATGATTATTGATATGTGTGAGATGTGGTTTGGGTGTGATTGCTGGAGCTCGGTTGATCAAGTGTCTCGGGGCCAATCACACTGGCAGTCAGGACTGCTGGAGCTCGGTTGACTTAGTGGTCTCGGGGCCAGTCTACTGTCTAATGGATTAAGTGGATATATTTGGAATAAGTGAGCCTGTGTGGCTAGAGTGTTGTTTAAACACTATTTTCTGAGGTTGCGATATTCTAGGGTTCTATGTGATCCTTCATAAATTGGGATTTTTCAGTAAATATATAAAAATGATTTTTTCTGCATCTGTATGAATTTGCCTGATATATACATATTATTATATATACTGTTGACTGTATGCATTATCACTTAGTGTGTATGTATATATATTATAGTAATTCACTCAGTGAGGTCTGACTCCCTCCGTTGACTATTTTTCAGGAGAGTTAACTTCTTCAGACCTCAGTAGCATGGGTCGATAAGCCGGATTTCTTCCGCCCCGGCTTCTTTATGTAAACTGTCTACTTGAGTCTTATTTATTTTATCTAGGACACTGCAGTAGTTATGAATTAAAGTATTGGATTTCATGTACTTTATTTTAAAGGAGATGTATTATATTGAAACTGGATTTGTATTAAAGAATTATACATTTATGTGATGAGATGAGTTTTGAATTAATCCAGTTGATATGGATGATATTATGATATATGATTTTTATTTTCCGCTGGCATATATATTATATGGTTATTGTTATGGCATGCTTTATTTTATTTTTAGGCTTGCTACGGGTTTCCGGATTCGAAAGAATTCCCCGTTCCCTAGCGCCGGTCATGGCCCCTGTTTTGGGTCGTGACATATATATATATATATATATATAGAGGTACACACATGCACAATAATATACAAAATATATAAAACTAACAACAATTAAAATTAATACTATTAATAAAATAATGTTCATAATAATATTAAACAATAAAAATAATACTAATGATAATAATAATGAAAATAATAATAAGAACCATGATAATAAATACATACATAAAATAACGCTTACATAAGCAATTAAAAATAGATAATGATGATAACAATACAAATAATATAATTTATTAAAAATAATAATATCCATAATAGTAATATAACAATTTAATAATAAAATCAATAATGTAGGTTGATAAAAATAATAATTTACATAAATTAATATTATTAAAATATTAACATCCGAAATAATAAATTTTAAAATAAAATATTTACGTTGAAAATAATATTTAAACATAAAATAATAAGTATTAATCATAAAATAGCAAAATAAATAAATTTAATTTTTAAATTTTATTAACACTGCATATCTCATTATTTAATAAAATAATTTAAAAATCAGGCTTATTACACAGCGCTCCTCGAGACTGGTTCAATAGGTCCGGTCCGTTAGGTCCTCGATATCAGCGTAACTAAACAATAAAATAATACAAAAATTAATATAAATCTAACTTAAACCTCTAAAGAGACTTGATCTAAGATTATAGAATACAGACAAATACAGAATTTTAAAATTGACCTAATATCACGTTTTACGAAAAATCTATCGAAAATTCGACAAAACCTCCTCTGTAAAATGGATATCTCTCTACTAAAAAGTAGAGCCGGTCCTGCAAGAAAAACACCTTCAAATCACAAAATTCATACAACCCTCTATTGGGATCCCGAATTGCATAATTCTATAACCGAGGTCTACAATTCACCAAAAATCAAATAATATAATAAATATATTAAAAATCAATAAATGCCATAAATATTCTCAATAATCAAAATATTACATATTTAACACTAAAACACTAAACATAATTAATTTCACAATAACTACATAAAAATTCTAAAATAATAATATAATATTACTAAAAATCAATTTCTCAATAATTCAATATAAATTAATAAAAATTCACTTTATATATTCAAATAACTAAAATAGCCTAAAACATATTAAAAATTACTAAAAACCCATTTAATTACCAATTTAGTAAATAATATATAATTTGAAAATAATTTTCAAAAATTAGTATTAATTAGTTAAAAAATAGTAAATAATTTGTAAAAATTATTTTAATACCTTAAATAATTATAAAACCAATTAAAACATATTATTTAACTATAATTAATACAAAATTACACAATTACCCTAATAATTCAAAATATCCATAATAATACTAATATTACACAAAAATTCTATAAAAATGATATAAATGCATAAAAATTATTTTCTCAATATATATATTACTAATATCAACTAAAATACACATTTAACCAATAATTTCAACAAAAACTAAACTTTAACCTAATTTTCTAATATTGACATAAACTAAAAATATTATTAAAAATTATATAAAAATCCAAAAAATTAATTTCTCAACACTAAAATTAATATCATTTATAATAACACCAAATATACCAAATTTATAATTTAATAAATTAATAAATTAATTTACAAAAATTCAATAAATAATAATAAAATATTCAAAAAATTCATAAAAATTCAAAAAAAAAATTAATCATGTAGATTAAGCTACTAGGTACAAACTTTTCTTAAGGAAGATTGCAAGATTCATTCAATATCAACCTAAAAAAAATTGGAAAACCCTAATGCTCAAAATCAAAAATCAACAAAACTTAATAAATGGATGATTTGAGTTTAAACCGAAGTTGGATTCAAGCTCACCGGAGCTAGAGGAGTCGTTAGACACCGAAAAAAGCAAAAAAGATGGTGGCCCGAATCTAGGATGGCCGGAAAAAAATGGAGGTTTCGGCCTCTCATTGTCTCTATGTGCTGCCAGCACCGGGGAAGGAGGAAGAGGGCAGTGGAGTTGCTGGCTGAAGGAGGGCAGTCTGGCTGGACGTCGAGGAGGCACACCAACGACTTCAGAAAGGGACGATGGCGCGGGGAGGAGGAAGCTCTGCGTTTTACAGTAAATGTTTATGTGTTTGTATGTATGTTTGTATGTATATATGTACACATTACTTTATATTAAAACTATATAATATAATATTATTATATATTAAATCATTTCTCACCATATATATATATATACTCATACATACACTTAGACACACACACAAATATACACATACATTAACATAAAATAACATTTACATAAACAATAAATAATATTATTAAAAAAAAAATGCACATTAATTGTCACGACCCAAACTAGGGAGTCATGACCCGGCGCTAGGGAACGGGAATTCTTTCGAATCCGGAACCCGTAGCAAGCCTTAGAAAATAAAATCATGCAATAATTATATAAAAGTACGACCAAATTAAAATTTTTTTCTGAATCAATATATAAAATAAATACTCCAAATCCTTTTATAATTGAATACATATTAGTACAATGTTCAAATATAAATTCTCAGAGTATTTAATATCCAAACAAAATAATACACTTCCAATATAGTGACACTACTACTGCAGTTTCTAGAATACAATTCAAAGTTTAGAATATACATTTGTATAAAACAGCCGGGACTGAAGAACACCGGTGAGGAACTCTATAACTAAGGTCTGACGAAATGGAATCTCCCTGAAAAAAAATAATTGAGGGGGGTCAGACCTCACTGAGTGAATTATTATACTATATTACATGCAAACTAAACCATAACAATCAGGCATTCTTATATATATATGTATATACACACATTTCCACACGAATGCCAAACTTTGCCTTTATAATATACTAAATGTAGAAAACGTTTATTTTAATTCATGAAGGATCCATAGAACCTAAATAATAATAACCTCAAACAATCCCATCATCACTCTAGCCATATAGGCTCACTTGATTCCAAATAGAACACTTATTTCAATTTGGACAGCAGACTGGCCCCGAGACACTAAGTCGACCGAGCTCCAGCAGTCTGGCTGTCAGTGTGATTGGCCCCGAGACACTTGGTCAACCCGAGCTCCAGCAATCACACTATCCATCACCTCACATCTCAATCAACCCAATAGATCATTCAATTCACTTATGGACAGTAGACTGGCCCCGAGACATTAAGTCAACCGAGCTCCAGCAGTCTGACTGTCAGTGTGATTGGCCCCGAGACACTTAGTCAACCGAGCTCCAGCAATCACACTATCTAACATACCATTAATCTTAGTCAAATCAATTAAATCAATTATAATCACCCAATTTTAACTCTCACTCAATCCTTATCTATCGTACCGGTACGTACACGGTCCTAGTGCTGCCCACTAGGAAGCACGTTCTATTGATATCCTTCACTTCGAATAAATCATTCATTCGAAAAATAATTAATGTAGCACAATATTCATAATAGTAAAACCAACCATATATATATATATACCAAAAATATACCTAAAATATACCCAGTATATTTCAGGTATATATATATATATATATATAGTCAAATAAAATATGAAATAAACTAAAGATAAAATCATTAATATAGTTAAAAACAATTTAAATGAGTAACAATAATATAACATGCATTATCTTAAAAATATACTTAAATATGCAAAAGATATACCCTAAGTACTCAAATCATTTAATAAACCATTTATGTATAAATATTCATTTAAATACGTATTTGTGTTTAACATATATTCACAAATATATTAAAAATAAACCTAATTATCTAGCAGGCATATATCAAAAATAAACCCTAAATATACCACTAATGTGTTAGGTTTAATTTAATAATAAAACATTTATTTATTTGGAAATAAATAAAAAAAATATACCAAAAATAAACTTAAAAATACTTTAAGTGTAGGTTTATAATTTAACATGCAATTATTAAGAATAAACCTAAAATCTACTGAAACTATACCTAAAGTATACTAATCATTTAATAAAATAATTATGTCTAAGTGTACATTTTAAAACATGTGTATATTACTCAAATGTATTAAACCTAAACCTAATTGTTTAATGTGCATATATCAAACTAACATGCATAATTATTTAATATGCATATATATAAGAATGCAACCCTAGATATACCAAAAATATTATAATTTAAATCATTTTTTAAAACATACAATGAAAATGAAAAATTCTAAATAATGCACCCTATATGCAGTGCATATATATACAGTATAATAACTCACATGTTAGCGCTCCCACGAGACAAACTCGACGGGCCTGATCCGTTAGGGCCTCGGTCTCGGCGCAGCTAGACAAACAAATGACAACATGAAATCAGAATAAATTTAACAAAAATTCTAAAGACTCGATCTAGAATTTTAGACACGCTTTAGAATAGGAATTTGACCGGACATCACGTTTTACGAGAATTCTAACCGAAAATCCGACAGAACCTCCCCTGTAAAAACGGACATCTCTCTACTCAAAGAGTAGAGCCGGTCCTGTAAAGAAATACACTTCGGAATAAACACAGGATTACAATCAAAATCCCTCGGTCGGACTCCAAACTACGATTCACCGACCGAGGTTCACAATTCACAGAATATTTATAAAATACCGAGAATGCCCTTTATATAATAAAAATACATTTTATAAATCCAAATTACGTAATTAACCCTAAAACATACTAAAAATCAATAAAAAACCCATTTATTTAGAAAAATAGTATATTATATATAATTTGAAAATAATTACGAAAAAATAGTTTTAATTAGTTAAAAATACTAAAAATTTGCAGAAATCATTTTTATACCCTAAATAACTATTAAAACCAATTTAATTACATTTTTAACCAATTTAGTGTAAAATTACCAAAATACCCCTATATATATATTCACTATAAATGTTCAAAAATTCACCAAAAATTATATAATTACTCAAAAAATAAATTTCTCAGCATATAATTCAATAATATCAATAATATACTCAATTTACCAATTTATTTCAATTAAACACATAATTAACCCCTATTTTTTCAAAATTACCTAAACTTAATAAATTCCAAATAAATACATAAAAAATTCACAAAAAATTACAAATAAATTTCTATAATTCATTTCAACTCCTATAATCACCATAAAACACAATTTCATAATTTAATTAATTAATTTTCGAAAATTAGAAAATAATAATAAAATAATCAAAAATTCCACCCAAAAAATTAAAATAAATTCCAAAAATTCTAAAAAAATTACAGCATGTAGATTAAGCTTCCAGGAACAAAGTTTGTGAAGGAAGTTTTCATGAATCAATCAAATTGAAGCTAAAAAAAATTCGAAACCCAAAATGGCTGATTTGAAGAAATTGAAACCTAAGCAATTCTAGACCAAATCAAGTGAAACAAAGCTTGGAATCACACTCACAGAGCTCAAGGAGAAGATACAGACCGAAAGCATCAAATTTGGTGGCCGAAAAGTGCTTGGTCGGAGTTAAGTTGAATTTTTGGCTCTTTGAAGAAAATCCGGCCAAAACTCACCGGAAAAGAATGTTTTAGGTGGTGAAAATGGTTGGAGGTGGAAGAGGAAGGCTGAGAGGCATAGTAACAGCAAGAAAACCAGCTTGAAAGTGGCTGGAAATGGAAGAAAACGTTTTGGGAGGAAGAAGATGAAGGAGGGGCAAAAACTGTAAATAAATGAAAGTTGGTTTTTTTTTGATAAAAATTTATGTATATATGTATATATATATATATTTACACTATATATTATAATAATATAAAATTTCACACACATTAAATATACACCACACACATATTTTAATATGTTTAATAATTTATAAACTTAAAATTAATTAATACAAAAATTAAATAATAAAATTAAGGAAATTAATTAAGCTCTAATTAATTTAAATAAATACACATATATACATTTTATTTTAGCACTTTAAAATTATATATGAGTTCATGCAAATTCATAAAACTAGTCAAAATAAATAGTATTAATTTACTTACGTGTCAATTTTTCCGAAAATATAATTTCCGAAAAAAATTTTACGTAAAATACTTAAAATAATATAAAATAATTAAAATTAGCTTTAAACAAACAACAAACTCATAAAATATCATAAATATATATACAAAAATTATTAACACTGCATATCCCGATGCAATATAAAAATATTTAAAAATTCGGGATATTACTGTCTTCCCCCCTTACAAGAATTCGTCCCCGAATTCCAAAAAGAAAATTACAAGATCAAGAAAGAAAGAGATACGGGTAAGAAGCTCGTATCTCAACTTCAGTCTTTTACGTAAGCTCTTTCACCTTGTTGCCACGTCACGGAACCTTGATCATCTGAATCTAATTCGAACATAACTATCGAGCTTGATAATTTACAATTACAACTGATTCCTTCTCAAACTTCAGGTCTTCATTCAGTTCTATATTGTTCAACGCGTCTCATCACACCACTTTTCGAAGACATCTTCAGAATTACAGTCTTCGATCTGAAACTCCATATCTCTGCATCTAGGATCCATATCGCTCTTCTGATCACAGCAACTTCTTCGCTGTATTCTGAACCATCTCGTATCTAATTAAGACTTTTTTCCATAAAAGCTTCAGGTGGTGTCATTCCAATACTGCTATGGTAGCTGTTATTATAAGCGAATTCTATAAGTAGCATATAATCAACCTAGCTACCTTCTAGATCCAAAACACACATCTTCAACATGCTGTTTAGTGTTTGGATCGTCCTCTCAGACTGTCATCTGTCTGAGGATGAAAAGCAGTATTGAAATCCAATCAGGTGTCTATTACTCTCCATAATCTCTGCCAAAATCGAAAGGTAAACACTGTACCTTTACCATATACAATGGACACAGGTAGTCCATGCAGGCACACAATATGCTTCATATGCAACTTAGCCCACTTAGCTACTGAATAAATCGCTTCCACTGGCCAAAAATTAGTTGACTTGGTCAGTTTGTCTACAATCATTCCAACGGAATCATATTCACCCTTCGAACGAGGTAACCAACCATAAAAATTATCACAATTCTCTCTTATTTCCACCCAAATTCAAAAGAGATCAAAACTTCCCAGAAGACTTCTGATATTCAGCTTTCACCGACTGGCAATTTTAACACTTAGAAATACAATCAGTCACATCCTTCTATAATCCAACCCACTAGTACTGATCCTGAATACTGTGATAATTCTTGGTAACCATTTGGATGTACACTGCAAGTTCACTTCCACAGCTTATATAGAATCCCTTTCTCAAATTACAACATCAACCCTGTATCATTAACTTGGGCATCTCCTATCAGCAGATCATTCTATGGTGATATGCTATGATGACATGCTATGATGAATGTCATGATGAGATGATCTAATGAAATGTTATGATGAAATGCTAGAATGAAATGTCGTGATGAAATGCTGTAATGAGATGCTATGATGATATGATGAAATGTTGTAATGATATCAGGTCTTATCCTCTAAAGTTCACGTAACCCTCAGATCAATCAGTCTTCTTCAGTACTTAGAAGCTGTTCTAACAAACATCTATTCACACAATCTTCCCATTATTCTGAGTTATGAGGGTCATAGGAGCTGTAATTCTAGAGAATTCTATTCAGATTTCCTATGATACCCAATTAAACCCAGAAAATTACAGATCTCAATGGATTCAGTCAGTCTGGGCCACTCAGATGCTATTTTGATCTTTTGTGGATCAACTCGAATTCTATCCTTAAACGCCACAATTCTAAGAAAAACAACACTCTCCACCCAATGATCACACTTCTTAAATTCAGCATAAAGCTGACATTCTCTTAGTGTCTGTAGTATAGTCCTCAAGTGATATGTGCCCTTTCATTCACTTCGAATACATTAGTATATCATTAATGAAGACTACTACAAACTGATCCACAACTAATGATAACCCAACTTCAAATTAATTTTTGAAAAGAACTGTGCACTCTTTAGCTGATCAGACAGGTCATCTATCCTCAAAAGAGGATACTTGTCCTTCACTGTTACCCTATTCATCTCTCTACAGTCAATGCATAGTTTCAAGGTACCATCCTTCTTTCTTACAACAGGACTAGTGCACCCCGAAGAGAAATATAAGGTCTGACAAAACCTTGGTCATACAGCTCTCGTAATTGCTCCTACAGCTCTGCAAAAGTCATTTTGTAGGGCTACGTTGAAATAGGAGTTATATCAGGAACCATATCGATACAGAATTCAATCTCTGTAAATTGGTAAACCTGGTAACTCACATGCAATTAAAACATCTGGGAGAGACAACTCTCCACTGAAGTATACTCAACTAGAGCCAGATATTCTTGATAACCCTTTCACATCTCATCAAGATTAATTACACCCAAAAGACTGAATTCATAATAACTCTCTGAGTCTTAATTCTCGATTTAGATGCCAATATATTACGCTTAATCATGTAACATATAATTCCACCAGTCTCCTCTTATACTGTATTACGTCTTCAGCATGACGTATCATATTAAAGAGTTTACAGGTAATCTTCTCAACTGATTGCTTTTCCCTTATTCTGTACAATAGCCGATACAGGTAATTATCCTCCCTTAAAGGTGGATGGAAGTATCTTAGAAATCCCCCTTTAACTCAAATTATGTGTTGCAGTCAGAACTGACAGCTTGCCATAAAGAGTACAAGAGTGCTTCGTCTTCATTAGACATTTTCCAATTCCCCCATCAAAGCATATTCAAACAACTGTCAAACTTGATTAAATGTTATCAAGCTTTTATTAATCTCGGCTATCCTGGCCACAATTGTTGCACGTTTAAGTCCAAAAGGAATGCTTGTACTACTTACAATGACTACCTTAACCCTTGAGTTATAGTTGCCTCTAACCTACCCCTATACTAGATAGGTGTAGTAGGGTTGGAACTATAACCACAACTTGAACTTGAAAAGACTGATTATCAATATTGTCTCAAGAGAAGAAACAATTCACATTCACTGCGCTGAAAAGATATAAAAATCAACAGAATTCAGAATATAGCATATACGCAGAATTGACATGTCTCAAGTTCTCGGTTGAAAAAGAAATTACATCTGCTGAACGATCGAAGGTATCAGCATCGCATCCTGCAAAAATCTTGTTGCAGAAGCAACATCATTGCAATGCTAAGCCACCAGCTCCTCATTCAGTTATTCCCATTGTCAACAGCGATCATCAGGCCTTCTAAATCCATCTCTACCCCTACGCCTAACAGGATGCATAAGGGGTAGAACCTCGTGCTCAGAAGATCAATTATCATCGATCTCATCGATCGATGGAGCGATTCACGCTCAAGGCAATCAACAAGGAGCAAAAATAAACAAATAGTTCAAATAATCATAAACATCAACAGACACCCTAACGGTTACGCGGAATTCCTAATGCAAGGAAGACTTTTCAAAGACATGACCGAACCTAATTCACTGCAGTAGTTTAACAGAAAACACAACTTCGAAAACTAGGGCCACAACTCAAACAACTAAGCCCTGACACAGAACCAGGCTCTAATACCAACTTTGTCACGACCCAAACTAGGAGTCATGACCGGCGCTAGGGAACGGGAATTCTTTCGAATCCGGAACCCGTAGCAAGCCTTAGAAAATAAAATCATACAATAATTATATAAAAGTACGACCAAATTAAAATTTTTCTGAATCAATATATAAAATAAATACTCCAAATCCTTTTATAAATGAATACATATTCGTACAATGTTCAAATACAAATTCTCAGAGTATTTAATATCCAAACAAAATAATACACTTCCAATATAGTGACACTACTACTGCAGTTTCTAGAATACAATTCAAAGTTTAGAATATACATTTGTATAAAACAGCCGGGACTGAAGAACACCGGCGAGGAACTCTATAACTAAGGTCTGACGATATGGAATCTCCTGAAAAAAAATAATTGAGGGGGGTCAGACCTCACTGAGTGAATTATTATACTATATATACATGCAAACTAAACCATAACAATCAGGCATTCTTATATATATATATATGTATATACACACATTTCACACGAATGCCAAACTTTGCTTTTATAAATATACTAAATGTAGAAAACGTTTGTTTTAATTCATGAAGGATCCATAGAACCCTAAATAATAACAACCTCAAACAATCCCATCATCACTCTAGCCATACAGGCTCACTTGATTCCAAATAGAACACTTATTCCAATTTGGACAGCAGACTGGCCCCGAGACACTAAGTCGACCGAGCTCCAGCAGTCTGACTGTCAGTGTGATTGGCCCCGAGACACTTGGTCAACCGAGCTCCAGCAATCACACTATCCATCACCTCACATCTCAATCAACCCAATAGATCATTCAAGTCACTTATGGACAGTAGACTGGCCCCGAGACACTAAGTCAACCGAGCTCCAGCAGTCTGACTGTCAGTGTGATTGGCCCCGAGACACTTAGTCAACCGAGCTCCAACAGTCTGACTGTCAGTGTGATTGGCCCCGAGACACTTAGTCAACCGAGCTCCAGCAATCACACTATCTAACATACCATTAATCTTAGTCAAATCAATTAAATCAATTATAATCAACCAATTTTAACTCTCACTCAATCCTTATCTACCGTACCGGTACGTACACGGTCCTAGTGCTGCCCACTAGGAAGCACGTTCTATTGATATCCTTCACTTCGAATAAATCATTCATTCGAAAAAAATAATTAATGTAGAACCATATTCATAATAGTAAAACCAACCATATATATATATACCAAAAATATACCTAAAATATACCCAGTATATTTCAGGTATATATATATATATAGTCAAATAAAATATGAAATAAACTAAAGATAAATCATTAATATAGTTAAAAACAATTTAAACGAGTAACAATAATATAACATGCATTATCTTAAAAATATACTTAAATATGCAAAAGATATACCCTAAGTACTCAAATCATTTAATAAACCATTTATGTATAAATATTCATTTAAATACGTGTTTGTGTTTAACATATATTCACAAATATACTAAAAATAAACCTAATTATCTAGCATGCATATATCAAAAATAAACCCTAAATATACCACTAATGTGTTAGGTTTAATTTAATAATAAAACATTTATTTATTCGGAAATAAATAAAAAAAATATACCAAAAATAAACTTAAAAATAATTTAAGTGTAGGTTTATAATTTAACATGCAATTATTTAAGAATAAACCTAAAATCTACTGAAACTATACCTAAAGTATACTAATCATTTAATAAAATAATTATGTCTAAGTGTACATTTTAAAACATGTGTATATTACTCAAATGTATTAAACCTAAACCTAATTGTTTAATGTGCATATATCAAACTAACATGCATAATTATTTAATATGCATATATATAAGAATGCAACCCTAGATATACCAAAAATATTATAATTTAAATCATTTTTTTAAAACATACAATGAAAATGAAAAATTCTAAATAATGCACCATATATGCAGTGCATATATATACAGTATAATAACTCACATGTTAGCGCTCCACGAGACAAACTCGGCGGGCCTGATCCGTTAGGCCTCGGTCTCGGCGCAGCTAGACAAACAAATGACAACATGAAATCAGAATAAATTTAACAAAAATTCTAAAGACTCGATCTAGAATTTTAGACACAGCTTTAGAATATGAATTTGACCGGACATCACGTTTTACGAGAATTCTACCGAAAATCCGGCAGAACCTCCCCTGTAAAACGGACATCTCTCTACTCAAAGAGTAGAGCCGGTCCTGCAAAGAAATACACTTCGGAATAAACACAGGATTACAATCAAAATCCCTCGGTCGGACTCCAAACTACAATTCACCGACCGAGGTTCACAATTCACAGAATATTTATAAAATACCGAAAATGCCCTTATATAATATAAATACATTTTATAAATCCAAATTACGTAATTAACCCTAAAACATACTAAAAATCAATAAAAACCCATTTATTTAGAAAAATAGTATATTATATATAATTTGAAAATAATTTACGAAAAATAGTTTTAATTAGTTAAAAATACTAAAAATTTGCAGAAATCATTTTTATACCCTAAATAACTATTAAAACCAATTTAATTACATTTTTAACCAATTTAGTGTAAAATTACCAAAATACCCCTATATATATATATTCACTATAAATGTTCAAAAATTCACCAAAAATTATATAATTACTCAAAAATTAATTTCTCAGCATATAATTCAATAATATCAATAAATATACTCAATTTACCAATTTATTTCAATTAAACACATAATTAACCCTATTTTTCAAAATCACCTAAACTTAATAAATTCCAAATAAATACATAAAAATTCACAAAAATTACAAATAAATTTCTATAATTCATTTCAACTCCTATAATCACCATAAAACACAATTTCATAATTTAATTAATTAATTTTCGAAAATTAGAAAATAATAATAAAATAATCAAAAATTCACAAAAATTAAAATAAATTCCAAAAATTCTAAAAAAATTACAGCATGTAGATTAAGATTCCAGGAACAAAGTTTGTGAAGAAAGTTTTCATGAATCAATCAAATTGAAGCTAAAAAAAATTCGAAACCCAAAATGGCTGATTTGAAGAAATTGAAACCTAAGCAATTCTAGACCAAATCAAGTGAAACAAAGCTTGGAATCATACTTACCAGAGCTCAAGGAGAAGCTAGAGACCGAAATCATCAAATTTGGTGGCCGGAAAGTGCTTGGTCGGAGTTAAGTTGATTTTTAGCTCTTTGAAGAAAATCCGGCCAAAACTCACCGGAAAAGAGTGTTTTAGGTGGTGGAAATGGTTGGAGGTGGAAGAGGAAGGCTGAGAGGCATAGTAACAGGAAGAAAACCAGCTTGAAAGTGGCTGGAAATGGAAGAAAACGTTTTGGGAGGAAGAAGATGAAGGAGGGGCAAAAGTGTAAATAAAGGGAAGTTTTGGTTTTTTTTTGATAAAAATTTATGTATATATGTATATATATATATATTTACACTATATATTATAATAATATAAAATTTCACACACATTAAATATACACCACACACATATTTTAATATGTTTAATAATTTATAAACTTAAAATTAATTAATACAAAAATTAAATAATAAAATTAAGGAAATTAATTAAGCTCTAATTAATTTAAATAAATACACATATATACATTTTATTTTAGCACTTTAAAATTATATATGAGTTCATGCAAATTCATAAAACTAGTCAAAATAAATAGTATTAATTTACTTACGTGTCAATTTTTCCGAAAATATAATTTCCGAAAAAAATTTTACGTAAAATACTTAAAATAATATAAAATAATTAAAATTAGCTTTAAACAAACAACAAACTCATAAAATATCATAAATATATATACAAAAATTATTAACACTGCATATCCCGATGCAATATAAAAATATTTAAAAATTCGGGATATTACAGTGACAATATGTCTATCAATCAAGAACAGCTCAAAAGATGAAAGTCTTGGCTACAATTAAATTTGAATAAACATTGCACATCATGATAGCTTCATGAAAATAAAGGACTAGAATACAACAAAAAAATAAAAAAAAAAGGAGCAGTAGTAGTGAGAATATATATAATTCCAACAACAACAAATTAAGCTATTGGTATAAGAGACATTAAAAATTGAAATCCAAGCACATTAAAGATATGCTTTGAACATACTATCATTCTTGTTGGTAATGGCAGCTACCTTCATAAAGCTCCAGACATAGGCTCCCAAATCAAGAGCTGAGCTGCAAGCTCCAAAATTGTCATAAAAGTAAGCTTCAAGCATCGAGCATTCCAAGGAGTTAAATATGTCCACCGGTCAGTATGCTCTAAGCACCTAGCATGGAATACCCATCAAATAGTGAGTTCTAAATATTGATAACCCACGATCACCGGGCTTCAAGCATCCAACACCTATGGAACATTGAGAACTGAGTGCCAAGTATTAAGAGAATAAGATAATCGAGCACGGGGTTCTGTAACTTCTTACCGCTGACCGTTGACATGAAGGTTATGTACAAAAGATAGTTGGACATCTAGAATTCTAATTCTCATCTGAGTTTTGTTTTTATTTAAAACTCATCTCGAGCTTGATGGATAAAGTCTAGTATATTTAAATGACATCATGATCAACGTATGAATCTCAAAGGCTGCCCTACTAAGTTTTGAAATAGATGAACCAAGAAGATGAGTTTAAAGTTGAATCTCAGATTAAGAATTAAACATTGAGCATGAAGCACCCATCAAGGCTTCATCGAGCACCAAGTTTTGCTAAGTTATCCAAGCACTAAAAAGTATCGAGGCCTTGTACATAGTTCTCCTGAATTAGAAACCACTAAGTATTTGTTTAGCATTCGAGCATCGAAGCCTAAAAGCAGTTAGACACCTGGATCAGGTACTCAAATGCTACTCACACATAGTGATGGAATAAAGCTAAATATCTATATGTTTTCTTCTAGATTCACAAAGCTGGACCACATGGCCTCATACCAAGATTAAAGACGACGAGTTTTAGATGAGTGGCTCTCAAAACCAAAACTGAATATCAAATGAACACTAAGCATTGAATGTCGAACAACAATTCTTTGAACACCTAAAACTCTGAGAATTGAGCATGGAGAATTGAGCATCAAGCTTTAAAACACCAAAGCATTGGGATAGTCAGACATTTGAGTCTAGTTTATTGGGAACAAGCTCTAGGCTACAGTCTGAGTCACAGTAAGAATCTGAATCTAAAATTCGCTGAAGTGCCAAACCTCTACCAAACATCCATTACCAGACACCTAACTTCATAGACATGCAGACTCCTAGCAACGAGCAATAAATCCTAGTTAATCCTCAAAAGATAAGTTTCTGTCTTAAATCATTTGATTATTTATTTTCATACAACATCTATGACGAAAGCACATTTACACCTCCAGTTAAAGACGTATGCTCATGAAAAGGATTACTCTATCCCACATGATATTTATATATCTACATGAACACCAAAGTCTCATCAAGATAAGTCTTCTATTTATTATTTGTTAAGAGAAATCATGACTTATTGCATGGAAATATTTATATATTTATATATGCACACTTATAAAAATAAACATGCACCCTCTTATAGCTCTGTGCATAGAAATTTGAAAAACATATGCCAATCATATTAGTATATATTCATCATCTGACCATTAATTGCTAGGGAGATCAAACAATCCCAAGATCTTCATTCTTCTAATTATTTGTTATTATAGTGAAATAATACAAGCATAGATGCTACTTTAAGCATCTTAATGACAATGCTTAGAGTTGTCAACGATAAAAGATAATGGCCTTTGGGAATTTGATCCAGCCGTTAATCTCGAAGAAGTATATTTGGATAGTATATTCTCATGAAGCTAGATATACACAAAATGCTAATGAATTGGATGCACACAAACTTGGGCAGTTCATGGCACTAAATTAAAGCTAATTAAAACTCGGATATTCAACATTATATAAAGTAAAAGTCATGGCAGCATCTTCAAGGACAAGGTCATTCAAACAACAATTAAAGTAAACAATGAACATAAATATTCATTAAACTCGAAGGTGGGATAAGAGGTCATCAAGAGATAAGTTTTCCTTCTCAATTATTTATTTTTAATTATTTAATTATTTCTTTTTTCATTTATCTTTACTTAATTATTTATTCTTATATGAATATTTATAGTTTGTCACATAAGCACGCTTATACATCTACACATAGATGTTCATCCATATATATATGATTATTATTCGTGCAAAATATACATCAATTACATTTGATATATTTATTACATGAGGACTGATCATTAAATGGAGATCAATTAAATGATCCCAAAACTATTGTTCTTTTATCTATCATTACAGATAAGGAAAATGTATTTACTGAAGACACTACTTTAACCACCAATCAGTCTAAGTGGTCAGACATTTTGATCACCTCACTTGACATCAACTTGCAGAAATTGTCAAATGACATCCAACACACTATCGAGCAGTCATCATTATGGTAGTTGAAACGTCTCATCTTCTGACACACAAGCAGATGGGACAGTTACGAGATTTAAATTTAAAAAAAAGGCATCAAAATGACATAGGGGTTATCACCCCTGTGCGCATTACTGCCAATTGTCCCTCCACGTTGAGCATCTAAAGCTCCAACATCAATGTCTAATAATTGAAAATTAGCACACTTAAGTCGCTTCTATAGTAATGAGGTTCGACACTCAGGCTATACTTTTAATGCACTGAGACTATATAGAACTTGGGCCATGCTTCTAATGCACTAAGAATAAGTCTAGTATCTAGAAACTGGCACCCTCATGTCACTTCTATTATACTGAGGTTTCGAGCATATAAGCCTCGCATCCTTGCACCAAGCATCTAAGCCTCGAGCATCTAAGACTAGTATCTAGAAACTGGCACCCTCAGGTCGCTTCTATAGTATTGAGGTTCAGCACTCAGAGTGCTTTTAATGCACCGAGCATCAAAAATCTAGTGACGACTGGTTCTGTCATGTTGTCTCTATACTGGCGGGTTAATCCCTTACATATCCATTTTTATTACATGTTTTATACGTCTAAGTCCATCTGGCACTTCCAATATGTTATTATACAATGATTTCAAGACTCGGTACTGAGCTTTATCTTTTCCTATGATTGAAGTTGGCCACCTTAGCTCACTCTTCCATATCAAACGCAGTGATTCAAGTAGTCTCTCTCTCGATGAAAGAATGATGTTTCCATTACCTTACAGACTTGGATACATAGGACATAAATATCCTAACAGACTTTCAGAAGGGACTCTTGATATCCTATATCAGTATCATATTCTAATAAGGGTTACATTCACCCAAAGAGGATCATTACTTGAATAAGAAGAAAGGAAATTCTATTTCAATTAGGAAGATTAGTCTACAAAGGAAGTCTCCTTCTTTTCTAAACAAGACAATCCTACAAAGTTAAAGAATCATATTCCTAAGAGGTTTGAGCAATACATTCTCCTATAAATATATCTCATGTCATTCATTCTCATCATACAACATCACCAAGACATCATTCCATCACTCAATTATCACATCATCCAAGCAATCACTCTTTATTCTCTATTCTATTATACATATTCGCTTTATTATATTTTTTCTCATCCATTATTGACTTAAACTTCAAAGTGTTTATGGGAAAAACCCTGCCCCTTTACCTATTCTCCTCATCGATGCAGGTTCCACAAGTAAGAAATATTCATTTGGAGTTATCAATAAGTATTTTCTACATAAGGAATAGCCTAGAGACCCCATATCATTAGGTAAACGTGTGATGGTGGCCATCATAACACTGCCCCTCTAGAAAATGCCCATGAAACAATGCCAACGTTTAAAATACAATCCATAAGAAGCCAATGTTGATTTAAGCATCAAACTGACCTTCACTTATCCTCTTTAATTACTTCTCTACTTTTTCTGACATATTTTTCCTCGCATGTTCCTAGTGTGAGTTTAAAATAAGGATTCATTTCCATTAAAAAAATAAGAATATTTTTGGTGAACTAGAACAGAGACGGCTGCAATTAAGTGGTCATATCATAGAGGATTCAATCATACAACATGCACAATCTGAGAAGGGAGAGGCTGAGAAGCATAGTCATAATATGACAACGATGTATCTATCCATATATATAGATTGGATGCATGGTTGATAACCAGTAGAAACATAGTTGATGCGTATTTAGGCAATCCTGGAACAATGTTCTTTCCCTCTAACATGGTTATCAACCATGCAACCAACTTTTCCATGAAATAAAGAAACCTCTCTCCTGCACATACGTGATGCAGGGTTCAGAGTGAATGAGTGACAAACAAACAATAATCAACAATACGTCCGTAAGGTAGGACGTGCCTTAACTCAGTTTTAGAATGTGCCACATCATTTTGAACTGAGGCATGTGGAATTGTAATCAGTTGGCTTTCATCTATACTATATATTTCATGACCACATATACATCCTATTTGCTTACACTTTGTAACTAGAATCAGATAATATAATTACACTTTGTAATTATATTTCATGACTCCAAAAACTTGATGCAACCTTAGAAAGACCACAAAGAACAGGCATTGCCATCATAAAGCATTAATCTATGAAACAAAATATAATAAAAAGAGTAAATTCCAAGAAGAATAATACTAACCCACAAGGCCATAAACCTTAGCTAAAACAATGAACATATTTGTACCGGTGAACATATTTGCCCCTAAAACAATTATTAACGCATTTAAATACAAAAGTTTTAAAAACAAAACAAAATTTTGTAATCCCTCGTTTAATAAAGGCTTTAAAAATTATTTACATATTAATATACTCATTATTTTATGAAATTAACATTTAGTAAGTATTTTAATATGAAAACCTCAATTAATTGATTATATTTATTTGTATTTTATTTATATATTCAACACAACAGCAATCATGTATGATGTGTTATACTTTTTAATTTATATTTTTATCATGAATTATATGTATATTTAGTTCTTAGTTCAGAATTTTATAAAAGATCTAAAGCCATATAAAACCATTCATTTGATTTGGTTTCATTCCATCTGAAATTAATTTTCTTGATTCATTATGATTTTAAAATGTAATTCAATTTAAAATTTTAAAGCAGTTTGATATATATTTTTTTCCCCATTTCCTGTTTAGCTCTATTTAAAAAAAAAAAAAATGCATTGTCATATGGTTGATTCGTTATATTTTTGTTGAGTTTAATTTTTTTTTTGTTGAGTTTAATTTTTTTTTATTGGGTGTATTAGCTGATTGTTGTGCCTATTTGGATATATTTTTTTTATTAATGTTGTACACTCCTTTCAGCAATGAGACTTTTTTATGCTAAAAAAATTATTAATTTTGAAATTTGGTATAAAATTATAATGGAATTGCCAAATTAGAGTAGAACTGGTGAAATTATTATTTTTTGGTCTAGTCACAAAAAGTCAAAAAAATTAAGTTGTTTAATTACTATAATTATTATGAATATTATTATTACCATCGTTGCTCAAGCCACTGCTTTTGATCTAGATTTGCAAAACTTTCAAGCCATATCAAAGATTTTCCAACGTGAAGTTTCCATTTTATTTTTAAATTTTTAGTTTTATTAGAAACATAGGGTTTGTTTAACGGATTCATCATTTCATTTTTAAAATAGTAAAAAAATTTACAATATGATTTATTATTATTATTTGACAATTCTCTCTCTGAATTAGATTGAGAAACTCAAGGGATAAAAACTCATGAATAAAAGCCACTTAAGCAAATATTTACCCACATCAAATTAGAATGTTGCGAACTCACCAAACTCTCTATGTGTTAAGAGGTTAAACAGGTTGAGAAATATATGAGTTAACATGAAATTGAGAGATGTTTGTATTTTGTCAAGGTAAAACTTGTGGATGCCATTAGAAGAAGTGTAGGTGGTCCATCAAACAAATTTGTGGGCATCATAAAAAAAAAAAAAAAAAAGGGGAAATCCAAACTATTGCTCAATAACTTGATGGCGGCATCTACATCAGCACTACTACTCGATGCATAAAAGCTGCAGTAAAGCTAAACCAAGAATTGTTGGAGTATTTGCTTCAAAATCTGGTGGATTTCCCCTCAATTGGGTACGTTACGACTTATCACTCTAAAATTTTTTGCAAAATATGCTGAAGGACTAAAAATAAGTATACAAAACACTCAGTTCTGAATGCAACGTGAGAAGCGCCTGTAGCTCAGTGGATAGAGCGCCTGTTTCCTAAGCAGAAAGTCTTATTCGACCTTACCTGGCGCGTGCGGTGATTTGAATTTTCTTTTTATTTGACAGTAAATTATTTCTTTGCAGATTCTTAAAAGGTGTAAAACATGTGGAGGTAAAGGAGCAATAGAATGTCCAAGGTGCAAGGAATCAACATATCCGCTACAAGTAAACATTTGTTACTTTGTTTGACACACTCATTGTCATTGACTAGTTTTGGTTAATGGGTTTTGCCAATATTTAAGACCAAAAGTTAACAATTACAAACTTTTTTTATTTTCAAATGATATTTGTATCTGTTTGCCAATACTTCAATGTTATTTTGTTTGTGATGATAATAATACCTTCAAAATATCACCAGAATAGCAGTGATGATGTTTAGTTTGATTGACAAAAGCAAAGGCTTTGGCCTTTGACTGTGAGAATCATGGAGATTCAGAATGTGTTCTGTGCTATTATTCACAGTGAACATAAATAAAAAAGAAATAATCACTAAAATTGAATATAATTCTACTATTGATTTTTTTTTTTTTTTTAGAAAAAATGATTAGGATTACAATGTTCTGAAATTGGTAATGTTTCTTCAGGGATTAGGAAAAAAGAAAAAGAATGGGAACATATTCGAGCGTTGGAAGTAAGGCAGCCTCACCTATCTTAAAAGTTAACATATTGATAGATAAATTAATCATTACTGTTCTTTTTACTTAACTACCTAATTTGATACCTAAATTTGCCATGCTTCTAATATGTTTACATATTTCAGATGCTTTGACTGTCAAGGATTTGGGCTAAAAAGTTGGGAAGTTGTGGACAAAACAAAGAGGAGAACGATATACAGATAGATATATTTATGTAATGAACGATCAAAGTTACCTGCTGCCCTTTTTTTCATGGACAAAAGAATATCACATGGTTTGCTCTTTGATTAAATGTTCGATAATTCATTAACAGCAAAACAATGCACTAAAGATCATGTCTAATGAGCAAAACTATGAAGCATAAAAAATTTACAAGGCCAATTAAGGACCCATCAAACTGAAAATATGTACAACTTCATGGCAGCAATAGAATCATTCTTCAGTAATTACTAATGTCAAATCTGATCTATAGAGAAGAAATCATCCCTACCATGCCAGTAATTGCTAGCAAAATCTACCGCTGTTGCTGCTACTTTTTCTCCTTTGCTTTGGCTTTCCAAGCATTTAACAAAGATTTAACAACAGCCCAACTGTTTCCACCACCTAATTCAGATAATGTAAATATTAAATTTGTAACTCAAACAAAATTATAGAATATATTATTGATTATCTTTGTTGAACCAAAACTTTTACATGAAAATCATTACATTATCGTCCTTGAACCAAAACTTTTACATACAAAATGGCTCGATGAAAGCCTCAATTTGTAAGAATTGTCAATATTATCAAATCTATTTTATGAAGAAGAAATCACCTAGCCATACACATCTCACATAATTGTTGGGCAAAAATCAGTGCAAAAGTGTTATTTAGCATGACAACCCATTCAGAATTAAGTTCTCTTGTGTTGAAAGGTTAAATAAAATAACACCATACACAACAAAAAGGCAAAAATCTAACTTGAATATAAAAAGAAGCTTCCTCAGAAGCACTTTGTTTCAGTTGTTTGTCTTTGTGCTTTTGGATACAAAGGTGGTGATGACAACACCGAGTCTGGGAACACTTGCTGTTCGTAGACAATGAAAGGATGATTCAAGGGCATATCGACTATCCACCTTTCATTAGCATCTCTTTTAGAGCACATCTTCAAGAATCCTTTCCTTCCTATGACATGTAGTAAGGCCTTATGCGAAATTTCGATGTCAAAGTAAGATTAACAATCAATTGCTCTCTCGGTAAGTCAGCTTGCCATGCCGGCCTTCCCATCATCACCTCAACCACAGTGCAACCTACAGACCAAATATCCCAATCAGAAGTGATCTCACCTATGAAGACCAATTCAGGAGGTATATACAGAGGAGTTCCTCTGAAATTAGCCTTCCTAGATACTTTTTTCTTGGGCTCTTCTTCTTCATGTGGTTCTTTAGCCAACCCCAAATCAGGAATCTTGAGTTGACTCAAAACACTACATTTATCAGAAGAAAAACAAGATTGTTGGCTGGTTAAGATCACAATGAACATACCCTTCCTTGTGTATCTAGTATAATCCTCTTAACAACATCTGATCGCCTAATATCAGATTCGCGGATCTTGCCGCCATATCTGATCATTAAATACAAAAAGAAGCATCAGCAGCGTATTCAAGCAATAAATCATAAACAAGTCTCCATAGTAGATCAAACCTTAAACTATAAGCATAAGCCATAAGATTGAACTATTTCTGAACAACCCGGGAATTTGCAAGATCCTATATTCTTTCTGAAGGAAGCACTGTGCTTCAAAAGAGAAAATTTGGCAACCAATAATGGCTCCGATGGATTTCTGGCCATACGGACCTGAACCAATACACTCTCCACGAGTCCATTCTTTGTGGGCAGAAAAGGAAGATGACGATGACTAGGATCAAACACCATGCTTTCAACTATGTCGATCCAATCTATTAAACTGACAAACTGATGAGACTTTTTAAGGTTACTATAACTGAAAAATTGACCAGTTTTATAGATGACAATAAACGATGTTTTTTAAACCGACTCTAAAAATATCATTTTTTAAAACCAACTCTAAAAGTAGTTGTCAAATTCTGATTCTATTGGACCAGAAATGACAATTAACATTTTTAACTAACAAAAGAATCAATATTAGTTCAGGATTGGCAGTAGCTTTTTTTGGTGTTAATCAAGTGTTTTTGTTTCCTACTCGGTGAAGGATATTTGATAACTAAAAATATTGTTTTAATACTAAAAGTGCTTGTTAAATTTTCATTGGTACCCCTACGAGTAGTTTAAGTAGCAAAAAGTGTATACATCTTGTTAAGGAGCACATCTTATTGAAGAGAAGAGAGTTCGGAACCTTTACCCATTGTGTTATTGAGAATTAACCACCTCTACAAGTTATTCCAAAAAAAAATTCACCGACTAAATTTATTAATATATATAAAATTGATCACCAAATTAACATTGTTCATCTACAATGTCACCTTTGCTCCTTAATTTTACAACAACTTCAATTCTGCCACTGCTTAGGCAAGAACAAAAATTATGGTTCAAAACGACGTCATTTTTTTCCATATAATATAAGCCGCCTCCTATAATACAACAAATTATATCATGGACCCCATCCATATTACAATATGGACTAGGGTCATTCACACGTGTGAAACACACTTTTTTTTCTTCTTTTTTTTTTTTAATACACGAAAGCTCCAAAGGCTTTCCAGAATCATCCTTAGAAGATGACGACATTTCCCATTCCTCCCACTCCAAGGAGTCTCCTCATTCTTGATTCCAGTAGAAATTCCATTTTCATGGTCATGATCACCTTCTTTGTCGTTCTAATGGAAGCAGTTTTGGTTATTCTTATCTTAAACTCTCCTCTGCTGAAGATTTTGTAGGAATCACCCTCCTTACTCTTATTAAAGTATGCTTAATTTAATTTCAATTTTATTTTATTTTTTTGAATTAATTATTATTTTTTTGATATCCAGTGGAGATGAAGGTTAAGGACAAGTGGCTTGCTTGTGTTTCTCTTGGAGAGCAGACTTTCTGTATTGACATTTCTGATCAATTAAGCATCTTTCCCTCAACTCAATTTTTTTGTTGATTTGTAAGGGAGTAATTATTCAACCATAAAAATCTCTACTTTCTTGGTCTTTCTTTATTCCAATGTAACTATCATATGATCTTAGCAATACTATGGTTGCTCTGAGTGGTAGTACAACTTATATTACAATTTGCTTCCTCTATCTTTTGTGAAGACACATTGCCATATTCATGCTTCTCTGCATATTCACATGAACCAAACGTATGTTTCATTGAATTAGACTTGCATTCATTAGTTGAAATGTATAAATTCATTTATTATTGATTAGAGGCTCATTATAATTTTAATATATTTGTTTGTCAAATTCATTTATTTAGTTTTTCTATTTAATAAGCTTTTATGTTTTATATTATGAACTTACATTATTTGTTAGACATTTTCAAAATAGTCACATATAGTTATATCTTTTAACAAAAAGACATGACTAGTACCAAGAAACATATCTACTTATTTAAATATACATGTCTATTACCAAATCGTAACCACTAATTCATCTTATACAGATAAAGAGTTAGTTTTCAGTATGAATTAATTTTCTATCATAAATCAATTTTGCATAAAATATCATTATAAACACCCAAGCTTCATTGTATCTTGAAGGTAAATTGTACACTACAAATATTGCCTTTAGGAAAGTGTGATTCTTACATGCCTTGGAGCAGATTTTTCAAGATTCTTGTTACAATTATCCAACAATCTAAAGGTGATATTTCTCTTATAGAAATCTGCATCCATGGCAACACTTAAAGAATTAGCAACTAGTATAGTGAAATTAGATCATTTTGATAGTGAAAATTTTATGAGATGGCAAAAGAGAGTGCGTTTTTTTATTAGTTTCTCTATAAGTAGTATCTATTTTAAACACACTAAGACTGGGAGAGAAAGACAATAAGACCCTTAAAGAATTAAGGAAGAGGTAAAAATGGAACACTGATTATGAGATATGTAGAGGACACGTTTTGAATGCAATGAGTGATTCATTTTTTGACATCTACAACTATGTGCCTACTACAAAAGAACTTTGGGAGAGATTGGAGAGTTAGCTCATGCAAGAGGATGACACAAGTAAGAAGTTCATTATCTCTTATTTTAATAATTATAAAATGAATGATTCTAGGCCAGTTATGGAATAATTTCATGAGTTAGAAAGAATTCTCAATAATTTTACATAACATAATATGCATATGGATGAGTCTATCATTGTGTTTAATATTATTAACAAATTTCCCCCTTCATGGGAAGATTTTAAGAGAAATTTAAGACATAAGAAAGAATATATTTCTCTTGAGCAACTTGCTAATAGCCTTCGTGTAGAAGAAGAAATTCACGAGAAAATATGAATTCAAGATGACTAAAGAGCATTCTGCTCATATCTCTAAAGTTCATGTAATGGAAGAAGGACAACTCTTTAAAATTTTAAACAAGAGGACAATTCAATATAACAATACCCAAAAATTTAAAAATAAAAAGAAGAACAAAGGTGGTTGTTATTTTTGTGGCAAAGAAGGACATTACAAGTATGAATGTCAATACTTCAAGAAAAAAATAAGAAAAGATGAATAATAAAGAATCTTTTTCTAATGTTGCAAATAAAAATTTGATTACAATGATTCTGAAATCAATCTTCTTGAAGATCATGATATGAGCTGGTGGATAGATTCGGGTGCAACCCATCATGTCTGCAAAGACATTATTTTGTTCAAGAATATGGAGCAAGTTGTTGATGGTATTATTTTGAACATGGGAAATGCTACTTCAGCACCTGTTTTAGGTATTGGTAATGTAGAACTAAAGTTTACTTCTGGTAGGAAATTAATTTTGAGAAATGTGTATTATGTACCAGAAGTTAGAGAGAACTTAGTTTCGGGTAGCATTTTAAACAAGTTTGGTTTTAAAATTGTATTTGAGGTTGACAAGTTTGTGCTATCTAAAGGGGGCATATTTATAGGAAAAAGGTTATGTATGTAATGGTATGTTTAAACTCAATGTACATATTAATAATAGTAGTAGTAGTGTTTCTACCTATGTTGTTAATTCTTCTTATTTATGGCATAATAGGTTAGGTCATATTAGTTTTAAAATAATTAGAGACGTAATTAAACTTGATTTAATTCCATATATTGATCAAAACTATGAAAAATGCACTACTTGTATGTTAAAAAAAAACTAGAAATACTTTTCAAAAATTGAAAGAACATCAAATGTATTAGATTTAATACATAGTGATGTGTGTGATATGCATATTACTCCTTCCTTAGGTGGAAAGAAATATTTTGTCACATTTATTAATGATTTTAATAGATTTTGTTATGTGTATTTATTACATTCTAAAGATGAAGTAACTGAAAATTTTAAAATCTATAAAAATGAAGTTGAATTGCATTGTGAGACATTTATAAAATGTCTAAGGTCTAATAGGGGAGGAGAGTACTATAATCCTTTATATTTTGAGTCCACATGGATAGTTTATGAAATTACTGCCCCATAACACCACAACAAAATGGAGTAGCAGAAAGGAAAAATCGAGTGCTAACTAAAATGGTAAATGCTATGATGTCTAATTCTGGTTTGAGCCAAGGATTTTGGGGTGAAGCAATGCTTACAGCATGTCACATTTTGAACATAGTTCTTAATAAAAGGAGCAATACAACCCCATATGAATTCTGGAATAAAAGGAAACCAAACTTGAATTATTTTAGAGTTTGGGGATGTCATGCTATAGTAAAAGTACTTGAACCTAAATGGAAAAAGTTGGGAGAAAGGGGAGTTGAGTGCATTTTTATAGGATATGCATATAATAGAAAGACATATAAATTTATGGTTATTGAACTTAAAGATTTAATACCAATTAACATAGTTATTGAATCAAGAGATGCCATATTTGATGAATAAAGGTTTAAATCGATTCCTAGATTTAAAGATAAATTTCCAGAGCAAAACAGTTCAAACTTGGATAAAGGTAAGCAAATTATAGACAATGATAAATAAGAAGTTGTTGAACTTCGAAGAAGCAAAAGAATAAAGAGGAAACCAATGAGATATGAAGAAGAATTCTTTGTATATCTTATGGAAGGAATAAGAGACTAAGTTAGCAATCAAATACCATATTGTTATAATACAGAAAGTGATCCTTAAACATTTGAGGAAGCCTTGAAATCATAAAATGCAGCTTTCTAGAAAGAAGCAATTAATGATGAGATGGACTCAATAATGGGAAATAATACATGGAAATTGGTTGACCTGCCTCTTAGTTCTAAGCCAATTTGATGCAAATGGATATTTAAAAAGAAAATGAAAGTTGATGGAACTATTGATAAATTTAAAGCCAAATTAGTGGCAAAAGACTTTACACAAAAGCAAGGGATAGACTATTTTGATACATATTCTCTAGTGGCTTGAATAGCTATTATAAGAGTGCTAGTTGCATTAGCTTCCATCCATAAAATGGTTATTCATCAAATGGATGTGAAAACATCATTTTTAAATAGAGATTTGAAAGAAGAGGTTTATATGCAATAATCTAAAGAATTTGTTGTTTTTGGACAAGAAAAGAAGGTGTGCAAATCTGTTAAGTTTTTGTATGGACTAAAACAAGCACCAAAACAATGACACTAGAAATTTGACCAAACAGTACTTGCTAATGGCTTTAAAATTAATCAAGCTGATAAATGTGTTTATAGCAAATTTTGTGGTGATGATAGCATCATAATATGTTTTTATGTTGAAGACATGTTGATTTTTAGTACAAACTTAAAACAAGTTGAGGATACCAAAATTTAACAAAGATTTAACAACAGCCCAACTGTTTCCACCACCTAATTCAGATAATGTAAATATTAAATTTGTAACTCAAACAAAATTATAAAATATATTATTGATTATCTTTCTTGAACCTAAACTTTTACATGAAAATCATTCCATTATCGTTTTTGAACCAAAATACAAAATGGCTCAATGAAAGCTTCAAGTTGTAAAAATTGTCAATATTATCAAATCTATTCTATGAAGAAGAAATCACCCAGCCATATATATCTCACATAATTGTTGGGCAAAAATCAGTGTAGAAGTGTTATTTAGCATGACAACCCATTCAGAATTAAGGTCTCTTGTGTTGAAAGGTTAAATAAAATAACACCATACACAACAAAAAGGCAAAAATATAACCTGAATATAAAAAGAAGCTGCCTCGGAAGCACCTTGTTTCAGTTGTTTGTCTTTGTGCATTTGGATACAAAGGTGGCGATGACAACACAGAGTCTGGGAACACTTGCTGTTCATAGACAATGAAAGGATGATTCAAGGGCATATCAACTGCCCACCTTTCATTAGCATCTCTTCAAGAATCCTTTCCTTCCTCTGACATGTAGAAAGGTCTTGTGGGAAATTTCGATGTCATAAAAGTAAGATTACCAATCAATTGCTCTCTAGGCAAGTCAGCCTGCTATGCCAGCCTTCCCATCATCACCTCAACCGCAATGCAACCTAGAGACGAAATATCCCAAGCAGAAGTGATCTCACCGACGAAGACCGATTCAGGAGGCATATACAGAGGAGTTCCTCTAAAATTAGCCTTCCTAGATACTTTTTTCTTGGGCTGCTCTTCTTCATCTGGTTCTTTAGCCAACCAGAAATCAGGAATCTTGAGTCGACTCAAAACACTACATTGATCAGAAGAAAAACAAGATTGTTGGCTGGTTAAGATCACAATGAACATACCCTTTCTTGTGTATCTAGTATAATCGTCTTAATAACATCCGAGTGTATCGCCTAACATCAGACTCGCGGATCTTGCCGCCATATCTGATCATCAAATACAAAGAGAAGCATCAGCAGCATATTCAAGTAATAAATCATAAACAAGTCTCCATAGTAGATCAAACCTTAAACTACAAGCATAAGCCATAATGTTGAACTATTTCTGAACAACCGGGGAATTTGCAAGATCCTATATTCTTTCTGAAGTAAGCACTGTGCTTCAAAAGAGAAAATTTGGCAACCAATAATGGCTCCGATGGATTTCTGGCCATATGGACTTGAACCAATATACTCTCCACGAGTCCACTCTTTGTGGACAGAAAAGGAAGATGACGATGACTAGGATCAAGCACCATGCTTTCAACTATGTCGATCCACTCTATTAAACTGACAAACTGATGAGACTTTTTAAAGTTACTATATGCCTAACTGAGAGCAGAGTAGAGAGAGTGCTTCAGGAAATAACTGAAAACTTGACCAATTTTATAGATGACAATAAACGGTTTTTTTTTAAACTGACTCTAAAAATATCATTTTTTAAAATCGACTCTAAAAATACTTGTCAAACTCTGATTCCGTTGGACCAGAAATGACAATTAATGTTTTTAACCAACAAAAGAATCAATATTAGTTTAGGATTGGCAGTAGCTTTTTTTTGGTGTTAATAAAGTGTTTTTGTTTCCTACTCGGTGAAGGATATTTAACTAAAAATATTGTTTTAATACTAAAAGTGCTTGTTAAATTTTCATTGGTACCCCATGAGTAGTTTAAGCATGAAAAAGTGTATACATCTTGTTGAAGAGCACATCTTATTGAGGAGAAGAGAGTTCAAAACCTTTACCCATTGTGATATTGAGAATTAACCATCTCTACAATCAATTTAAAAAAAAAAAAATTCATCGACTAAATTCATTAATATATATAAAGCTAATCACCAAATTGACATTGTTCATCTATAGTGTCATCTTTGCCCCTCAATTTTGCAGCAACTTCAGTTCTACCACTGACTAAGCATGAACAAAAATTATGGTTCAAAACTGCCTCCTATAATACAATAAATTATTTCATGGACCCCATCCATATTATAAAATGGACTAGGGTTCATTCACACGTCTGAAACACACTTTTTCTTCTTTTTTTTTTTAAATAAATGAAAGCTCCAAAGGCTTTCCAGAATCATCCTTAGAAGATGACGACGTTTCCCATTCCTCCCACTCCAAAGAGTCTCCCTGTTCTTGATTTTAGTAGAAATTTCATTTTCACGGTCATGAACACCTTCTTTGTTGTTCTAATGGAAGCAGTTCTGGTTCTTCTTGTCTTAAACTCTCCTCCGTTGAAGATTTTGTACAAATCACTCTCCTTACTCTTATTAAAGTATTCTTAATTTTATTTTATTTTTTATTGAATTAATTATTATTTTTTGATATCAAGTGGAGATGAAGGTTAAGGACAAGTTGCTTGCTTGTGTTTCTCTTGGAGAGCAGACTTTCTGCACTAACATTTCTAATCAATTAAGCATCTTTCTCTCAACTCAATTTCTCTGTTGATTTTTAGGTTTGGTTTGTAAGGGAGTAATTATTAAACTATAAAAAACTCTACTTTCTTGGTCTTTCTTTATTCCAATGTAACTGCCATATGATCTTATCAATGCTATGGTTGCTCTTGGTGGTAGTACAACTTATATTACAACTTGCTTCCTCTATCTTTTATGAAGACACATTGCCATATTCATGCTTCTCTGCATGTTCACATGAACCAAACGTATTTCCCATCGAATTAGACTTAGATTCATTAGTTGTAACGTAGAAATTCATTTGTTATTGATTAGAGGTTCATTATAATTTTTAATATTGTCACGACCCAAACCCGAGGGCACGTGACCGGCACTAGGGAATGGGTAAGCATAAGGCCCCCGAAACCCGTAGTAAGCCTAAAGGAAAAACAAAATAAAACCATTCATATTTTAAACTTTACTTTAAAACAGAACACATTATCAAACTGATTTTTCTCAGAATACACAATTTACAACTGTTTAAATAATAATGTGTTTCAACATCTCATATTATAAATTGAACTTAAATCTTATACATAAGCGTGTACCGTAAAAATAAACTACATAGTTATGTTTAAACCATACAAATCCTTACTACATATACTACTGCAACAACCTAGATTATCACACAGTACAACTTACAATGACCTACATAAAATAGCCGGTGAAGAAGAAACCCGGCGTGGAGGTGGTCTGAGGTCGAACTCCCAAGCTCCTGAAAAATAAATTGAGGGGAATCAGACCTCGCTGAGTAAGCCAATGAAAAGAGCTGTACGGTTTCAAAACCTTTGAAAACTATATATGTTCATAATGAAAATAATTTATAATATGTAAGTATAGCTTTTGAAAAATTTCGGTAGAACCCTAAACCCAACAATCTATATGGCCAACTGGGCCCATTTATTCCAACTAGACTACCGATCCCCGAGAGCAAGGGCATCAACCGAGGCACCAAGCCGTAGTCATTCACTTAATCCAAATATATGGCACTGGCGGTCCCCGAGAGTAAAGGCATCAACCGAGGCACCCATCCCAATCCATTTTAACCTTACAATTCACTGGCGGTCCCCGAGAGCGTAGGCTTCCACCGAGGCACCCGTCCCAGTTTAACATTCACCAACCATATATATTACGGATCCATCTCTCAATCTCTACCATGTGCACATAGTCCTGGTGAAGCCCACCAGGTAGCCCGTTCTACCAAAATTTCTCAAATCAATTTTAAATAAATAAAATGCATTTAAATCGTAAACAATAGCATTACATTAGATAAATCATATAATCAACATAATAGAAATATGAGTGCATGCATTCTTTAAATAAACACACGCACAGATCGTTCTATTGACTTACAGGATGAATGTGAAGGCTGACGACCACGCGTCTGCCTCGGCCTCACGGCTTCTGCTCCGAGATGATCTAGAAGGAAATAATAATAATCGACTTTTGAAACATGACTAAGGAATCGAAATCAGAAATCAACAAAATAATAAAATTCCAGATTGACTCGAGGAAAATCGGATGAGACTCGACAGACAGGATTTAACCTAACTAACGGTAGGAATTTTACGGATATCACGTTTTACAAGAAAATCTACCGAAATTTCGACAGAGTCTCCTCTGTAAAACGGACATCTCTCTACCAAAGGTAGAGCCAGACCTGCATAGAAAATGTACTTCCAAAATACACAACCATTCACACTCGAGTTGGGCTCCCAAAACTTCAATTTGCCCCGACCGAGATCACAACTCAAAAAAAAGTATCAAAATTAATAATATTTATTTCTCCAATTACACACATACTAAAATAAATAAAATTATATAAAATCTCAATTATTCAAAATTGAACAATTAAATTTGTATTCCATCACCACAATATAAATATAATTATTATCCAAATTAAAAACCTTTGTAATGCATTATATGAATATATATATATATATATATATATATTGGAAATTGGACATTTAAAATGTTACACTACTTAGGAAATTATATCAATTAATTTATAAAATTTATCTAAACCCTTTAAATATTAATAAACCAATTAAAATATATATATTATCATAATTAGTGTAAAATTACATTTTTACCCCCCCTAAAATATATAAATTACATAATGTGCTATATATATACTAAAAATTTTCCTTAAAATTCTTTAATCATGCCAAAAATTTATTTTCTTAAAATAAACCTCCTTAATATAATTAAAATATTTAATCAACCAAAAATTTTCTCCCAAAAATTATTATTTAACCAAAAATTAAATTTGGCATAAACTCAAATATAATTATAAAAATAGTATAAAAATCTCAAAAATTATGATTTGAGTTCTAAAATTTATATTATTCACTAATAACCTCAATTTCAAAATTTTTAACCATAATTTTCGAAATTAACCTAATTATTAAATTTTGACATAAAGTATAGAAATTCCTAAAAAATTGAATAATATTCTAAAAAAATTATTTTCTTTACCCTAAAATTTATATCAACTCATAATAACACCAAAATACCAAATATTATTATTATTTATTATTTTTATAATTAATTCCCGAAAATTCCTAAAATATTATTAAAATATTCAAAAATTCACCAAAAATCAAAATAAATTCCAAAAATTATACAAAAATTCCTAGAGGTAGATTGAGCTACTAGGAATCACTTTTGTAAAGGGGGTTTGCATGAATCAAGCTAGATCAAGTTAAAAAAATTTTGAAACCCTAGAGTTCATAAACTGAAAATCAACCAAAACTCAATCAATTCATGACCAAAGCTTAAACAAAGCTTAGAATGAGCCTCACCGGTGCAAGGGGAGGAGATTGGCACCGGAATGGAGGAAAATGGTGGCCGGACAAAGCTTGGGTGACTTTGGAGCAAACTCTCGGCTTCTCTCTTCCAGCGGCTTCCGGCGGCTCTGCAGGTGACCGGAGGCGAGGGAGAAGGAAGAGGAAGCAGCAGACGGCGGCCGGAGGTGGGGGAGGTGCAGTGATGGTGGTGGTCGAGGGCGTCGCGCAGATGGGGGAGAGGGAGGAGCTTCGGCTCTGTTTTTATTCCTGCATCTATATCATATATATAAATATATACATGTATATAAATATAAATAAATAAATAAATATATATATATATATATATATATATATATATATATATATATATATATATATATATATATATATATATATATACATATACAAACTCATACATATAATTAGATATACATATACATAGATATTATATACACATATACACTTAACCTACTAATATACATACACATATAATATAATAATTAAACCCTACATCTATATTTATAAATATACATATATACATATATTTATAAATATATATATATATATATACATATATTTATTTATATGCACATGTATACACACCTATATATTTATTTGTTTATAAACATACATGTAGCTAATGACTTTAATATAATTTAAAATAACCCTAATAGTGATAATGAAAATGATAATAATAATCACAATAATAACAATCATAAGATAAATAAATATAATATGATGGAAAAATAATTATTTATAGTATAATTTGATAAAATAAAATAAAATAAATAAATAAAATACCCCTATTTATTTAAGTAATATGTAGGGTATTACAAATATATTTGTTTGTCAATTCATTTGTTTAGTTTTTCTATCTAGGAAACTTATATATTTTATATTATGAACTTATATGTAATATCCCGTGTTTTTAAATATTTTTACACTGCATCGGGATATGCAGTGTTAATAATTCTTATATATAATATTGGTATTTTATGAGTTTGTTATTTAATTAAAGCTAATTTTAATTTTTTACATTATTTTAAGACATTTACGTAAAATTTTCCCGGGACTTTCATTTTTCGGGAAATTTACATGTAAGTAATTTAATATTAATTATTTTAAATGGATTTATAAAATTGCATGAGTATATATATATATATATATATATATATATATATATATATATATATAATATATATATATATATATATATATATATATATATATATATACACATGCATGTATATTTACATAATTGATTTAAATTAGGGTTATTTCCATTAAATCATACTATATTATATAGTTAATACTTAATTAGCATGTGTGTATATATATATATATATCGTGTATTTTAACATGTGGTGTAGTTTTTTTTAAAAATATTATATTAATATATTTTAATATAAATTATTAAAGTTATTATATATATATATATATATAATATTTGTAAAATTACAAAACCTACCCCCCCCTTTCTCCTTCTCTTCCCCGATGTCCCCATCCCCTCTCACCACTGCGCACGCCGGCCACCTACCATCACTGCACCTCCCACCATGCCACCTCCTTCCTCCAGTCTATCCGCCGCCTGCAGACGTCTTCTCCGGCACCGGTGAGCTGAGTTTTGGCATTTTGGTCGAGAGTTGACCTCTTCCTCCACACCTCACGATTCCGGCCACCAAAATCCTTCATTTTGGTGTTGTTGAACTCCTCTAAAGCCATAGAAGACGATTCCAAGCTTTGTTTAAGATTAAAACTTGATTTGGCAAGGTTTTTGTCAATTGTTCAATTCGATCATCTTAGGGTTTTTGATTTTTTTTCAGCTTCAAATGATTTATTCATGAAAAATTCCTTCACAAATGTTGTTCCCCTTAGCTTAGTCTACATGTGTGAATTTTTGTGGAATTTTTGGGAATTATTTTGATTTTTGGGTATTTTTGAATATTTTATTATTTTTTTCTAATTTTTGAAAATTAATTAATTAAATTATGAAATTGTGTTTTATGATAAATATAGGTGTTGAAATGAAATATAGGAATTTATTTGGAATTTTTTATGAATTTCTATGTATTTATTTTGAATTTAATTAGTTTATGTAATTTTTGAAAAATAGGGTTAATTGTGTTTTTAATTGAAATTAATTATTTAATTGAGTTTAATTATTGATATTATTGATAAATATGTTGAGAAAATTAATTTTGTGCAATTATACTATTTTTGGTGAATTTTTGGAGTAATTTTAGTATATTTATATATATAAGGGCATTTTGGTAATTTTACACTAAATTGGCTAAAAATGTAATTAAATTGCTTTTAATAATTATTTAAGGTATAAAAATGATTTCTACAAATTATTTAGTATTTTTAATTAATTATAACTATTTTTCGTGAATTATTTTCAATTATATATATAATATACGATTTTTCTAATAAAATGAGTTTTTATCGATTTTTACTGTGTTTTAGGGTTAATTATATAATTTCTACTTATAAAATGTATTTCTATGATATAAGGGTATTTTTGATATTTTTATAATTATTTTGTGAATTGTGGACCCCGGTCGGTAGATTGTAGTTTGGAGTCCGACCGAGGGGTTGTGGATGTGTTTCTGTATTTATTTTTCGAAGTGCATTTCTTTGCAGGGCCAGCTCTACTCTTTGAGTAGAGAGATGTCCGTTTTACAGGGGAGGTTCTGTCGAATTTTTTGTAGAATTCTCGTAAAACGTGATGTTCGGTCAAATCCTAATTCTGATTCTATGTCTAATATTCTAGATCGAGTTTTTAGGATTTTCTATTACGTTTATTCTAATGTCTGTTATTATTATTTTTTTAATTGCGCCGAGACCGAGGCCTAGTGGACCAGGCCCGTCGGACCCATCTCGAGGAGCGCACTGAGTGTGAGTTACTATTTTATATATATATGTTTAGGGTGCATGATTTAGAAATGTATGTGTTATTTTGATTTATTATGCATAAATAATTCAATTAGTATTTAAGTTTATTTTTAGTTTATTTTGGTTTATCTTTAGTTTATTTTCGGTATATTTTAAATTATATGCATGTTTTGCTAATAAATTAGGTTTAAAATGTCTTCGAATATATTTCTAGTTTATTTTGTAATCTATATGGCTTTCTTTGACGTATATATACTCGAAATATACCTGGTTTACTATTGGTATATTTCTAGTATTATATATGGTTTATGTTGCTATTTATTTCAAATTCATGCATCATTTATTTTTATGAATGTATGATTTATATTTAAAATGAAGGATATCAATAGAACGTGCTACCTAATGGGCAGCACTAGGACCGAGTACGTACCGGTACGCTTATAGCATTTAGGCTATATTACTAACCAGTTTGAGGATATTGATTGGATTTGATTTGTCTGATGTGTGATATGATTTGGTGGTGTGATTGCTGGAGCTCGGTTGGCCAAGTGTCTCGGGGCCAATCACACTGATAGTCAAACTGCTGGAGCTCGGTTGACTTAGTGTCTCGGGGCCAGTCTACTGTCCAAATGGAATAAGTGAACATAATTGGATATAAGTGAGCCTGTATGGCTAGAGTGTTATCTAACACTGTTTTGAGGTTGCAATTTTGTAGGGTTCTATTTGATCCTTCATAAACGATGATTTTCAATGAAATATATCAAATGATTTTACAGCATCTGTGTGTATTTGCCTGTATATATATATATTAGATATATATTGTTGATTGTATGCATTGTCATTTAGTATGCATGTATATATATTATAGTAATTCACTCAGTGAGGTTTGACTCCCCTCCGTTGACTATTTTTTTAAGAGAGTCATCGTCTTTAGACCTTAGTAGCAGGCCTATACGCCGGATTTCTTCCGCCCCAGCTTCTTTATGTAAACTACTAACTTGAGTTTTATTTTTATAATCTAGACACTGCAGTAGTTGTAAATAAATTATGGATTTTATGTATTATATTTGTGTGAGTTATGTATTTTAAGATTTGAACTGAAACTTGTATTAAAGGATTTATTTATATATGATATGAGAATTCGATTTAATTTCGTTTGACGGAATTATTATTTTGACATTTATGATTTTATTCTGCTGCATAATATTTCACTCAATTGTATCGTTATTATTACTGTTGCATGTTTTATTTTATTTTTAGGCTTGCTACGGGTTCCAGATTTGAAAGAATTCCCGTTCCCTAGTGCCGGTCATGGCCCCTATTTTGGGTCGTGACAAAGTTGGTATCAGAGCAGAGTTTTGTGTCAGGGCTTAGTTGTGTGAGTCGTGGCCCTAGTTTTAAAGTTGTGTTTTCTTTTAGTAACTACTGCAGTGAATTAGGTTCGAGTACGTCTTGATAAGTATTCCTTGTTTTAGTTTTCTACATTAATCCTCCATTGTCTGTTTTTTCTGAATCATTTCGTTTGTCTTTTCAGAATGAGGAGGCAAGCGCGTGTCGCTCCACTGGTCGTTGAGGTCGAGGATGATGAGTCTTTTCAGGATGAGGTTTTACCTCCTGAGCAGCCAGTTAGACGTAGAGGTCGTGGCAGAGGTAGACCTCAAGGAGCGGCAAGTCGCCGTAGGCAGAGAGAGTTACAGGACGAGGAGCCTATTGAGCCTGAGTTTGATGTTCCTGTACCTCCAGTTGTTCCACCTGTTTAGCCTACCTATCAACAAGGCATGTCTGACCCTGAGGCAGCTTTGTTCTATGCCAGAGTTGGCAAGATTGCTTTTGATGGGACTTCCGATCCGTTAGATTTTCTGTACGCGATTAAGACTAGGACTCGAACTGCTCACATCGAGTACCAGCGGATTATGATCGTCGAGTTATCTGTCGAGGGACCAGCCTTAGACTGGTTTATTCAGATGATCCAGCCTTATATGATGATGATGACCTGGGCTCAGTTCCGAGAGTGGTTTATGAGGAGATTCTGTCTAGAGCCTCTCCGTATGAGCTATCGTCTCCGGTTGACTAGCATTTCTCGTGGTGATCGATCAGTTGAGGAGTACACCCGAGAGTTTCTTCGACTGGGTAGATATGCAAAGGATTTGATGCGAGACCAGTATTTCGCAATCACTACATATGTCATCGGTTTGTGTTCAGCATTTGCTGGTATGCCTACAGTAAGCCTTACTCTAGAATTTGTGATTGAGTTAGCCAAGGAGATTGAGCTGAGGCTAGTTAGGTAGGGAGCAATGCCTGATTATTACCATCTGGGAGTTTAGTCGAGTGGATTGCAGACTACACCATACTTGAGTTTTCATGTTGGATCGAGTAGTCAGCAGCGAGGTTCGACTCAGTAGAGTTAGAGGCAGCAGTAGTGAGTGCATCGGAGTAGTAGACATGGCCTTGGAGGTCAGCGTAGATCGTTCAGATTCGGGTCAGGCGCTTCAAGCAGCAGTAGTGGTCACAGTTCTGGATCAGCTGCCAGTGTTTGCCAGACCTGCGGTAGAGTCCATCAGGGACCGTGTTATCTGACACCACTGACATGCTTCAGATGCGGGCAGATAGGACATTTTGCTAGATAGTGTCCTTACTTCAGGTATCAGTAGCCGCAGATTTTGCGATTTCCATAGCAGTCGATTGCTAGTGCTGCACCCATGCCATTTCAGTTACCCCTAGCCCAGCATCAGAGTTCCACTCAACTTGTTCCATAGCAGAGTCGTGGTGGAGGTACTAGAGGATGGTGCCAGAGGTATTGGCCAGGCTTCTATCAGTTAACAGGGAGGTCAAGGACAGGCCAGAGTCTTCCATCTCACTTAATAAGATGCTCAGGCATCTAATGCAGTCGTGGCAGGTATTGTTTCTGTTTGTTACCTGGATGCATGGGTTTTGTTTGATCCGGGTGCCACGCATTCGTTTGTTTCTCCCATTTTTGCTTTTAAATCTTGTTGGCAAGCTTCGAGGATGGCTTTTCCTTTGTCTGTTGCTACTCCTCTAAGCGATTCCTTGGACACCGATATTGTTCTTTCTGGTTGTCTAGTTCTCATGAGAGATAAAGAATTACCCGCTGATTTGATCCTGTTGGATGTGATGGAGTTTGATATTATTCTGGAATGGACTGGTTATCTCAGCACTATGCCATGGTAGATTGTAGGAATAAAGAGGTGACTTTCAGAATTCCTGATGAAGAAGATTTTAAGTTTGTGGGTGATAGGAGTTCAGCACCTTAGAATCTTATTTCTGCTATTACGGCTAGGAAGTTGTTGAGGAAAGGATGTCAGAGATATTTGGCATTAGTTAGGGATACTTCAGTGGAGAAGTTGTCACTCACAGATGCTCCTATTGCTTGTGAGTTTTCTAATGTTTTTCCTGAGGAGTTGCCAGGTTTACCACCTCACAGAGAGATTGAGTTCTATATAGATGTGGTACCAGGTACTACTCTTATATCTATGGCCACTCTACAAAATTGCTCCTACAGAGTTGAAAGAGTTGAAGGAGCAGTTGCAAGAGTTGTTGGATAAGGGTTTTATCAAACCTAGTGTTTCTCCTTGGGGTGCACCAATCCTATTTGTGAAGAAAAAGGATGGCACCCTGAGACTGTGCATTGACTACAGAGAGCTGAACAAGGTGACAGTGAAGAACAAATATCCTCTCCCAAGGATAGATGACTTATTTGATCAGCTACAGGGTGCACAGTTCTTTTCCAAGATTGATCTAAGGTCGGGTTATCATCAGCTGCGGATTAGTGAAGCTGATATTCCTAACACAGCATTCCGCACTCAATATGGCCATTATGAGTTTCTGGTGATGTCTTTTGGTTTGACTAATGCACCAGCAGCTTTTATGGACCTGATGAACAGGGTATTCAGACCGTATGTGGATCAGTTTATGGTAGTCTTCATCGATGATATACTAGTTTATTCAAGGAGTATGGAGGAGCATGTATATCAGTTGAGGATTGTACTGCAGACACTGAGAGATCATCAGCTTTATGCTAAATTCTCAAAGTGTGATTTCTGGATGGAGAGTGTTTCTTTTCTTGGACACGTGGTGTCTAAAGAAGGTATCCAGGTTGATCCACAAAAGATTAAAGTAGTGTCTGAGTGGCCTAGACCGACTTCTGTTATTAAGATTTAGAGTTTTCTGGGTTTAGCTGGGTATTATAGGTGGTTTGTGCAAGATTTTTCCATAATTGCAGCCCCTATGACTCGCTTGACTCAGAAGAATGTTAGATTTGAGTGGTCAGAAGCTTGTGAGAATAGTTTCCAATTGTTGAAGGAGAAGTTGACCACAGCGCCAGTGTTAGCTTTGCCTAATAATATGGACAAGTTCACAGTTTATTGTGATGCCTCTAGAGTTGGCCTTGGTTGCGTGTTGATGCAGAATGGAAGGGTGATAGCCTATGCTTCGAGGCAGTTGAAGAAGCAATGAGCAGAACTATCCTACACATGACCTTGAAATGGCTGTAGTGATCTTTGCTCTGAAGATTTGGAGACATTATCTATTCGGGGTGACTTGTGAGATATTTACTGATCACAAGAGCCTTAAGTACATTTTTCAGCAGAGAGATCTAAATATGAGGCAGAGGAGATGGTTGGAATTGTTTTAATATAATATATTAATATATTTTAATCTAAATATGAGGCAGAGAGATCTAATTTTTTTTTAAATATTATATTAATATATTTTAATATAAATTATTAAAGTTATTAATATATATATATATATATATATATATAATATTTGTAAAATTACAAAACCTACCCCTCCTTTCTCCTTCTCTTCCCCGACATCCCCATCCCCTCTCACCACTGCGCACGTCGGCCACCTACCGTCACTGCGCCTCCCACCATGCCACCTCCTTCCTCCAGTCACTCCGCCGCCTGCAGACGTCTTCTCCGGCACCGGTGAGCTGAGTTTTGGCATTTTAGCCGAGAGTTGACCTCTTCCTCCACACCTCACGATTCCGGCCATCAAATTCCTTCATTTTAGTGTCGTTGAACTCCTATGAAGCCATAGAAGACGATTCCAAGCTTTTTTTAAGATTAAAACTTGATTTGGCAAGGTTTTTGTCAATTGTTCAATTCGGCCATCTCAGGGTTTTTGATTTTTTTTTTAGCTTCAAATGATTGATTCATGAAAAATTCCTTCACAAATGTTGTTCCCCTTAGCTTAGTCTACATGTGTGAATTTTTGTGGAATTTTTGGGAATTATTTTGATTTTTGGGTATTTTTGAATATTTTATTATTATTTTCTAATTTTTGAAAATTAATTAATTAAATTATGAAATTGTGTTTTATGATAAATATAGGTGTTGAAATGAAATATAGGAATTTATTTGGAATTTTTATGAATTTCTATGTATTTATTTTGAATTTAATTAGTTTATGTAATTTTTGAAAAATAGGGTTAATTGTGTTTTTAATTGAAATTAATTAGTTAATTGAGTTTAATTATTGATATTATTGATAAATATGTTGAGAAAATTAATTTTGTGCAATTATACTATTTTTGGTGAATTTTTGGAGTAATTTTAGTATATTTATATATATAAGGGCATTTTGGTAATTTTACACTAAATTGGCTAAAAATGTAATTAAACTGCTTTTAATAATTATTTAAGGTATAAAAATGATTTATAAAAATTATTTAGTATTTTTAATTAATTAAAACTATTTTTCGTGAATTATTTTCAATTATATATATAATATACGATTCTTCTAATAAAATGAGTTTTTATCAGTTTTTACTATGTTTTAGGGTTAATTACATAATTTCTACTTATAAATGTATTTCTATGATATAAGGGTATTTTTGGTATTTTTATAAGTATTCTGTGAATTATGGACCCCAGTCGGTAGACTGTAATTTGAAGTCCAACTGAGGGGTTGTGGATGTGTTTCTGTGTTTGTTTTTTTGAAGTGCATTTCTTTGCAGGGCTGACTCTACTCTTTGAGTAGAGAGATGTCTATTTTACAAGGGAGGTTCTGCCAAATTTTCAGTAGAATTCTCGTAAAACGTGATATCCGGTCAAACCTTAATTCTGATTCTGTGTTTAATATTTTAGATCGAGTTTTTAGGATTTTCTGTTAGGTTTATTCTGATGTCTGTTATTATTGTTTGTTTAGTTGCGCCGAGACCGAGGCCTAGTGGACCAAGCCCGTCGGACCCATCTCAAGGAGCGCACTAAGTGTGAGTTACTATTTTATATATATATGTTTAGGGTGCATGATTTAGAAATGTATATGTTATTTTGATTTATTATGCATAAATAATTCAATTAGTATTTAAGTTTATTTTTAGTTTATTTTGGTTTATCTTTAGTTAATTTTTGGTATATTTTAAATTATATGCATGTTTTGCTAATAAATTAGGTTTAAAATGTCTTCGAATATATTTCTAGTTTATTTTGTAATCTATCTAGATTTCTTTGACGTATATATACTCGAAATATACATGGTTTACTTTTGGTATATTTCTAGTATACATATGGTTTATGTTGCTATTTATTTCAAATTCATGCATCATTTATTTTTATGAATGTATAATTTATATTTAAAATGAAGGATATCAATAGAGCGTGCTACCTAGTGGGCAGCACTAGGATCGAGTACGTACCGATACGCTTATAGCATTTAGGCTATATTACTAACCAGTTTGAGGATATTGATTGGATTTGATTTGTCTGATGTGTGATATGATTTGGAGGTGTGATTGCTGGAGCTCGGTTGACCAAGTGTCTCGGGGCCAATCACATTGACAGTCAGACTGCTGGAACTCGGTTGACTTAGTGTCTCGGGGCTAGTCTACTGTCCAAATGGAATAAGTGAACATAATTGGATATAAGTGAGCCTGTATGGCTAGAGTGTTGTCTAACACTATTTTGAGGTTGCGATTTTTTAGGGTTCTATTTGATCCTTCATAAACGATGATTTTCAATGAAATATATAAAATGATTTTACAGCATCTGTGTGTATTTGCCTATATATATATATATATATATTAGATATATACTATTGATTGTATGCATTGTCATTTAGTATGCATGTATATATATTATAGTAATTCACTCAGTGAGGTTTGACTCCCCTCCATTGACTATTTTTTCAGGAGAGTCATCATCTTTAGACCTCAGTAGCAGACCTGTACGCCGGATTTCTTCCGCCCCGGCTTCTTTATGTAAACTTCTAACTTGAGTTTTATTTTTATAATCTAAACACTGCAGTAGTTGTAAATAAATTGTGGGTTATATGTATTATATTTGTGTGAGTTATGTATTTTAAGAATTTGAACTGAAACTTGTATTGAAGGATTTATTTATATATGATATGAGAATTCGATTTAATTTCGTTTGACGGAATTATTATTTTGACATTTATGATTTTATTCCGCTGCATAATATTTCACTCAATTGTGTCGTTATTATTACTGTTGCATGTTTTATTTTATTTTTAGGCTTGTTGTGGGTTCCGGATTCGATAGAATTCCCGTTCCCTAGCGCCGGTCATGGCCCCTGTTTTGGGTCGTGACATTATATTATTTGTTAGACATTTTCAAAATAGTCACATATAGTCATATCTTTTAACAAAAAGACATGATTATTACCAAGAAACATGTCTACTTATTCAAATAGACATGTCTATTACCAAGTTGTAACCACTCATTCATCTTATATAAATAGAGAGTTAGTTTTCTGCATGAATTAATTCTCTATCATAAACCAATTCTGCACAAAACATCATTACAAACACCCAAGCTTCATTGTATCCTAGAGGCAAATTGTACACTACAAATATTGCCTTTAGGAAAGTGGGATTCTTACACGCCTTGGAGCAGATTTTTCAAGATTATTGTTACAATTATCTAACATTATTTAAGTATTGAACCTACAATATTCAACTAAAGTAAAAATACAAGTAAAACTCTATTTATTATAATTAAAAACTAAAAAGTAAAACTCTATTTATTATAATTAAAAACTAAAAAGTAAAACTCTATTTATTATAATTAAAAACTAAAAAATTAAGTAATTTTTTAATGAATACAAATTTTATTCTAACTAAAATCATGAATAAAAAATTAAATTCAACCACTGCAATTAATAAAATAATAATAATAATTTTTTGATAAATAAAAAATATTTTTAATTTTTTAATGAGATTGAAAGTGAATCTATAAGTGAAAGTGAATGAACTTGCAGGTAAAAGTGAATGAACTTGCAGGTGAAGATTAATGAATATGCTGATAAAAACCTGCAGGTTTTCATCAGCATATTCATTGATCATCACCTGCAGTTTCATTGATCATCAATGAACCTATAAATGAAGATCAATGAATTTGCAAGTGTAAGTTAATAAACATGCATTTTTAAGTAATAACCCTATATGTTTTATTTTTTGAACATACATTATTTAAATAATGAACCTATATTAATTAACTAAAAATAAAATACAAGTAAAAATTAAAAATATAAGTAAAAGTTTATTTATTATAATTAAAAAATAAAAAATAAAATAAATTTTTAATGAATAAAATTTTTATTTTGACTAAAATTATGGATAACAAATTATATTCAATCACTGTAATTAATAAAATAAAAAATAATAATTTTGATAAATAAAAAATATTTTCATCATTTTTATTTTTTTTTAAATAATTAGAATAAAAATAAAAAAAAAATGACAAACAGTTGCAGTTCATATAAGACTAAGAGTATATTTCTTGAGTGGTAACAAAACTTTGAACATTCCCAAGGTTCATCACCCCATAAAAATATAATAATAAAGTGGAAAAAAATTGTAAGATGGAGGCTGGTCCTTGGTTGTGTGCATTTCATTGATCATCAACCACCACTGCATCCTTGATCCTTAGTATACACAGCCCCATAGTGTGTGTTTCATTAGTTGCATATACATGATTGAGATGTGTGTGATGGTACTTGTTCATATTGTAATATGGGCAAAGTGTAATAACCGTAGTTTTAAATTAATTTATTTTAAAATGAGATAAACAGTGTTAATAAATTTAGAGATTTTATAAAATTATTTTCGTTATTTGTGATTATTTAATTATTATTTTTATGTTAAGTTATTATTTTATGTAGATTTGCATTTTTGAAGTTATTAAATTTATATTAGGGTTTATATTATTAGTGTTATTTTGAAAATAATTATTTTAATAATATTATTTTAAGTACTAATATTATTTTATTGATTGACTTTAATTTTGAGTGTTATTTTTATTATTTAATTATTCCATAATATTATTTATTTTATCATTATTATTATTATTATTATTATTATTAAAGGTTATATGTATGTGTATTATATATATAGTGTGTATGTATATATATATTATAGACTAAAATAAAGTTGACCACATTATTATAATATATATATATATATATATATATATATATATATATATATATATATATGCATAAACCCATACATACATTCAATAAGCATATATTCATATACAAACATACATAAACATACATTCATCAAAAAATAAAATACAAAACACAGCATATACATAAGCATTTCCCACAGAAACAACTGTGCAAGCTTCCTCTCCTCGCTGTCCCGATCTTCAACCCTCACTGCACCTCTCTCTCCTTCAGCCATCACTTACCTTTGTCCTCTTCTTGTTCCTCGTCTCCGACCACCACCAGCACGCAAAATCGGAGAAAGCCGAAACCCCCATTTTTTCCGACCACTTCCATTTTCGGCCACCATTTTCCCCATTTTCAGTGTCATTCTCATCCTCTTGCACCGGTGAGCATCATTTCAAGCTTATTTTGAGCTTTGATCTTCATTTGATTGAGTTTTTGTTGATTTTTAATTTTTGAGTTCTAGGGTTTCAATTTTTTTTAGCTTGATCTAGCTTGAATCTTACAAACTCCCTTTACAAATGTGATTCCTAATAGCTTAATATACCTCTATGAATTTTTGTGTGATTTTTGGAATTTATTTTGATTTTTGTGAATTTTTGAATATTTTATTATTATTTTATTAATTTTCTTAAATTAATTTATTAAATTATAAAATTGGTTGATTTTGTGATATTATATATTTTTTATTGATTTTGGTGTTGAGAAATTAATTTTTGAGAATATTATATAATTTTTATGAATTTTTCTAGTTTATATCTGTAATATCCCAAGTTTTTAAATATTTTAATACAGCCTCGGGATATGCAATGTTAATAATTTTGTATATAATTATGATATTTTTATAAGTTGATATGTATTTAAAACTTATTTTAATTATTGTATATTATTTTAAGTGTTTTACGTAAAATTTTCCCGAGAATACAATTTTCGAGGAAATTTTTACGTAAATAATTTACTATTAATTATATTAAATAGATTTCTGGACTTGCATGAACTCATATATATTTTTGAAGTACTAAATAACGTATATATGTGTATTTATTTATTTATTTAGGGTTTAATTAATTACCCTAATATTTTTATTATTTATTATTAGTTTTAATATTATTTAATTATTTTTAAGTGTATTAAATTTTAAAATATTAAATTATATGTGTGTGGTGTATATTTAATGTGTGTGATTTTATATTATTTTAATATATAGTGTAAAGCATATATATATACATATTGTATTGTCAAAATCAAAATTTATAGCCAAATTACCATTTTGCCCTAACTTCTTCTTCTCCTTCCCTGACGCATGCCCGATCACCAACCACCGTCTGCCATCCTGTTTCCTCACCGCCGGTGTGCCTCCCGGCGTGCCACCTCCTTCCTCCAGCCGTTTCGCCGCCTGCAGAGCCCCTTTCCGGCGTTGGAGAAGCTTGATATCGCCGGAGAAGCCGAATTCTTTCTCACCGTCGTTCACGGTGTTTCAAGCCACCATTTTTGACACCGTCGGTCTCTTTCTTCTCCTTGAGCTCCGGTGAGTGTGATTCCAAGCTTTTTTTTCACTTAAAATGGTCTAGAGTTGCTTAGGTTTTAATTTTGGTAATTCGGCCATTTTAGGGTTCTTAATTTTTTTGAACTTTGAATTGATTGATTCATGAAAAATTCCTTCAAAAATATTGTTTCCATTAGCTTAATCTACATGTGTGAATTTTTGTAGAATTTTTGGAAATTATTTTGATTTTTGGGTATTTTTGAATATTTTAATATTATTTTCTAATTTTCGAAAATTAATTAATTAAATTATTAAATTGTGTTTTATGATAAATATAGGTGTTGAAATGAATTATAGAAATTTATTTGGAATTTTTATGAATTTCTATGTATTTATTTTGAATTTATTTAGGTTTATGTAATTTTGGAAAATTAGGTTAATTGTGTTTTTAATTGAAATTAATTAGTTAATTGAGTTTATTTATTGATATTATTGATAAATATGTTGAGAAAATTAATTTTGGATAATTATACTATTTTTGGTGAATTTTGGATTAATTTTAGTATATTTATATATATAGGGGTATTTTGGTAATTTTAACTTAAATTGGCTAAAAATGTAATTAAATTGCTTTTAATAGTTATTGAAGGTATAAAAATGATTTCTACAAATTAGTTAGTATTTTTAATTAATTAAAACTATTTTTCGTAAATTATTTTCAATTATATATATAATATACGATTTTTCTAATAAAATGAGTTTTTATCGATTTTTACTGTGTTAAGGGTTAATTACGTAATTTCTAATTATTAAATGTATTTCTATGATGTAAGGGTATTTTTGGTATTTTTATAATTGTTCTATGAATTGTAGACCTCAATCAATAGACTGTAGTTTGGAGTCCAATCGAGGGGTTGTGGATGTGTTTCTGTGTTTGTTTTTTGAAGTGTGTTTCTTTGTAGGGCTGGCTCTACTCTTTGAGTAGAGAGATGTCCATTTTACAGGGGAGGTTCTGTCGAATTTTTGGTAGAATTCTCGTAAAACGTGATGTCCGATCGAACCCTAATTCTGTTTCGGTGTCTAATATTCTAGATCGAGTTTCTAGGATTTTCTGTTAGGTTTATTCTGATGTCTGTTATTTTTATATATTTAGTTGCGTCGAGACCGAGGCTTAGTGGACCAAGCCCATCAGACCCATCTCGAGGAGCGCACTAAGTGTGAGTTACTATTTTATATATATATGCTTTTGGGTGCATGATTTAGAAACATATGTTTTATTTTGATTAAGTATGCATAAATAATTTAAGCAATACTTAGTTTATTTTTAGTTTATTTTTTTGGTTTATTTTCTGTATATTTTAAACTATATGCATGTCTTATTAATGAATTATGCTTAAAATGTTTTTGAATATATTTCTAGCTTATTTTGTAATTTAATTGGATTTATTTGACGTATATATACTCGAAGTATACCTGGTTTACTTTTGGTATATTTCTAGTATATATATGGTTTATATTGCTATTATTTCAAATTCATGCATCATTTATTTTTATGAATGTATGATTTATATTTAGAATGAAGGATATAAATAGAACATGCTACATAGTGGGCAGCACTAGGACCAAGTACGTACCGATACGCTTATAGCATTTAGGTTATATTACTAACCAGTTTGAGGATATTGATTGGATTTGATTTTTTGGATGTGTGATATGATTTGGAGGTGTGATTGTTGGAGCTCAGTTGACCTAGTGTCTCAGGGCCAATCATACTAACAGTCAGACTGCTGGAGCTCGGTTGACTTAGTGTCTCGGGGCCAGTCTATTGTCCAAATGGATCAAGTGACCATATTTGGAATAAGTGAGCCTGTATGGCTAGAGTGTTGTCTAACACTATTTTGAGGTTGCGATATTCTAGGGTTCTATTTGATCCTTCATAAACTGTGATTTTCAATACAAATATATTAAATGATTTTTATTGCATTTGTGTGTAATTGCTTGTATACATACATACTATATATACTTTTGATTGTGTGCGTTGGCATTTAGTATGCATGTATATATATTATAGTAATTCACTCAGTGAGGTCTGACTCCCCTCCGTTGACTATTTTTCAGGAGAGTCATCGTCTTCAGACCTCAGTAGTAGGCCTGTACGCCGAATTTCTTTCGCCCCGGCTTCTTTATGTAAATTGCTTATCTGAGTCTTGAATTTTACACTATGATCTAGACACTGCAGTAGTTATGGTCAATTGGGAGATTGGTGTATTGTATTTATATGGGATATGTACTTTAAATATTTGAATTGAAACTTGTATTAAAGGATTTATTTATATATGAGATATGGATTTGATTTAAATCTCGTGGTGGATTATTATTTTGATATTATAATTTTATTTCTGTTGCATTAAATACTGTTATTATTACTATTTCATGTCTTATTTTTATTTTAGACTTGCTACGGGTTCCGGATTCGAAAGAATTCTCGTTCCCTAATGCTGGTCATGGCCCCTGATTTGGGTCGTGACAATGTCAATATTGGAAAATTAGGTTAGAGTTGGATTTTTGTTGAAATAATGATTTAAATATGTGTTTTAATTAATATTAGAAATATATATGATGAGAAAATAATTTTTATGCATTTATAGAATTTTTTTAGTAATAATAGTATATTTTGTATATTTTTGTATTATAGGGATAAATACGTAATTTTGTGCTAATTATAGCTAAATAATATATTTTAGTTGGTTTTAATAATATTTAAGGAATTCAAAGGATTTTTACAAATTATTTACTATTTTTAACTAATTAATACTAATTTTCAAAAAAATTATTTTCAAATAATATGTTATATTATTTTGGTAATAAAATGGGTTTTAAACTAATTTTATTATATAATTAAACTATTTAAGTAATTAAATATGAATTTTATTAATTAAAATTAAGTTGTGTTGTTTGGTTTGGTTGTGAACTCGGTCAAGCTAAATGCAGTATTGGAGAGCCGACCCAAGTATGGTAGAGTGTGAATGCTAGAAGTGCGTTTTTCTATGAAGGAATGGCTCTACCTATGGTAGAGAGATGTTTGTTTTACAGGGGAGACTCTGCCAAAATTTTCGTAGATTTTCTCATAAAACTTGACATCTTTCGTAATATCCTAGCATAAATTGGGGTATCCCAATCTATCGAGTCTTATCTGATTTTTCTCGAGTCATTCTAGAGTCTCATAAATTTATTAATTTCCCTTCTTATTCCATAAATATGATTTTAAGAACGAATATGTTATTTTTAGAGAGTATAGGAGCGGGAGCTTCTGGATTGAGGTAGACGCGCGGTCGTCAGCCGTCTCGCTCATCCTATAAGTTAATAAATTGATTTGTGCGTGTGTTTTCTTTAAAATTGCGTGCGCTCATATTTTTAGTATTATTTACATTATCAATTTGAAGTAAATGTTGTTATCGAGAATTTTATTGCAATTTATTTAATTATTTAAAAAACTAGTTTTAAGAAATTTTGGTAGAACGGGTTACCTGGTGGCTTTCACCAAGACCGTGTGCACATGGTGGATATTGAGAGATGGATTCAAAATATGTATGACTTGTGGTTATAAACTGGGACAGGTGCCTCGGTGGAAGCCCCTGCTCTCAGGGACCGCCAGTGATGTGGAAAGTTAAGAATGGACTGGGATGGGTTCCTTGGTGGATGCCTTAGCTCTTGGGGACCGCCAATGCCATGTGCTTGGATTAAGTGGATGATTGAGGCTTGGTGCCTTAATTGATGCCTCTGCTCTCGGGGACCGACAGTCCATTTGGATTAATTGGGCTCAGTTAGCCATTTAGAATTGGGTTTAAGGTTCTATTGAGATTTTTCAAAAGCTATATATGTATATATGTTATAAATTATTTTTACTATATCTATATGGTTTTCAAAAAGGTTTTCAAACTGTAAAACTCTTTTATTAACTTACTCAGTGAGGTCTGATTCCCCTCAATTTATTTTTTTAAGGAGTTTGGGGGTTCGACCTCAGATCGACTCTACGCTGGATTTCTTCATCATTGGTTCTACTATGTAGGTCATTACAAGCTGTACTAGTCTTAGAAATTCTAGAACACTGCATTAGTAATTGTATTAAGAATTTGTAATACTTAATTATCCTTATGTATTGAGACATTATTTGTACAACTGATGTTCATTCATTTTATGCACTATGACATTATGGTTTAAATTATATTGAGAAAAATCAGTTTGATAATGTGCACTATGATTTAATTATTTATTTTAAGGTTTCAAAGTTTAAATATTCTGCATTTTTTTTCTTTTAAAGCTTACTACGAGATTTGGTAGCTTTATACTTTCCCATTCCCTAATACCGGTCATGTGCCCTGGGTTCGGGTCGTGACACAGGGATCCATGGTATAACTATCCCCTATAATACAACCTTATACTAATGAAATTGCATGGTACGTACACATTTAGGATTCAGTCTTATATATATATATATATATATATATAAAATGTTGAACTCCAAAATTTGACAAGTATCACTCTTCGTAATTTAGCATTCACCTCTAGAGTCTTACGTGTTGAGTTATTAAAATTCACAATTTTTTTGTATAATAACTATAAAAAATTTTATTTTATAATGCATATGTTTTATTTTATGTAATATTCTAATTTTATTACATATAAAATATTACTCATCTACTCGATAAAAAATTATGTCTTTTATTCTAATTAATACATCCCTTTCTATTTTTTTTTTGTTTATTTTTCACTCATCATACTAAATTAAATACTTTGTTCAATTTTGACACAACAATCATTTCTAAATGTCATTCAAAGGTATACTTTAGTAAATTATAATTTTTTTTTTGTCATTTGAACACGTACGATGTAATTTTCTAAAATATTCTTATAATCAGTTTTAAAGTAATATTTTGTGACTTTAGTCTTTATGTTAAAAACTTATCATTCAAATTTTGATCATTGTAAGGTTGAATTAAACATTCAACATAAAATTAGTCCTTTAGTTAGAATACAAAACACGCTCTAGGTTTCTAACTTATGTTGATTATTTTGAACAAACTTCGTATATCATTTGCATGTAAACAAACTCTTATTGAGTTTGTGATTATTCTTTATGGAGAGTTGGGTGAGTACTTAGTTGATATCATTCTTTCTTCTACTCTTTCTTGGGGTTAAGAAGTGAGCAATGAGGAATCAATCAACATTAGGTTAGTGTTGAGCCTTGTGAAAAACACATTAGAAATTGGTTTGTGTTGAGCCAAGAAAAACATAAGTTGTTGTAATGTTGATGTTGAGTGCCTTTAAAACACCTTATTGTAACAATCTTAGTAATAAGATTAGGGTGAGTTTAAAATCCTATCTTGGGGATAAGTTAGGAGAGAGTCGTAGGATTGGTTGAGAATTTAAACTCCCTAAAATTACTTATGTTCCTTTTGATCTTCTTCTTATTCTCATTATTGATATTTATTTCTTAATCTCTTTTAATTTTCATTCAAAACTTTAATCTCTCCTAAAATTATAATTAGCCCTATTCACCCTCCCTCTAGGGCATTTTCAAAAAAGATTGGTCATATGGGTACTCCAAACAATAAAAGAGAAAATTGAAGTAAAATGGCTTAAAAAAGAAACGACCAAGAAAGGAGTGATTGAAAATAAGGACAAAGAAACGTTTCTACCATGAAAGAAAGAGATTGAAAGTGAATGTGAGAGTTGAATGTGTTTTGCTTTGCTCATATCAAGAATAATTCAAGGTAAGTATAGATTAATTTAGTGAATGAATTACATAAAATCAAAATCAAGAAAGTGCTTGTTTTTAGGTATTTATTTTTTCTTATGGAAATGGAAGATTTTTTTTAGATGGAGGATAATGGTGGACTGTTAGTTTTGATGATAGAAACAAAAACAAAAAGAGTTGTTGCGAAACACACTCTAGGTTTATAACTTATATTGATTACTTTTAAACAAACTTTGTATATCATTTATATGCAAACAAACTCTTGTTGAGTTTGTGATTTGGGTTAGTACTTAGTTAATAGGATTCTTTCTTTTACTCTTTCTTGGATTATGAAATGGGTAGTAAGGAATCAATCAACATTAGGTTAGTGTTGAGCCTTGTGAAAACACATTTGAAATTGGTTTGTGTTGAGCCAAGAAAAACACAAGTTGTTGTAAGGTTGGTGTTGAGCCTTAAAACACTTTATTGTAACAATGTTAGTAATAAGATTGGGGTGAGTTCAAAATCCTATCTTGGGGATAAGTTAGGTGGGAGACATAGGATTGGTTGAGAATCCGAACTACCTAAAATCACTTGTGTTCCTTTTGATATTCTTCTTATTCACATTCTTGATAACTATTTCTTAATATCTTTTAATTTTCATTCAAACCTTTAAGCTCTCCTAAAAATATAATGTAATGACCCTTATTTTAAATTATTAAAATATATTTTGAGATATGCAATGTTAATAATATTTTAAATTTATATATATATTATAGTTATTTGTGAATATTATTTAATTATTTTATTTTATTTTAAATATTTTGTTATATAAAGGAAATTATTATTATTATTATTATTATTATTATTATTATTATTATTATTATTATTATTATTATTATTATTATTGTTGTTGTTGTTGTTGTTGTTGTTGTTGTTGTTGTTGTTGATGTTGTTGTGATGTATTATATGTATGTATATATATATGTCTAAGTTTATATATATATATATATATATAAAGAAGGAGCTGTCACGACCCAAAACAAGGGCCATGACCGGCGCTAGGGAACGGGAATTCTTTCAAATCTAGAACTCGTAGCAAGCTTAAAATAAAATAAAATATGCAATAGTAATAATAACACATTTAAATAAAATATTGTGCAGCGGAATAAAATCATAAATATCAAAATAATGATCCACCACGGGATTTAAATCAAATCCTCAAACATATATAAATAAACTCTTTTAATACAATCCAGTTCAAATGTTTAAAGTACATATCTCGCAAATTTATATAACTACTGTAGTGTCTAGATTAATAAAATAAACTTAAATGAGCAGTTTACATAAAGAAGTCGGAGCGGAAGAAATCCGGTGTACAGGCCTGCTACTGAGGTCTGAGGAAGAAGACTCTCCTGAAAAATGGTCAACAAAGGGGAGTCAGACCTCACTGAGTGAATTACTGTAATATATATACATGCATACTAAATACCAATGCACACAATCAAAAGTATATATATAATATGTATATATACAAGCAATTACATACAGATGCCATAAAATCATTTTATATATTTTTATTGAAAATCACAATTCATGAAGGATCAAATAGAACCCTAGAATATCACAACCTCAATACAGTGTTAGACAACACTCTAGCCATACAGGCTCACTTATTCCAAAATATATTCACTTAATCCATTTGGACAGTAAACTGGCCCCAAAACACTAAGTCAACCGAGCTCCAACAGTCTGACTGTCAGTGTGATTGGCCCCAAGACACTTGGTCAACCGAGCTCCAGCAATCACACTCCCAAATCACATCACACATTAGATAAATCAATTCCAATTAATATCCTCAAACTGGTTAGTAATATAGCCTAAATGCTATAAGCGTACTGGTACGTACTCGGTTATAGTACTGCCCACTAGGTAGCACTTTCTATTGATATCCTTCATTAAAATATAAAACATACATTCGTAAAAGTAAATGATGCATGAATTGAATAAAATAGCAACATAAACCATATATATACTAAAAATATACCAAAAGTAAACCAAGTATATTTCGAGTATATATACGTCAAATAAATCCAATTAAATTACAAAATAAACTAGAAATATACTTAAAAACATTTTAAACCTAATTCATTAGCAAAACATGCATATAATTTAAAATATACCAAAAATATACTAAAAATAAACCAAAATAAACTAAAAATAAACTTAAGTAATAATTGAATTATTTATGCATATTTAACCAAAATAAAACATACATTTCTAAATCGTGCACCCTAAACATATATATATATAATAATAACTCACACTTAGTGCGCTCCTCGAGATAGGTCCGACGGGCCTGGTCCACTAGCCCTCGGTCTCGGTGCAACTAAACATACAAAAATAACGGACATCAGAATAAACCTAATAGAAAATCCTAAAAACTCGATCTAGAATATTAGACACAGAATTAAAAATTAAGGTTCGACCGGACATCACATTTTACAAGAATTCTATCGAAAATTCGGCATAACCTCCCCTGTAAAATGGACATCTCTCTACTCAAAGAGTAGAGCCGACCCTGCAAAGAAACACACTTCAAAAAATAGACACAGAATTACATCCACAACCCCTCGGTCGGACTTCAAACTACAGTCTACCGATCGGGGTCCACAATCACAGAATATTTATGAAAATACCACAAATACCCTTATATCACAGAAATACATTTAATAAATAGAAATTACATAATTAACCTTAAAACACAGTAAAAATCGATAAAAACTCATTTTATTAGAAAAATCATATATTATATATATAATTGAAAATAATTCACGAAAAATAGTTTTAATTAATTAAAAATATTAAATAATTTGTATAAATTATTTTTATACCTTAAATAAATATTAAAACCTTTACATTTTTAGTCAATTTAGGGTAAAATTACCAAAATACCCCTATATATATAAATATATTAAAATTCATTCAAAAATTCACCAAAAATAGTATAATTATCCAAAATTAATTTTCTTAACATATTAATCAATAATATCAATAATTAAACTCAATTAACTAATTAATTTCAATTAAAAACACAATTAACCTAATTTTCCAAAATTACATAAACCTAAATAAATTCAAAATAAATACATAGTAATTCATAAAAATTCCAAATAAATTCCTATAATTCATTTCAACACCTATATTTATCATAAAAAACAATTTCATAATTTATTTAATTAATTTCCAAAAATTAGAAAATAATATTAAAATATTCAAAAATACCCAAAAATCAAAATAATCTCTAAAAATTCTAAAAAAATTCACACATGTAGATTAAGCTACTAGAATCAACATTTGTAAAGAAATTTTTCATGAATTAATCAAATTGAAGTTCAAAAAAATCAAAAACCCTAAAATGGCCGAAATTGAAAAATCTAAACCTAAGCAAATCAAGACCATTTTAAGTGAAACAAAGCTTGGAATCACACTCACCGGAGCTCAAGGAGAAGAAAGAGACTGGTGGTGTCAAAAATGGTGGTCGGAATTGCGAGGTGTGAAGAAAAATGGAACTTTCGATTTTCCGACGATGATAGAGGCAAACGACGCCGAAGAAGAGAAGGAAAGGTGGCGGAGCTGCTGGCTGGAAAGGGCGAAGCTGCTGGCAACACACCGATGGCCTGAGAACGGAGTTAGCAGCGGTGAGGGGGAGAAGGAGACGATCGGGAAGAGGAAGGAAGAGGAAGGGGCTGAAATGGTAATTTTCCAAAATTTTGATTTTTTTAATATATTATATGTATATATATATACTTTACACTATATATTAAAATAATATAAAATCACACACATTAATTATACACCACACACATATAATTTAATATTTAAATAATTTAATACACCTAAAAATAATTAAATAATATTAAAACTAATTAATAAATAATAAAATATTAGGATAATTAATTAAACCCTAATTAGTTAAATAAATACACATATATACGTTATTTAGTATTTTAAAAATATGTATGAGTTCATGCAAGTCCGAAAATCTATTTAAAATAATTAATAATATATAATTTATGTGAAAATTTCCCCGAAAATAGAATTCTCAGAAAAATTTTATGTAAAGCACTTAAAATAATACACAATAATTAAAATAGGTTTTAAATACATATCAACTCGTAAAAATATCATAATTATGCATAAAATTATTAACACTGCATATCCCGATGCAGTATTAAAATATTTAAAAACACGTGATATTACAGGAGCGGTCAACATTTTTTTCTCGGGTCAAACCATTTCCTTCCCCACCTATTCTTTTTCTTTCTTTTCTTTCTTCTTGTTCTTCTCTTTTTTCTTTCTTCTCTTCCGCCATTGTTAGTCTCTACTTGCACCACCCATGCCACCAGCCACCACCGGACCACCACCAAAGCTTGCCACTTCCTCTCCTCTCCTTCCTGTCGCCGCCAGAAGCCTTGGAGTTGCCTGAAATTGTCGGAATTTTTTGTCGATTTAGATCTTGACGCGTACTTCTCGATTCTCAAGTCGGTTCAAGCTTAGGAAGTCTGGTTAGTTATATATCTTCAAGGTTTACTTCATGCCTATTAGGGTTTTTATTTTTTTTTAAGCTTGATTGTGTTTGATTCTCAATAGTTTCCTTAAGTAATGTTGTTATATACATATTGAGCTTCTTAAATTTATTTTTAGTTTTTTTTTTTGAATTTATTTGAATTATGCATAAATATGGTATTTTTGATAATTAAAATGAATTTTTATTAATTATGTGTTTTACAGATTTTGCATAGAAATTATGTTATATTCGTATAGTTAATTTAAATTATTAGCTTTAGAAATGAGAAAATAATTTTTTAGTAATTTCTGGTTAACTTTTGGAAAATATTTAGTATTATGTGAATTTTTTTATTAATGGGTAAATTATGTATTTTAATTGAAATTATAGTTAATTTTATGTTTTAAATAATTTTGGAATAATAAATGGAATTAAAATATTTTTTACGAATTATTTACTATTTTTAACTAATTAATAATAATTTCTGAAAATATATTCAAATAATAGTTTTATATACTGTTTTTGTGATTAAATAAGTTTTTAACTATTTTTATTATATATGTAACCTATTTGAATAATTATTTGTGAATATTATTATTTTATGTCAAATAATTGAAAAATCGAGTTTTTATTAATATTATATAATTTATTTGAGATTTTATTTAATTAATGTGAAAATAATTAGCTTTAATGTTTTTATTATCTAAATAAATTATATTATAGCTTATTATTAATGATTTTTGGTACATTATTATTATTATTAAATATTGCTATTATTATGAATTGTGATCCTTGGTTGGGAATTGAGTAGTTTGGGGTTCCAACCCGAGGTGGTGAACATTTGCGAAATTTGAAGTGTTTTTCTATGCAGGGTTGGCTCTATGTCAGTCGAGAGATGTCCATTTTACAAAGAAAATTCTACCGAATTTTTGATAGATTTCTCGTAAAATGTGATATTGGGCATATTTTAGTAGAGTCGTATTTCTTTAATCAAGTATTTTCTTAGAAATCTAAAATTTATTGGAATTCCATTTTTATTTATTTCTTCTCTTTAGCTGCACCTCTAGCCAAGTTGACTGGTTGGGGTCAAGCGCAACTGCATAGAGAAGCGCATTTCAACTGTAAGTTAATAAATGAACTGTATATAGGAAGTATATATATTAGCATGTTTATATTAAGTTTCACATGATTAGTAAATTTTATATTATTTTAATTTATTATAGTCTTCCTTGTTTTTTTTTTAAAGAAACTACGGTAGAACGGGCTACCTGATGGGTTTCATCAGGACCGTGTGTGCATCGGTAGGATTGAGAATGAGTGTTAGTGGTTATAAGACTTAGTTGATGCTTTACTCTCAGGCATGATTTTGTGAGAATATATATATAAGGCTCGGTGATGCTTTGCTCTCGGACGTGAATTATATATTACTAGGGTCGGTAGCTTAGTGATGCATTGCTCTCAGGAACCGCCAGTAAATATTGATTTAAGTCAATTGATTGTGGCTAGTAACTCGGTTGATGTTTTGCTCTCAGAAACCCACAATCTTTTGATTATAAGAGAGCCAAAAGGCTATTAGATTTGTTGACTAGGGTTCTACCTAGTTTTTATATATAAAAATGATTTAAGAAGCTTGTTTGTATTTTATAAAGTATTTTATGATTTTAAAATACTTTATTCTAGTAAAACATGATTTCAAATAAAATTTAATAGTTTAAATTATAAAATATGAATTTCTTATTTCCATAATTATATTTTAAAAGAGACTTTTACACTGTATACATTTCTTTTATTAACTTACTCAATGAGGTCTGACTCCCCTCAATTTTTTTTTCAGGATCTCGGGGATCGTCTGTCGGTCAGCCCACTCTACGTTGGGTTTCTTCTTCTCTAGCTATTTTATGTAGGTCTACCTTATATATATATATATATATATATATATATATATATATATATATATATATATATATATATATATACATACATATTTATTATTATTATTATTATTATTATTATTATTATTATTATTATTATTATCATGTGTGTATTTAAATCTAGAACATCACAATAGTAATGAATTGGTCAATTATTATAATGTATTTTGAATTACCATATGTATGAAGAACGTGTATCAAAGATTATTATTATATATATTAACTAAGTTTGTGTTGGATTTTAATTCATTTGTGCTTTTTATCTTCATTTAAACTATGTCATTTTATTATCGTCCTTATTTTTTATTAAAATTTTCATTAAGGCTTACTATAGGTTTCGAGTACTTTATGTATTCACATTCCCTAGTGTCGATCATGTTCCTTTTTAGGTTCGGGTCATGACAAAGTTGGTATTAGAGCTTTGGCTCATTTTATACATGTTTTTAGTTGTTAATGTCTATTTTTTTGTAAACTACTGCGGTAATAGGTTGATAATTATCGCTTGTTGTCTTCCTTGTTCTTACTATCTGTGCTTGTATAGTACTTTTATCTTGTCCTGAATTTGTTTGTATCTTTTTCAGAATGAGGCGAGCATGAAGTATTCCTACTGTGGAAGCAGCCTTTGAGGAGAATGATGACGAGCAGTCTATTTAGTATGAGATTCATCCTCCTACACCTCGATGTAGAGGTAAAGACATAGGCAGGGGTAGAGCTAGAGCAACGACAACTCAGAGGCAGGAACAGCTGCAGGTAGGGCCTGAAGTTCTAGTAGAGGATCCTATAATCTTTTCAGTGGGTATGGCAAGAATTAACCGAGGCTTGGCAGCTCTTAACCAAGCAATGCCCCTGGTATAACAGATGCTTCAGTAGAGGACTCAAGGGATGACAGATATGGATGTTGCCCTATTATACTCTAGAGTCGGGCGAGTTTCTTTTCATGGCACAAAGGATGCTCCAGATTTCATTATCACCATTAAGGCCAAGATTAGGACAGGATACTAAGAATACTAGCGGATCATGATAGTGGAGTTATCTATGTCAGCAGCAGTTTAGGACTAGTTCATACAATCTATCCAGCCCTACATGATTGTGATGACTTGGTTACATTTTAAAGAGAATTTTATAAGGCTTTTTTACCCATCATCAATGAGAGAGAACTACATATGGTAGTTGCTAAATATTTCTAGAGGAGATTAGTCAGTTGGAGACTACACTCGAGACTTTTTTAGACTATCACATCATATTACGGATGTGATGCAGGACGAGATAAGAGTAATGGAGCTCTATATGACTAGGTTAGGCCTAGCTTATATTGGCATCCAAATGGGAGGTCGCAGCCTTGAGAGTGTGGTTGGGGAGGCTAGATAGCTTAAGCAAAGATATATCAGACACGACACCATTCTAGATCCTTATGACAATGGTACTAGCATATCAACTCAGGGGGTTCAACAGCCTTTTTTTCAGATAGGCAGTTTGAGTACTCAGCCAAGGGGTACTTCCCAGTAGAGCAGACAGTTTAGATCACACTGGACTAGCAGGCACTGTTTTGCTTAGAGTCATAGGAATGGCAAGATTGCTAGATTTGGTGCTGGAGCCAGTAATAGCAGCAATGGTCATAGTTCCAGACATGAAAAATCAAGATCTAGGGTTAGTGCATATGCCATTTTTAGGAGAGTGCATCAGGGTCCGTGTCACTTGGTGCCTGAAGCTTGCTTTTGGTGTGGACAGTTCAAGCATTTCGCTAGAGATTGTCCTAATTATGGATTTCTGCTGATATATGCTCAGAGATCTTCTTCATCAGTTCTTCAGCTGTATCTATAGGTGCATCAGTAGTATCAAACACTTATGTATCCTCAACAGCGATCGACTCAATATCCAAGCCAATAAGGCAAAGGTTTTAAAGGCAGAGCTAGGGGTAGAGGATATACACAGCCGTCCACTTCACAGCAGGTAGGTCATGGTTAGGCTAGAGTTTTCACTTTGACTCCTTAGGATGCTTTGGCATTCAATGCAATTGTTGCAAGTATTCTCCCAGTATGCTATTTTGAGGCTAGAGTTTTATTTAATCTAGTTGCTTCACACTCTTTTGTATCTCTCGCATTTGCTTCTGGCATAGCATGTCCACCTTCCAAGATGTTGTTTCCTTTATCTGTAGTGACTCCACTTAGTGAGGAGTTAGAGACATATGTGTTCTTTCCATCTTGTCCAGTGTTGGTGGAGGGTAGAGAATTGCTTGCAGATTTGGTTTTGTTTGATGTGATTGATTTCAACGTTATTATGGGGATGGATTGGTTGGCACAGTATTATGCCACGATTGATTGTTAAGAGAAGGAGGTAATTTTTAAAATTCCATCTGATGAGGAATTCAGATTCAGAGGTGACAAGAGTTCAATATCTCAGAACATCATTTCTGCGATCATGGATAGGAAAATGCTTAGAAGAGGTTGTCAAGGCTACTTAGCTATGGTCAGAGATATACAAGCAGATAGTGGGGTAATTGAAAGGGTGCCAGTGGTGCACGAGTTTTCAGATGTTTTTCTTGAAAAATTACCAGGCTTGCCACCTAATAGGGAGATAGAATTTTATATCGATGTAGTGTTTGGTACAGATCCTATCTTTATGCCACCATATAGAATGGCTCCTGCAGAGTTGAAGCAGCTGAGATAGCAGTTGTAGGAATTACTTGATAAGGGTATTATTTGGCCTAGTACATCTCTTTAGGGTGCTTGTGTGTTGTTTGTGAAGAAGGATGGTATTCTTTGACTCTGTATCAATTACAGGCAGTTGAATAAGGTTACGATCATAAATAAATATCCACTCTCGAGGATTGATGATTTGTTCGATCAGTTACAAGGAGCTCAGTGTTTCTCCAAGATCCACTTAAGGTCTGAGTACCATCAATTGAGGATTAGAGGTGAAGATGTACCCAAGACTGCATTTTGGACAAGGTATGGCCATTATGAATTTTTGGTGATGTCCTTTGGGTTGACTAATGCCCTAGTAGCCTTTATGGACTTAATGAACATGGTGTTCCGGCCACTCTTAGACCAATTTATGATTGTATTCATTAATGATATTTTGGTATACTCCAAAAGTAAGGCTAAGCATGCAATGCATTTAAGATTAGTGCTTCAGACTTTGAGAGAGCACTAGTTATATGCCAAATTTTTAAAGTGTGAATTCTTGTTGGACTATGTGGCATTCTTAAGCCACATGGTGTTCAGTGATGGCATATAGGTGGATTCGAGGAAGATTGAAGCTATTACAGAGTGGTCGAGGCCCACAACAGTGATGGAAGTGAGGAGCTTTCTAAGTTTAGTAGGCTATTATAGGAGATTTATGAAGGATTTCTCCAAAATAGCTGCACCTTTGACTAGGTTGTGCTAAGTTTGTGTGGACAGACAAATGTGAGGAGAATTTCTAATGCTTAAGGATTTATTGACTTCGGCTCTAGTGTTGACTTTACCTTCTGGGGATGAAGGTTATACAGTGTATTATGATACTTCCTGAGTAGGATTGGGCTGTGTGATAATGCAGAATGAAAGAGTGGTTGCTTATGTTTCAAAATAATCAAAGAAGCACGAGCAAAATTATCCTACTCACGACTTAGAGATGGCAACAGTGGTGTTTGCACTAAAGATTTGGACACATTACCTTTATGCTGTGACTTGTCAGATATACACCTACCACAAGAGCTTGAAGTACATTTTTCAGTAAATAGATTTGAATTTAAGGCAGAGGAGATGGATGGAACTTCTCAAGGACTATGATTGTTCTATTTTGTACCATCTAGACAAGGCAAATGTAGTTACATATGTTTTGAGCAAGAAGTCCATAAGCAGCCTTGCACACATCAGTACTGAGAGGAGACCAATTATTAAGAAAATGCATGAGCTGATTGACTAAGGACTGCAGTTGAAGGTGACCAAGAAATGCATCCTTACCTAGTTTAGTGTACGGTAAGTGTACTTGGATTGAGTTAAGGTAGCACAGAAAAGGGACCCACAGTTACAGAAGATCATGTTTAAAGTGCAACAAAGTAGGTCCATTGGATTTGTGATTGATGGCGAGGGTGTATTGCGTTTGGGTGCTCGATTATGTGTGCCAAATGTGGATGAGCTCAAGAAAGAAATCATGGAGGAGGCACATTTTTCTACTTACAACATTCACCCAGGTTCTACCAAGATGTATCATAACCTGAAGGATACATATTGGTGGAATGGAATAAAAAGGGATATAGCAGAGTTTGTATCCAAATGCCTCACTTGTTAGTAAGTGAAGCTAGAGCATCAGAGGCCTACAGGGTTATTACAGCCATTGCCTATCCCAGAGTGGAAGTGGGATATGATTGCTATGGACTTTATGACTGGATTGCCTTATACCATTGGTGGTTATAACACTGTTTGGGTGATAATTGATAGACTAACTAAGACAGCACATTTTTTGACAATAAAAAAGACATACTTTACTGACAGATTAGCAAGATTATATGTCAATAGAATTTTTTATCTCCACGTGGTACCAGTGAGCATAGTATCTGATAGAGGGGTTACTTTCACCTCAGTCTTCTAGTAAGAGTTGCATAAG